>WBND01000040.1:2135669-2176135 GCA_013398595.1 Tychaedon coryphoeus
TCTTGGGCCCTGTCCCTTTAATAATTTAATAATTCTCTTACCTTCTTTGCACCATCTGTTGCTGCCTATTTCCAAGCAAAATTGTAGTACACTGGCTGTATCATCATGAACAGATCCCTTTACACATCTGCTCAGTGAGCAGAGGTGGTCAGAAGAGCAAATGAGACATGAGACTGCAGTGGAGAGGGACTACAGAATAGAATAGTTTTGATTTCTGTATGTGCTGAGAATTTTTTGATCACACTGGACCTGTCCATGCAGAGAAGAGCTATGGCACCTCTGGAAAGCAGCCAGCTGCTGGAACACTCCCCAGCATGGGGTCCAGATACACCCACACCTGTGTGGGCAGAGAGAGGATGTAGGCAGCCTCAGGAGGTAAGAAAGTCCCACCTCAAGTGTCCTGTCTCTGTGTGCAGGCTGGGCACAGACTGCTTCAGGTGTCTGTTTTGGCAGCTGACACCCTTATAAGCAAAGCAGCGACAGAAAAATGTCCAAAACAGGATGAGGAAAAAATTTATTGTTCCTTCAGAGGCTAAGTCTGCTTGGTCAGAGGGGAAGAAGTTATTGCTGGCCTTGACCTTCCTTCTGGATAAATGTCAGCTCTGAAATGAGGTCTCCCACCATCATGAGAGTTGTCATTTTTTCCATGATGGCACTACATATATTTTAGCTTTCGAGAAACAGTTTTGCAGCCGCTCACAGCTCAGTCATCTTCAGGTTCAGTTCTCACATACTCCCATTCTTCTGTCTTCCTGCCCGGGCTCTGGAAGCTTTCAATGCCTGCTGTCAGCACATTTCAAGACACATTAACTTGAAATGAGACAACCTTCTCTTAGCATTTAATTCACCTGGCTGGCATGTGCCAAGGGAGGCATGTCATGTTTCATATCGCTTTTTGTTATAAAGTATTATCTGTCATGTGACATAGTCATAAGTCACCTCCTAGATTAAAAAGAGACTGAAGTGAGGCAAAAACATTCTCAATTTTCCAAAACAGCACAGTGACAATATTCCCACAATGAAAAAGGACTTTAAAAGATATTGTTTTTATATATCATCAAACTTAATGGAAGCAGATATTCCATTGTTTAAGATAACAAGTGCAGTAAAAAGATGTACTAATACCATACATTGGCCCCAAAGCCTTGCCAATCATACTAAAGATAAATTGGCTTGCTTAAATTTGTTCTGTTGAAGGTTGTATCTTTGTAAGAACCGCAGTAATTTCAATATTGTTAATACCTTGTTACATAAACTAATTTCTTATGTTTCTTATTTAAGTTGTTGGGAGCAGAATACAAGGCTTGAACCAGTGATAGCAGTGGCTCTGAAAGGAAGAAGTTGCTTTGGGTTTTTGAGTCTCAATCAGAAACACACACATTCCCAGACTCCTGCACAGGCACTCAACCACTTTCTGTAGGAATGTCGGAGCAAATTGGCACTAACTGCCAGACTCCTCCCTAGAGGATAGTGAGGTAGGGCCAATATGAGTGTCAGCCAGGACTGAGCAAGCTCAGATTCTGGAGATTTCAATTAGCAGTTAATTACTGCCCACTTGTGGCAAAATGGCAGGGGCTGGGTTGGAAACAACCTGCAGAGAGACAGCAGATACCCAGCTGCACCTGCACCAGGTCCCTAAAATTTGATAACAACGTGATGGTTTCCCTTCTCTTCTTCTACCAGAGAAGATGTACTCAGCAAAGCAACGAGAAAGGTGGATACCTGGAAGACACCAGGCTCTATAAAACATGCTTCTGCTGCAGAGATTGAGTTAAATGTTTTGTGCAGTGCCAGCACAAAACAAAGTAAATACAATCCTGCAAAATAGGGAAGCTTGCAGCAAGGAATCTCCACAAAATATTACTGTGTAAATCCCAATAAAAATGTATTTTTGTCTCTTATTTACAATGTAAGATTGAATTCAGGTCCTAAATTTAATAGGTTAATTGTGAACTTATAGATAATCTGCTAACAAATATTGTTTCACAAATGGTGGGTCTGTATTTCTTCCAGTCAGCACATAGGGACGAATGATCCATCTCTTTATATATGACTAAACCTAAAGCAATTTTATCAGCTTAATATTACACAAGTGCTTTCAAATAGTAATACTAGCTTCTCCCTACAAATCAGGAATTGAAAGCTCTAAAAGCAAGGCTTGTGAAATATAAAAAAAATTTTACAGCCTGAAATGTTTAACAGTTTTATGAAATGAGCAGCTATTGCAGACTGATTTGTTGTTTTAAAACCTGCTTCATGAGATCCTACTATTTGCTGCAGAGTACATCAAGGACCTTTCAACTCAGAGGCTTGAAGAGGCTATAGCCTGGAAAACTTCAAGGGCAACATCAGTGGAGGGGTATGGCATTATATCATTCTTAGAATATTGCATCTGTTATTGCATCTGAGCTCAGCTCAGCAAGAACAGCTTTTCCAGAGTAGTTGCTATGACTTTTCACAGAATCAGAGAACATGCTGAGTTGGAAGGGACCCACAAAGATCACTGAGTCCAACTGGACAGGACACCCCAAGAGTCACACCATGTGCCTGACAGCATGGTCCAAACATCTCCTAACTCTGTAAGGCTTGGTGCTGTGACCACTTCTCTGGGGATCCTCTTCCAGCACTCTTTACAAGCTGTGAGTTAGCTTTTGTTTTCTTCCTCATCTTACGATAAGGAAACTAGAGCACGAAACAATTAGGAAGCCTATTTTGAAAGGTGTTGAGCACACCTGCTCCAGATAGAGTGAATGGGATCTCTGCAAACCAGACCATAAAAGGTAAGTCTGAAGTCATAGCTGCTTGCTGTATTGGCAGCAAGAGGAGAATCCATACGTCCTGTCCCTCAGTTTTTGCTCTAACCAGCAGTTCTCACCTTTGTAATGACAGTCCTTTTTTATATTCCTTGAAAAACGAACATTTGGCTTGTGACACTATTTTAATAAAATATGTGGGTCTTCTTTGATCTCATGCCTAGCTCTCCTTTGGCAGAAAAAAGGAAACCTTCCCAGCAGTTCTTCAATGAGATGGGCTGGTAGAGCACACATTTACTAGGGCCCATTCCTAAAATCGTTAGCCAGATAACATTACATTGTGCCCCCATTATATCCGCATCATCTACTTTTTTGTCTTATCTGGCAGTAATTAACAGCTAAGCCAAGTGTATTTTCTCCAATTCAATTCAGAGTAAAATAGGTCTTTAAAAATCTACAGAGGGAGCACGCAAGGTGTTCATGTACTACAGTGATAAGTGTAGTGCAAATTAATTGGGAGACTGCTTTGCAGCTATAGGTGAGTCCTAGCCCCTACCTCTGATATGGACTCTGCTTTCTGAGAAGTTTGGTCAGAAAAAGTCAGGATTTGTGAAGTCTCTGTGGCTTGAGCTACCCTTGCAGAACCTCTATTGATTTTTATGTGCAACAGCAAGGGAGAGCTTGCTGCTGGAGTGTGAGGCAACAGTTCAGACACAAAGAACTGTTGTTTAGGGGAAATATAAATTAAAGAACTCTAAGTGAAAATAATGATAAAAACAATGGAATAGGACATCAGATAGTCAATATTCTCTAGGAATCATGGACAGGAGCACTGGCATGGCCTAGCATTTTATAATAAGACAAGGTAAAATATCTGAAAAAATGAGCCATAATAATTGATCCTAGCTGTAATGAAAATATCACTTGTTATCCTATTCCATTCCTATTTGGCACTGGCCTTGATTTGGGAGTGATAAAAAGAAGGCATGACATTAAATAGAAAGCATTGGACAAATGATGATCACAGGCAATGCAACATCCCTGGCTTCTGAATCTGAATTTGGTCTGATTGTGCTTTCAAAACTCATTGCTGTAGAAGGGATCATGATCAATGAGTCCATGAGACTGAAACGTGAGGGCTTGAATCTGGACTTGAGGATGAAATGGAACTCAGTGGGAAAGAGAAAGAATCTAGTTCTTGCCAGTGAGAAAAGCTTTTGCCAGATTTCAGCTGGAAGAGAACAAGAATGATGATGCCAGAACGAGGAAGGTGCAGAGACACAACTAATCTTCAGTGGAATAAATATTTCTGATCTGCTAAGGGAAAGTTAAGGACTCTAGTACAGACTTCAGAGGACTGAACTGCTTTATGGATGAAAATCTCTTCAACAAAATTTAAGAAATAAAATATCAACATTTTCTTTTCCGTGAGGATCTAACTTTCCAGGTGTAGAGACAGAAATTATAGTAATTTGGGTGCAAACGTGCCTGGAGATAATAAGATGAGGTATTTTTCCTATCAGGTACTAGCTGAAAAGAAATAAAAATTTAGTTACATAAAGTAATGAGGATACTGTAGAAAATAACAGCTATAGAAAATTAAGCCAAGCAGAATGACCTGTAATTAACTTGATCTAAACAAAATGAAACAAAAAAGGTATATCTGTAATTGATATTCTTTAGGGCAAAAGAGAAAACTTTAATTAAAGAAGAGTAATGTAAAGTTAACTATATTAAGAAACTATTGAGAGAGAACGTAGAATTTTATTAAGATAGATACTTTTAAAAATCTATGCAAAATCTGAATCTTGAACAAAAAAATGACAGAACAGTTCCAGGCCTGCATCAAAAGAATGTCAATAAGAACACAAAGAATAAACTTACTGGCAAATGGTCAACAGGAAAACTCTACTTAGAAAAGCTATATTTAGTAGATGTGTGGATGTGATTGAAATTTTTTATTAGATATTGATAAAGCCTTAACCAGAATTTTGCACAAATCTGCAGTTCCTACACAAACCATATTCTAACCAGGTAAGCAAAGAAACTTGGTGGGTTATCTTTTGAGGAAAGGATAGGAAAGCTCACTTTTAGTAAACCAAAGACTGAGTGAGGATCCAAGAGCATCTTGCAAGATTATCTGAAGAGCAAACCAGCATTTAAAAAAAAACCTCAAAATAAAAAAAACAACTTGTCAAGGGGAAAAACATTGTCAATAAATAAATTTACACTAGAAATGTGAAGCCAATTTCAACTCATAAGCATAAAAGTGAGAATAGCTTCCATGTGAGAGTTCAGAGGCATAAAAGTTGATGTTTATGACAGTGATTATATGATTTCCAATATCAAAAGGTGGAAATCTTTGGATGAGATTAAGAAATGTCTTTTAGCTTGTCTGTTGTCTGTTTAGCTTGTCTGTTCCTGAGTTTCCTGATGTTTCTGATGCTGTATATATTTTGTGTGGCTACTTTGCACTGATCTTTATCACTTGCTTATCCAGCATGGGACAAACTGAGAAAAAGACCTGCCACTTTAACATACTGCATAACTAGCCTATAAATATATTTCTTTGACACAGTAAGGCCAAGAATTTCTCAAGGGTCAGAAGAATAAGCATTTATGAAGATAATGAGCACAGTCAGTGCTGCTGCAGAGAAACATAGTAGGGGGAAAAGCAATATGAAAAAAAGGTGTTGAAAAAAATAAGATGATTGAATACCAACCTTGCTGCTTAGGTTCACAAGCCAGCTACTAATTGGTCATTATGACAAGTTAGTTCATTGTTATCTAGTGATTCTTATCTCCTCTTCAGAAGCACCTAGCCTTACTCAATTTCCAGCAAAAGGGTACCAGTTTTAGATGATTCTTTGAAGTAACATGTTAGAGCACCTTTTATATAGTTTCTCCGTCATCTTTGTTTAGAGGGAGAAGAGATTAGATTCTGCTGCATATCAGATGGAAAATTATAAAATCTGAAGAGATTCTGTAGTTGCAGCAGCTGATAGTGAAAACAATCGAGAAATAGTGACAAAAAAGTCAGGCTGAAGCCTGATGTTTTTGGGGATTTGATGTGTTTTTTTTGTTTTAATTTTTTTCCATCATTTGTACATGTCACTTTCTTTCTCTGGTGCAAAAAGCTTAAGTTCCCATGGTGCATAGGTGTAATTATTAGTAGATATGAAAAAACATAAAGTAGAGGAGAATGAGAGTGAAATAGTAAAAAAAATGAGAGAAAAAAAATTTAATGTCAACAATGAACACCATTTCCCCTCTACACACTTCTGGGATTGCAGCAGGAGTATGAGACAAAGTCAATTACTCCCTGAACTAAACAATAAAAGGGTAACCTTAACACCTACAAACAAGAAGTTCATAAATAATGGACAAAGTAATTCAGAACAGTGGGAGTAGGAAAAAAAGTTGAAATCATTTCAGTGTATGTAGATTCTACAATGGTCAATCGTTCTTTGTATTTCAGCATATCATAAATCCAAATGAGTTTCTGCCTTAGTTTTGAAACATTTTTCTCCACTTAAATTCCAGGCACAAGCTTAGCTTTGACTAAGTGATATAATCAAGAAAGATATCATATCCTTAACTGAGATACTAAGAACTTACATTTTTTTCTTAAAAATAAAGCACACATCTCAGAATTTAAATACCAGTTTTCCAGAAACAGTTCAGTTAGACCAAATTGAAAGAGAAACCAAAACAAAAAAACATACAACATAAAAACAAAACCAAAACAAAATGGAAAACAAACCAAAAAAAATCCCCACATCTTATCAATCAAATAAACAATGAAAACCAAAACCACTGACAGCACAGTCTAAGATAGTTTTTAAAGAAAAAATTCTATGTTGAAAAAGACTAAAAAAAAAGTTGGAAGTAGAAATGGCTGCAGAAAGACATGGGCTCATTTTCTGCCCAGTAAAAAATAGATAAAGCACAGTCTGGAAACGATAACTAACTCTAAATTATGTCCTTTTTATGTGTGCATTGAAACAGTTCATTATTCGTATAAAATGGTGGGAGAAAAACCTGTCACTCATGCCATCTGTGTGACAGCAAAATATCTGCTCACAAATAATAGGAAGCCTTATGATTAACAATTCACACAGAAACATAGAGAAATCTAAATCTGAAACACCTGTGAGCATGATTTGCTTTATTTTTGACACACCAGTGTATACTGGAAGGTATTCTGGTGGATGCATGTATTTCTATTTGGATTCCAAAAATGTTAAGCATTTCCAAAAGGGGTTTTGTTTGGTTGGGTTTTGTTGTTTTGTTTAATGGGGCAACTGTCATATGGCTCCCCCTCCCCAGTGTTTCTCATAGCTTAGACTAATCTGTGACTCAATAAAAGGCTTAATGTATTTTCATTGTCTTTAATGACACAAGAATTCTTTGTGGCATTTTTTCTCTTTCTATAAATATCTGCGTTTCTCTTATCGAAATTTACTAAGCCAGGAGAAAGTTAGGATACAAGTTCTGTTTGGTTCTCTTCTTCCCTTTAAGTGATACGTTCCTGATGGCTCATGCAACTTCAGCCCCACTGATGACCCTTGTCTCTAAGAAGATATCCGGTTGCTTCTTTCTTCTCTGAGATAAGAGTGCCACTTTTTGAAATATAAAACAAAAAGGAATCATGTGGTGACTGTTGTGGACTACAAAAAATATGCTGCAAAGACTCTTCTGAGAGCTGCTTGACAGCTGTTGTCTTAAATTATTACTTCTACACACCCATGAGAGTAGTGTTTACATTGAAAGAAACTTCAAAGCTCTGAGTTGTTCCGAACAGAAAAAAAATAATCAAATCTGCACCTAAAATACTATAGTAAAATGTCTTGACTCATTTGGGAATGGTATTATTTGAGGGATACATTTTTCTGTACACTTGGACAAAAAAGAAGAGATGCAAACTCACAACAGATTTGATTTTTCTTTATGTAAAAAAAAAAAAATTCTCCTGAAAATTTCTTGGGCCAATAGCTATTGCAAGGAGAATTAAAGATGCAGGCAGTGGTTTTCAGATTGACAGAAGTAATTGGCTAGAGCAAGAAGAAATTTAAATTATAATTCTTGATAAAAATTAAGTGTGATTATTGTTACAATGAATGAGATGAATTGGGATGATAATTTTCTATTTTGAGGTTAAAATGCAAGAGACCAAGAACCTAAAGAAACAAAGCTTAACCAAAAGAAGATAACATAAATTTCCCATGGATATAACAGTTTCTGTGGGATTCCACTGGGAGTTGAACACGGTAAAGCAAAGGTTACAATCATAACTCAAATGGCAGCTTCCACTGATTAAAGAGGAAAGGCTTGGCCGGTGTTCAATAACCTTGACAAAGACATTTTAGAACAGGTTGACCCCTCTGAATTTTTGGTATAATTTTCTATGAAGAATTTACATGGTTGGCACTGCACCAGAAAATGAAGCTGCACAAAGGCAAGGGACTCTGAGCAGCGGAGATGCTCAGCACAGTGATGTCACTGAATCATACGAGCATACCAAAAATGAACAGTATCCTAACTCCAGCCCCAGCTGTAGGATGAGCCCCACACAAGGCCCCCAAGCGTTTGCACAACCAAAACATTTTACAATAGTTCTTATTGCAGCTTATGCATTGCTCCAGCAGCCACGTTCACCCCCACTCCATCTGCAGCCCTTGGCTCCCTTTTGTAGCACATGAAATGCAAATTTTACATTAGTAGTGGTAATAGACTCCAGGACTGATGTTGACTTGTCTTGAGCTGGGTTTAGCTTGTTTAAACTCTAATAGCAATTGTCTGGCAACTATGCAACTGTTCCCTAAATTGGTTTTGATTTCATTTAATTTTGTGCAACGATGTGGTTAATGGTTATTGTTAATAACAATCCCCAGCAGTTGTGTTCTGTGGCAGAAACTCTGGAATAAGTGTGCTGTGGGAGAGCACCAACACCAGCAGGCATCAGAGGTCTCCTACAGCAAACACAAATCACGGTGGCTGCCACTGGTCACAGCAGGAGAGCAGCCCTGCAAATCAGGGACAACAAAGACAATTGAAACAGAAATGACAGGTAATGAAAGGAAAGAGCTATACATACATATATGTTGTGTCAGGAAACAAGAGATTAATAACCCCTTAGGAGACTGCATCACTGGAAAAATGAAATTTACCCAAGAGGACAAGGCTCATCTCTAACCTGGAGAGTTGAGTGCTTGCCTTTGAACTCCTTCTCACAAAACAACAGGCTAATTTTCCTAAGGCACAGGATAGAAAAAAAAAAATTAAGTATAAAGACTGGTATTGTACCCTTAGTGTCTTGTACCCACTTGGATAACACCATGCAGGTAGAAATATGCGCAGAATAATAAATGGTTAGTTTGTTTAGTTTGTTTCCAAATTATTTTACTTCACTAGAATGTTTCCTTTATTAGGCATGATTCTTTGGAAACAGGGTTTAATCCTGGAGAATGTTATCTGAATTTGTTGTACTGGAAATCGAAAAGTGAGAGAACACTATAAAAGATTAAATTATTTTCCATTTCTTTCTTTCTTTTTTTGAAGGTACCAAACTTCTTCTGAAAGGAGATGTCTTGAGTGGTTACATGCCCAAATATTCCTCTAGCCAGCTGATTAAAGGCTTCCAGGTGCAGTAATCCTTCTGCAGAATCCAGCATCAACAGAGAGGACTTGTCACACCAAGATGCAGTCCTCAAAGCCTCAAACTTTTCCACTGCTTTAAACTTAAGACAATTGCCTAGTAGCAAGACCATATCAACAGTGAATCAGCAGGAGAGTGTCAGTTTTGTTAAATTACTGTTATAGAGTAAAGCCTAAGATTGCTGTTACCATCCTATATTTTTAAGGTAAGTGATGGCTCTGTTCAGATTTTTTTTCCAAAAGTCTGTCTCAAGGGAGAAAGCATTTCCTTTAAACCAAAAAGGCATAAGATATAAGACGTCCATTAAAATATTTCAGCTTTGATGCTATTTTTCTTTTTTTTCGTTGTCTTTCTTTTGATTAAAAGTTTCAGTGTTTTCAACAATAAAGTTTCAAGTTTTCACTGGAAATAAGATTTTAAAAAGTGAAATGAAGGGGCAAAGAATATTATTTCTAATATAAAGTGTTTCTCCAGCAGAGTCCAAAAAGGATCTGCTCATTCTGCAGAAAAGCACATACAATGCCTGTGCTTAACAGAATGGAGTCTCATTTTCCCTCAGAGAACTGCATTATGTTGAGTTCTGTCTGTACTCAGTGGTGGCCCCGTACAGCAGCCAGACACCACTGCACTCAAAGGGAGAAAATAAAGGTCATTTTCACTATTATTCTTTCCACCTTGGAGATTTCTCTACAATGGAAGCAGTCCACTGTAGCTAACCCACTGTGAATTATCTTTTAAGAATAAGAGTTTAATTAAAGCACTTATAAGAGCTATCTGTGTTGACCTCTAAATATAGAGTCAAAACCCTGGAATAGCATAACTCAGTCCTTCACAGAGGTCACTTTCATCACAGAATGCAAAATACCTAGCAATACACCAGTGAGTGCTAAGTACTTCCTTCAAAGTGGATCTTGAAAGTATTCAGTGCCAGGTGTGAGCCTTTGCCAGTAGCACATACTTTATATATGTGTAAATATATGTACATATATGCAGCCTGTGTATTGTGGTGGTTGGTTTGATAATGGCTGCAGAAAGGGACACAGGTAATTCGACTTGCAAATTCAGAGGTTAATCAGGACTGATTTAAAACACAGAGCCATAGGCCCCTGTTTTGAAAATAGTCCTACAACTGGTCCAGCACTTGAGATGCCAGACCCAATCTCCACGTCAGGCAGTGACTCAGCATATAGGCAAATATTCCCAGGATCCAGGCATGCAGAAATGCTCACAATAGCCTGGACCTTACCCTGCTCTATCTGCATGCTGCTGTTCTGCCTAGTCCAGAACTCATGGAAATCAATAAACCCTAATAGAGCTCATTTGCTTTTTCAATTCACAATTTCTTCAGAGGTCCCTGTTCCTGTAAATGTATTAATTAGATGCTGGTAATGGCAGAGATAGCCAAGCAAATGCTTTGTAGGCTGTGACAGACTTACAACCACCTCTGCTCATATGCTCACTCTCCATCCCTTGTGGCTTCATATGGGCACAAGCTCCAGAGTCAGATGCAGCAGAAGACTTTTGAATTAAGTCTAAGTCTGTCTATAGTGATTAGATAACAAAGAATGGGCTCTGAATTTCCAGTGGGGCATTTCTGTGGCACTAGTTATCTTTACACATAATTTTCTATAATTCTGTTTACTCTCGGTGAGTAAACTTCCAAATGATATTTTGCATCACAGTCATAATCTAATTTCTGGTTGCAGAATAAGCAGCAGAAAATACATTAATTATAAGGATAGACAATAAACATTTTCTAACAAACAGGCATTGCAATAACATTACGAATTCACAAACCTTTCCATGAAGAACCAGAGATTATCAGCAGTTTGTTGTGCAATCATGAGCTTGATTACATGAGTCAGAGAAAACTTATTAACTCTACTGGGTTTTAATTAATTTTTATTTTATATATTGCAATTAATGATCAGAGCAGGAGCGAAGGCAGAATTTGAGAACAAAAGAAAACTCTTACAAGCAAATTTATTAAAGTCAGCAATTAAACTGACAAAAGATCAACAGAGCTGTGACAGAGACCTGTAAAAGTCATCGTAGTTCACTTCAGTGCCTCTAGGAGGGCTGTAAATTTTAATCTTACAAATGCAATGTTTCACCCTAAAGCCTGAGACACACATCTAACATGTCAAAAAGGATCTCTCATCGTTCCAGATTCCTAAGTTCAATGCAGACACTCACTTGTTATGGAATGAACAACTGCAGTCTCAGAAGCATGCTTTCAGATACACTTGTGGCTCTGCTGTCATTCCTGTGCTCTGCCACTGCCTTGTCACTCCTGCACACAATGGGTTTGGTATTTTGTCAGATTGAAATTTGCAGGCTGTTCACTTCCTCTCTTGTTTGTTAATTGTGTCTCTTCTGATAACAATACTATAGACTGTTTTTTAGTATTTCATAATGTCTGGAACAAAAGCACTGTATATACATTAAAAAGAGAAATCACACCTCATTAAAATGATAAGAAAATCATATTGTGAATTATTATTAAAGCACCAGACAGTAGCAGTATCAGATGATAACATAATTCTGTCCCATGGGGCTCATTGCTTGAAGGTACAGCTGAAAAAGAGATATTTCTTGTACAGAAGCAGAGGTTCACAGCATTGCTAGTTTGTCCTGGTTTTATACATGTAATCCTGAGCACTGTTCCTGAGTGTTTTCAATGCCAGCCTGAGCAAAGCAGTGTTTTGCAGCTCACACAGTCCCTCAGTCTCAAGGCACCAGCAGGACACCATCACTGATGGAAACACAGCTTGAAAACTTTGATTTTTCTACCTTTCTTGTTCAAACTAAGGTCAAATGGGAGCTGACACCATTTTTCAGTGAAGGAAGCATTTTCCAGGAAGAATGAACTTTCCCGAGGGACTGAAATGACTTACAAGTTCTGCTCAAATTTAGTCTGTAGCCCCATAGCAAAGAGAGGGAAGAACAAGGAAATATTCAAACGTTTGTATTTCTATAGCTTTTAACATCCTAATACTTAAACATGTTAACTAACACAAACATGCATTAAAACTGAAGAAGAATGCACCCTAGATAACATTTATTTTGTTTTTTCTCCAGGTCCAATTTTTGTCTACTGGAAAATAGAAAAAGAAGAGTAAAAGATTTGTTTCTAATGACGTGGATAACAAAATATTTAAATAGACAATCACTAATCATACAAACAAGAGCTGTTTCAAGCATCCTATCCAGTGATCCATGTGAAATGCCAAAGAAATGTGAAAACCTGTGTTAGTTATGAACCAAGTGAAAAAAGAACATGCTAAGTTTGTGGCAGTGTTCTGGCAGTGTACTTTTAAGGTGCCAAGTAGGAAAAAGGGCAGTGTGACAGAGTGAGTCAGCTGGAGGAGATCCAGTGTTGTATTCTGGAGTCACACAGGACGAACACGGTTCTCTGAGACTTTGGTCACCTCTTACAAAGGTTGACACTTCTGCCTGACTTGACCTCCCACACAGCTAAGGGACTGTTTTCAAACAGCCAGCACATCCCTGCAAGAAATCACCAGTGCCCACACTCCTCCCTGTGTCTGCTTGGACTCCAGGTGAGCTCTCCCTGCAGCTCCTTGCAGCCCTGCCATTGCCAGGGGCTGTTTACCCTTCTGCTGCTGCAAGTCTCAACCAAAGCATTTCACTGCCTATGCCCCCAAACCCTCAGGGATGAGGACATTTCCTATTTCTGATATCAGTATGACAGCAAGAAACATGAGTATTTTATCAATGAGTCATGAATATTCTCATTCTGTCCATCATTCTTCTGAAAATCACATTTGCACAGCCTGATGCAGAGTTAAAAGGATGTGCACACCTGCTCAGGGATAACTTGCATTCAATGAACATCTTGCATCTACATAGCATTTAAATACTAACATAAATGCTGTAGCCAACAATAAGGACTCAACTTAGTAATCATACTTGTTGCTGAAAACGGCTTGTAACTTGGAGATGGGAGCCAAAAAAAGTCAGGAACTAATGGTGTGTGGTTGAATGTGGTGTTGTGTAGGGAGGAGATGAGTGAAAGAGCATAAGTGTTTACAGAAGAGAAGATGTTAACCTTTGTATAGGACTCAGAGTAGTGTGAGTATCCAGAGTTATATCTATAAAAACAAACAATCAAAAGAATATTAAAAAAGGGTGTCTGGAGTCCAGGAGAAGGTTTCATAGTGGCTGAAGGATGAAGAAAAAGAATAAGGAAGAAACTGGTGGAATGAGTGGATGTCAAAATAGTAGGTGTATCCATATTATAAAAAATACTAATAAAAATCCTTTTCTTCTATTGTGATTAATTTTATTTATAGATAGAAATTATTGCTTACAATTTATTAATAATATTTAAACACATTTCTGTCTGTTCACAAAACTCCTACAGATTCTCTGTGCAAGACAGATTTTAGATCACTATGATATACAATTTTTTTTAATCCCAAGGACCTGTTGTATAAATGTTTTTATTAGTGCTTTGTTATATGAAATGCTACAACTCCTACATTGGTGGAATCAGAATTCACTCTTTGCAAGACTCTCGCTGAAGGTGACAAGATTATGTGTGTGACTAAATACAGCACACTTCTGTGTTCTGCATTATGATAAACTAAAGCCTGTCCACAGCTAATCCTGGATTTTTTGTTGGCTTATACATGATTTTCCATTGCAAAACTAGATTGATTTTTTTGTTTAGTTGCATGATTCATAATGGCATTTTGAAGCTAAATTCCTTTCCACACACATAGTCATATAAAATGATAATCACAAAAGGCCTACGTTGGGGGCCTTCAGAATGTCACTGTTGACTTTCAGAAGGCTGAATAGCATAATAAAAAAGTAAAGTTTATCAGACAATTGGGAAAAATATTGCTTAAGTAAACTATAAATGTGCAACTAAAAAAAGATTCAGTTAAGTGAGGGTTTAGCAACAGGTTGTGCTGAAAACTGAGAGAGGAGAGTAATTAGTTTGTCCTGTTAACTCAACCTAAGAAGAGATTTATGCTTTTGAAATCAGAGGGGATTTAGTCGAGCCATTAGATGTTATGTCGTTATAATTAAGGGATGTTACAGGTCTAATATTTTTAAAAATATGAAAAAATTTCTAATCTCTATTCCCCATAAAGAGTAAAACCATCTTTCTTGTATTAAAGTTCCATGACTCTAAACTGAGTTTCAGTGCATTTGATAATCTCACTAGGGCTCTATATTTTAGTGGCAACATATTTAATGCATCCCTTGATGTCATGAAGATGTAAATCTAAGTTGAAGGTTATAGTTTTAAATGGCAAATACAGAGTCTCTTTATTAGAAAGGTAAGTTTCCAGTGATGACACATGCACATAATTTGACAGTTCTTTCTTTCCTGCCCACCCTCCTTCAAGGATGCACAAGTATGTCTGTTCTACAAATGGTACATCATTCTCTAAGAAAGAGGGAAAAGAGCAGTAGGCAAGGACAGCTATTTTTTCTTTTACAGCAACCAATGCAGAGAGCTGTATATCGCAGTGTTAACAATCACAAAACGGGAGTATACCAGCAAAAATTAATAACCAACTCATTTTCTTATAGTGTTTAAAAGGAAGTAGGTACATTTCTGACCTATCATTTTATTAGAAGGCCTCTTGTAAGAAAATGTTTATATCTCAGATATTTTGCCCTATAGGTAAGTAACTTCTAGCAGATTAAGTTTATCATTGACGGGGTCATTTTATATCAGGACAGCAGGATGTGTTTCTCCTGTTCAGTACTAGCAGCACTTATCATAAACTGCTATTGTGCAGTGCAAACTGTTTTTGTGAAACACACAGATCTAAAGGAGCTATAAACATAACATGCCAGATAGGGAGCTGTCTGCTCTTCCAGAACTGAGTTTTTTTGTCGCGGATTTGTTGTTTGTTTGTTTAAATATCATTTCTTGTCAGATTTTAAGAATATATGCAATTTTGGGGTAGAGGGTGTATTGAGGGAAGTACTGGTTGATCTCTGAAAGACTGAGACCGGTGGGGCCACTGGGATTTGTGGTGATGAGGACAACTTCTAAGTGACAAGGAGCTAATGAAAGGAGTCCTTTAGCTCTATGCTAAAACCTGTAGGCTGAGACAGAAGGAAAATGAGGCCCAACAGAAAACCTGGCTTCAGATTGGAACACCAAATGAGCTTCTTGCTGCATGTCAGGCTGGGCCAAAGCCCACACAGCCATGGAAAAACATTTCCACCTTTTTGTGTTCATTCTACTGAGAATAATGAGCATGGGAGAGACCTGGCTTCCTGTAAAGCAGTCTAGGACTGCCATACTGTAGCATTACCATCACCTAAAGATTTTTCACTAACAGTACAATAAACAAATTTCTGATCTTAGGCTCATTTTGACCAATATTTTGTCTCATTATATTTCTGTTAATGTCCAAAACTGCTTTGGCAGATCAAACCCCGTCATTTGCTAGACTAATTGTTGGTTGTTAAAAAAAGGACTGCAATTTACCACTTACTATTGAATTCTTAATTTGGCAGCTTATGAAATTTAAGAACACATGAAAGCACATCACAGATGAAAGGATGTGTGTTTAATTGCTTAACAGACTTGCTGCTGTGCAAAGACTGCAGAGCTGCTGTCCAAGAGTGATCCCTTGGGCTTCTTCCCTCTCGCTTTGAGAAGTGAGAGCTATCGTTACAACAGAGCTCCTTCCAGGAGTTTTCCAGACTGGTTTGGGTAAGTGTAGAAATTCATACTTATGAGGTAGATCTAAGAACAAATCAAAGTACACTTTGAGAGTCTGGTATTCCTGGCTGTGAAATGAATGGTTAATCTTCCACTGACTTGAAAGTCAGCAGGAGCAGCTTCATAAACAAGACAAAAATACAAGACTGTAATTCTTCAGGAGGGAGATTTGTTACTGCCAGTAGTACCTATGCATCACATGAGCTCTCCAGCTGATGCTTAACCTGACCTCAGAGATACACAGGCTGTCAGCTGGCAGTTTATGTGAGAAAATATCACATATGTTTGTGAAAATTCACACTGAAGAGTGAAAGCTAGCCCTTCTTCTGTTTTCATAAGCGCAGTCTAATTGGATATGATAAATAGCATAAATGTAACTGCCTTCATATTTCTGCAGATAATAAAGTCAAATTCTCATTTGGTATTGTCCTACTTCTAAAATTTTAATGAAGCATTATGATAAGAACCAATTTTCTCTGTTTAATCTAATCTGAACATAACAGACTCAGAACAGCACAATTACTGTGCTATGGCATATATAGAAAATTACTCATTATTACTGAGCTCCAAGTAGAGAAAGAGAAGATTTCCAAAGGTACAAAATGTCTAGGGCTGTAATTTCTGTTCACACTAATAAGAAACTCTCACAGTACCATTAACAAAGTAATCAGTTTTTCAATATTTTAAGGTGATAAAAATAAAACTATAGAAATAAGCAAATAATTTAACATTACATTTCAAATTTTTTTGTTTACTCATTCTTATTTCCAGATTCATATCTTTATATTTAAGACTTCATATATAAGATCAAGGACTGCATTAGTCTTGTCAAAGTGACTTTATTCTGAGAAACAGTGATAACAAAGCATATATATTCACACACTGAAGTTATTGATGGATTTCTGCTCTTTGCCAAATTAATTACCAAGCAGTATTTGATCTTATGTGAGTTGATAAATATACCGGACCCAATGTTTACAGACTAAAGGATTCAAGATGAAATGTCACATTTCATAGCTAACAGTTTTGCTGCACACCTCAATGCCTCAGCCCACAGGCACAGCATTCTGCCCAGGTCTCAACCTAAAGTTAATGATCCCACTGTCTGCTCTGCTCCATCATTTTTGATCCTCAGTGCCATCTATTTTTATTATAAGTATGATTGTGATAAGAAAGGTTTCTGGCATGTCACTGTTTATTCCAAAGAGGTCTTAAGGCAAGGAAAAAGGAGGAAAAAAAAAAGAACCAAGAGACCAGCAGAGAAAACAAACAGCATCCTCACTGAAAAGGAGGGCCTGCAGAGCACATTGCTAGATCTGATCACAGTTGTAGTGAGACCCACTGCCAGCAGCTCATATGTTTGATAATGACTTCTCCATTACCAGGCAAGCACAGCCTCATGACTCTGCTTAATTCCTCCATGAATTGTGTCAAGGAGTCAGCACCCCCTCCAGCAGGGAACAAAAACCTGCTATCCACATATTCCAAGATTTGAACACTCTCAAGAAAAAAGATCTCCCTTTTCACTGCACATTAGTTCTGAAGGTTCTCTCTCTAGTGCTTTGTGTCCAAGTAACAAGATCTTAAAATAATGAGAAGAAGCCTAGAATAAACCATAAATTCTCATAAATACAAACATTTACTTGTAGACACTAAAATAAAGGCAAATGGAACAGAGAGTTTACAGGGGTGCTGTCTGAACGCTTGGCAGTTTACAACCTCTCAAGATCATGAGAGAACAAAGAAAGCTTCAGCTGCTGTTTGTTGAGAGGTATAAGATTATGTTTTGGATATATCCTCACAGGTAAGAGTTGGTGGAAAAATGTGATTAATGGTTACTATGCAATCTTGCAAATAAAACTGTATTTTCGAGGGAGATAAATAGCATTTTTCTTTCTGTTAACAGTGAAAATATGCTCTGGTAAGTTGAAACATCCTTAAACACCTAGCTGCTTTCTTGCCTTGCTGCTGGTGTGGTCTCTGTTGTGGGTAATACAGACAGCCAATATACACATGGTTACAGGATTTTAGGCATCTGAGAGATTGATTCTGGCATCAACAGTATCCTCTCTCACCCTCTCAAGCATGTAACACCAGGGATATTGCACCAGGGATAATGGTAAGGGAGGAGGCAATGAGAACTAAAGGATGTAGCAACAAAGTGAACACTGGGAAAGAAAACAGAAGGAACAAGGGAGAAAAATCAGCTTTGGGAATGTTATTCCTCCATTTCCATATCTTTGCAGTGGGAATAATTCTACATTGGCCAGAGGAGATGTTCGAATTAATTCTTCCTTTCATGCTACCTCGTCCTACAACCATCTGACAACACCTGCAATCCAACTCTTGCCTGAAGCTGTACAGGCAGGAGTATCTACTGTGGGGTCTAAGCAGCCAGGGCAGAGCTAAAAGCACAGTCAGACACATCACACCACCCAAAACTCCAGGGCAGCAAAAAAGGCAGCAGAGCTGTGGTACTGTAGGTTAATAAACGTGTGAGAAAAAAAGCCACCTCTCCTCACCCCCTCAGTTGTCAAGCCACTGTTTTCTTCATTGTGGCAAAATAGACAGGTAGTCAACTTGGAAGTCCCGTGGTATCACTGGCACTTCTTCCTGGCCAAAGGCAGTGGAACCATTGCCTTGTCCTGTGACAGTGCACAGTCACTTGGCTGGTCTCAGATTCACTGAACTTCAGTGATGCCACCACCTACATGTCAGGAAAACCTTTCACAATTGCAGCTTATGTGCCCTTAGCATCTCCCTTAACTTTTGGGGTCTGGCTGCTCAACACATGGTTTGCCATTCTGGGAACAGCCAGGAGCAGATTCCTTCGAAAACTTTACACATGGAGGTGCAGTTATCTGTGAAATTAAGGAGCACCTAAAGCAAATAATAAGCCACTATGGGAATAGACAGACAGCAGGTACACAGTTCACGAATGTGACTGCTAAGAAGATTCTTAGGTAGCCTCTGAAGTCACCTTGCTGGGATTCCACATGGGACTATGTCGACAGCTTGCAAACAGACACTCCAAGACAGTCCATGTAGGGGGGGAATTTTCATTCAGCTCTCCATCTTTAAATTCAGTGGTTATCTTTACTATGACAATATCCCATGGAGGTTTTAAATATGCCAGTCATCTAAAGATTTTACATAAAGGAGGGGAGAGACATCCACGCCTAGGAATTTCCACCGCTTTTCTCAGCTTATTTTCCCATTTGCTTTCCTTCTCACATTTGCTCATATAGAAAATCTCACTCTTCTCACACAGAAAATCCACTGCTGCTTTATTCTTCCCATTCCTCAAAGGATTCTGGTTCTGCTATAGTGTTCAGAATAAACAAAAATCACATGGAAGTGTGCCATATAGTCTTGTTACTATATTTCAACAGATGGTAAGCAGTGCTGTTCTGAATGCCTGCACAACAAGAAGCTGTATCTATATCCTTGCAGGGCTTTTTTCCTGAGGAGCTGGGGGATGTAGCAAAGCAGCACTTGATGTCATTTTATTCTATTGTTCCTAATTCTGCTACACACGTGTAAAACTAAACAAACAAGAGCCTCATTTTAAATGTTTTAATCACGCCCATAGTTTGAGAACAATGAGGAATTAGATTAACTTGTACTCGTAGTTGTGCACGTTAGTCTGCATAAAACACACGCACACACTTTGTGGGAAATTCAGGTACCCTTTGTTTCTCTCATTGTATGTTGTGACTGTGTCCAGTGGAAGTTGGTGCAATGAGGGTCACACACCATGATTGTCAGATACAACATAGCAGCAATTACCCAGGCGAGCAGCAATTCTGGCCACTCTCTGTTCAAAGGAACAATTTATAGAAGTGGCTCATGAGCTGACAAGATTGACCAAAGCTGGTGATTAAAAGTTTTGACTATCTCTGATACCAGCAGTTATAAAACTGTAAAGCAGAGGAGGGAGACACCTGCAATTGCACATTTAGACTAAAATGCAGGGCCCTTTCCAGTTCTACCTGCATCACAGCACCAGCCATCATTCTCAGTGAACACTGGTCTGCATAACACTTCTGTAGTCAAAAGTAGTTGAGGAAATTAAATTTGTCATAAAATCCTACCCAGACACAGAAGTATTTGTTTGGGAAGTAGTCAGCAGTTGCTTTCAAAGTGCTTGGATGGTCCATGAGCCATCTAGCCAGGAAACAGGAGTAACAACAAAGTACCTATTATATATCATATATATATATACATGTGTGTGTGTGTGACTGTATAAAATTTATGATTAACAAACTACAGATTATCAGGAGCAATAAGTATGATAAGTTCTCAGTCTCAAATATGCCAGCAGCACTGAATGACTTTGAATGAAATATTTTAGTGACATAAATCAACTTAAGGACAGCTCCTAAACATGGAAAGCAACTAAAAGGATGCAGATATTCTTTGCTGTAGAGAAATAATCATCAGGCAAGAGGCTATTAACTGGACCCTTTGCACAAAAAAAGGGCACAGGGACCTGTAGCCCAGCCAGATGACCAGACAGAGACACAGCAGAAGCTGAGGACTCAGCAGGAAGAGCCCAGGCTTTCATGTGCATGGACTGTGAAGGTGTAAAATCCAGAGGCTACTTTATTTGGTGTCCCTTCCTGGAAGCACTCAGCTTGAGCTATTCCTGTGTTACTGCATCATGAATAAATTGCTTTAAGGATGCAAGAGAAACCCAGCCAATATCAGAATCTGACCTGTGTGACTGTGGTGGGTGTGTGCAGGGAGCCAAGCAGGGCATCCATGGGCTCACTAGAGCCACTCACTGAGGCTGGGCTTCAGTCCCAGCAGTGCAGTCTCTGGTGGGGGGAGTGTGGCTACCAGAGTGTCCTCTGAACAGTCAGACAGGAAAGTTTCCTTACACATGAGATGTTATAGGATAAGGTAGTATAAGTGATGTACCACACAGCCTTGAAAAATGCCAAGGGTCACATGGGCTAACCCAAGCAATCTGTCCTGCCCTTGCATCCGTGACTATGCTGGCTTGGTGCACCTTTTATCTCAGTGTGGCTTGAAAGGAAAAACACATCACCAAGAGTCAGGAATAAGAATTTGGAAGGAGAAAAGAATGAAAGTTCTGTCCTTCTCCATTTATTTATTATTCCAAGGGTAGTATGAGACCTGATTGAATTCCTACCTGGGTGTGTGTCTTAGTTAATGTGTCAACAGGCATTTGAATAGCAACTCTCTCCATTCAACCTGCTCTATCTGACTGAAATAACTTAGTGTGCTTTGAATAAAAGCAAGACTGCCTATAACCAAATGTTTGCAAAGATGGAAGGAATGGATGAGTGCTTTGAGCAACTGACTCTATTTTCAGTCATTGATGCTGACATTACTGTATGATGAATCTTAAAATTAGACTTTTATTTTTTTTGCCTTACTTTTCCTTCTAGAATATGGCTCCATACTCTCCACCTTCAGAAATATTTCCTTTTTGCAGCTGCAGCTGAATTATGGCTGATTCACCCTTAAATAATTTTATCATAGGTACATAATTTGGGTTAGTTAGTTCTTCAGTTTCCAGCAGTGTCCTCTGGGACATGCATATAGGAGAGAACCACTCTCTCCAACCCCATTAGAGACATCATTTACATTCCTAACTAAGCCAAATTATTTTGACTTCTTAAAGATGTTTTTCCAAATGTCATTTCCCACTACTGACATCCTAGCACAGACTCATGCTATTAGCCCCAAGAAGTGTGTCTTTACCCTGTGTCCTGCTGTACCCATTTCTACCCTTGTTGTATTCAAGATCACACCATGTCAGTATACAAGATTCTGATACTGCCATACACCGCAGGTGATTCCTATATGTGTCAGTCAATTTAATTGTCATGCTCCTGTCTTTTATGCCAAGGTCTTTATTAGAAATAGTAAATAAACTTTGTCCAGAGAGTCCTTGAGAAAATTGTCTAGTAACCTCTTTCAGCTTGATCATTTGCCTCACAGCATGACTCATTGTCATCTCTCATTTAGAGAGCTCCTTACTACATCTCAGTTCCTGTAATAATCTCCATCTTCACCATTTTATCTGATAATTTCCCATGTGACACTGCATCAGATGCTTTGCTCAAGGTCAGACAGATTTGATCAGCTGCTTTTGTCTACAGAATCACAGCTTTCTCTTATTTTCTAGAAATGTGAATGAAGATTCTTATCAATCTGTGATTAGACAGGCATCAGGACAGCCTGACACAATGTGCCTCTGACCAAGCCTTACTACATTTCATCCTCCTTTCCATTTATCGGCAGAGCTTTAATTAGTGTTTCTTTCAAAGTTTTCTACATAATCCCTGCATGCCAGTGAGGTCAGTAAAGCTCATAAGCCACAAGGAGATATTTTAAGTTTCCCAGGAGGTAATGTGATAATTATGACAAAGTGATAATTTGTGCTTGATGCAGCTGTGGGTGGCAGGGGGAGGTAGGAGAAACAAGTAACTTAACCTCTAACCAAAGTTATGCATATCCTCCCTGTCTTTCCTCTGCAAAATCAGGAAATGACATTTTCCATTACAAAGTGGAAAAGCAAGAACAAGTAGAATTAAATTCAAAAGCCATACCTGTACCAGCTCAAATCATCAGTCCCTCTCCTGCAGAGCTGTTTCCATCAGGGCGCCATAGCAGGTACCTAGGGAAGAGGACAGAAACAAGAAAAGCCTACTGTTCTGTTTTCCCACTAGTTGCTCCCAGCTCCACAGGTTTGTGGTTAATGGATCATGGAGATAAAGGCAGTATCTGCCTGTTAAATAGCTCTTACTGTACTGGATTGCTTTCCACAAATCGATGTAAGCTTCTAGCATTCACAGTGTCTATGAAAACCTTGTCTATTTTGAGTTCATTACCAGCTGCTTCTTTTCCATGTCCTGGAGTTCTTTCACCAGGAGAAACACCGAACCATAAAACCTCATCACCTCCTCCACTCCACAATACAATTCCTCTGTTTTGTCCCTTAGCTTTGTTTTCTGGAGCTGAGCAGCCATACCCACAGGGGTATTACTGGGGTATAAGCCATTGAACACCTTCAGGCACCTTTGCTGCCCTCCTCTGGGCTTTGTCTTGTCTTTCTCTGGCTCCTCAATGTCCATCCTACTTTTGCCCAAAGCAGTTGGGCCATCCCCAGAAGGGGAAGAAAGTTTAAGATCTTTCAGAATGAAGTCAGATCCATACAGAGATTATTCTGGGAGGTGTTGAAGAACACCTGAAAGACAATGCAGGCATTGGTCACAGCCAGCATGTCACACTTTGCACTGGTGTGGCCTCAAGTCCTGTGTGCAGTTTTGGGCACACAATGGAAGAGAGACATAAAGCTATGAGAGAGTGTCCAAAGCAGGGCTGTAAAGATGGTGAAGGGCCTTGAGGAGAAGCTATATGAGAACAGCTGAGGTCACTTGGTCTGTTCAGCCTGGACAAGACTGAGGGGAGCCCTCACTGCAGTGACACCTTCCTTGTGAGGGGAAGAGGAGGGGCAGGCACTGATCTCTGCTCTGTGTGACCAGTGACAGGAACTGAGGGAATGGCCTGGAGCTGTGTCAGGGGAGGGCTAGGGTGAAATTTAAGTAAAGGTTCTTCACCCAGAGGGTGGTTGGACACTGGAACTGCTCCCCAGGGAAGTGATCACAGCACCCAGCCTGACAGAGTTCAAGAAGTGCTTGGAGAACACTCTTGTGACTTGGGATATCCTGTACAGGGCCAGGAGCTGGACTTGATGAACCTTGTGGATCCCTTCCAGCTCAGCTTATTCTGTGATTCTGTGAATTTCCACACACCTTTTCCTGCCCCTTCAGAAAAATCTAAGCCTTTAAAATTGTGTGAACCTCAATTTTAGGTGTCTGTTCCAGGTTCAAGGGGTAACAAACAGCAAACAACAAGTTAGCACTTTACACTGCCATGCATAAATCCTATTTGAGAGATAACACCCTCACATCTGCCTGAGGCCATTCATAATATCTTTCTGATTTACCTTTTATTTCTGCACAAGACGTTTTTACATTTAGTAGATCTAATTACCCAGTTGTAGACAAATTGCCCCTCACATGCTGCATAAAAAAAGGTCAAATAGACATTGGTAGCCCAGACAGAGGTGCTGCCCAGAAGGGCTGCCCACTGCTGGGGCCTCAGCTCTACCAAGGCACCTGCACCTTCCCAGGGCTCCAACAAGCTCCAGCACAGCCCTGATCAGGCAGCCAACAGTGCTGTCTTATTTTATTTGGAGCAAAGGGAGAAGCTAATAGACCACTGTAGAAATGGCACAAGGGAAAAGGGGGCATGCTTGTTTTAATAATTTTATTAAAGAAAAAGGATGCATTTCTGACTCTAACATTTCACTCAATGTCACTTACGCCTATCAATTTATTAGAACATTAATTTTTACCAAGTGACTACACAAGCAATTGTTTTCCATTTCAGCTGAAGAAAGACTTGTGGGGTTTTTTTGTGAACTCAAAGAAGAAAGTGAACATAAATTTGTTATACCATGTTCATCCAGAGCACAGATATGATTGAGATTTTTAGCTCTCCCTGACACTGCATGTCTGCTGACATTGCACATGTGATCCAATATAAAAACTGATTTTAAAAAGCATTCTATAGCCAGTATATGTATGTCTTGCAAAGCTTCCAAACTGATAGTCTATCTTACCACACAATGCCATAAACTTCCACAGTTTTTCAAAACTGTAGTCTTTTCTAAAAAGAGCTTTTGCCAGTGATGCGGATTTTTTCAGGCTTGTGGTTTTGTACCACAACCAATATAACAAGAGAACATTGCCATCTGGTGTCACAAGCTTTGTGCTTGGCAGAGCTCCCCACCTGCACTTTCTTACTCCTTTCCTTCCTTCTCTTTATTCACTGCACTGAGAGCCAGGCTGTGGTTCACAGGCATAAATCAGCAGAAGGTATGGAAAGGGATGTCTCCTTTTCCTTGGGGGATTTTTTGCAATCATGTAACAATTTTAATGGGTGTGAAAACAATCTTTCTAAAGTACTGAAAGCCAGATTCAGTGCCTTTCAGGTTGGGTGACGCCGTTAAATCTTAGCTGATTCTTTTTTTTTTACCAGCTCATCAACTTATTTATTCATCCTCTTGAATAAGGTTTTTTTTTTTAGGATTTTAAAGTGAATATTAGAATTCAGTAGCTTACGCCACCAACTCCTTTACTATCACCAGAGTTTTCTGACCATGACTGAGCTCTCTAGCCTGCACTTGGAGACATCTGAGTTCTGCCTCACTGCTCACAGGTTTGTCCCCAAGCACACTCCAGTATCTTAGGACAAAGGAGTGGCAGAAAACAGCCAAATCAAATGCAAAGAAGCCAAATGCTTACTTGGTGTTGGACGACAGTATCAACAAAAGAGGGAGAAGCAGCATCATTGTTTAAGTAGATGGGGAAGGGACAGGAAGATTTGCAGTGGGAGTAGCACAAATATTAGATTTACCTGCCCTGGTCTTGCAGGCTCTGCTGTCAGATGGTTTGCACAAAGCAGAACAGCAAGGTAAAGTGTCAGATTCTTTCAATCTCAACTTTAAAGCCAAAGATCATTTTTCCACTCAAATATTCCAGGTGTTTCCTAAATGCCATTTTCAAAGAGATAGTTACCACAACGAAGAGATCCGCAAACTATTTAGTCCATACAAAATTTACAGACTGTCATTTTTTCTAAGGAGTCAGTGATGATACCAACAGATGATCCACTAATTCCATCAGTGACTTGCAGCCACTCTGAAAACCACCAGGCACAGAAGTTTAAGGTACAGCCTTAAAACATAAGGTAGAGACTGACTGCAGGGGTGGCCAGATGGTGCTGCTTGTAATTGGCTGCCTGTTATACAACTCCCTGGGTGGTGTTGTCTAATCAGTCACCTGTTGCTCAGTGGGATCCTACATCAGCTTTAGCCTGATAATAGTTGATGGTCTAGGCTCAGGTCTAGGCAGGACCACTCACAGACCATGCAAACATATCCAGGGATTATTATTTTTCCCTCTTACCCCACATACTGGAGGGACATGCTCCTCTTAGTCCATTAACCAGAGATAAATAGATAATAAGATGAGAGCAGGCACTCTCAGCTGTATATGAGGCTTTCTACCTGTCCTCTGGACTTTTCCCCAGAAGCATCAGACCAGTTTTTACCCAGACTCTCCACTAGCTTTCAACCACTGAATTAAATCCTTGCTGATAAACACAGATTTTCTTCCCAGCCATTTACAGGACTGTACACTTTGAATTAATAACTGAAAAAAAAGCCTCATTTTTCTGCTCTTACAGGAAAATATAAATTGCCCTCTTGAAGAATTGAGGGCTGACATTATTTTTTGTGCATCTCCTCATTTGTAGATGGCTTTTACAGAGGCCTTTGCTATCAGAAGGATTGAAAGAGGGGAATTAAGAGGCTGAGGCCAGATATGATGTTTAATTTAGGAATTAGACAAAAGAAAACCACTGAAAAACTGAAATTTGAGAGGAACTTCAAGCTATAATTCATGAAAAAAATTACAGGGAAAAAAAAAAACAAAAAAGCATTTTCTTTTTTCAAAAGAAAATTGCATGTAGATAAACAAGTTCTGAAAAATCTCGAGGTACTGAAAAGGGAAGTAGAGAGATAACTGTACAAGAAAAATTGGTGCTGAAACCAAAATGCAGTCTGCAAGCATTGCTCTATGCAGCTATTTCTAAAAAAAAAAACACCATAATAAACATGTGGTTAATATGTATTTTGTTTGTGCTTATAGTGTCTTTAACAATGTCTGTCTATACCTCCCTTATTTAGAGCTAGCATAGCTTTTTGGTGGGTTTACACCAGACCAAATTAAGGCATTGGCCAGGCTAAATTTTACTTTTTCTTTCTATGTTACTTCTTGGCTTGTTTCTTCTATATTACTTCTTGGCTTCTTGACAGTTTGGAGGATTTCGCAGCAATGAAGCTAAAACTTGTTTCAGGCTACAGTGCTTCAATCTGAGTGTGAAATTCAATGACCATTTTAAATTCAGATTTTGCAGAGTCATGACATAAACAAATGTAGCATTGAAAGACATTCTCCATAGGAAGCTGTTGAGCAGACAGAGAGCAGACTGAAAAAGGTGGGGTGACCTCACCAAAACTGATTACTAGATTACCACACCAGGGGCCAGGCATTAATTTTGCCCTTAAGGTTTATTTGCAATAAATCATGTCGTGCATGCTCTCTGTGGCTGGTAGATACCATTTCTATATTTTTCACAAAACAAGTATTTAAAATTAAAAAAAAAAAAAATTACACATTACCTGCCAGGTGTGGTTGCCAATGAAAGTTGTTGATTTGTCCTCTATGTCAGAGAGCCAACATCTTCCTATGCATCAGTTTGTCTTGCCACCTACCTCATTAGTTTGACTTAATTTTAGGATTTCAAATAAATCTGTGGAGATTTTTATTTTTCACTCCCCAAAATCTGCTGAACTGCCCTTTTGATTTTGGTGCCATGAGATCAGGCCCCTTGCTGCACCTTTGTTGGTGGAGTGATTTAGATTCTTGCCATATTGCTTTCCAAGGTGCTGCTGGGAAACATGATTGAGACCACACTGACTGGAAAGGTTTCTCCTTAGCTCCTCCATAGCTGTTCCCAGAGGCTGGTTAGTAATTCTTTGCAAATCCCTGAATTTGCAAGTTACTGGTAGCTGAAGAAGGCACTGGAGCCACTGTAAACTGAGGCAAATTGCAGAAAAGCTGACCTTCCCTTCCCTCTCTTTACTTACTTACCAGACTAGAAATTTGCATACAAGCATGCCTGGGAACAGGCACACTTGGGAAGAAGGTTTGCAGAAGAGAGCAGAATGCTTCAGGGACAGTAGCACAATGAGCTTCATCCAGACCTCTGGCTGTGGAGGTGAAATGGAAGATCAGTTCCTCAGACATCTGTCTCAGCTGTCATCCATCTGCTTTTGGACTTCATGCACAGCTGTGGCAAAGATCTTAAAGGCACATGCTGTCTCTTACACATGACTGCAGCACTTGGCACAGCAGAGTGTGATCACTTTTAAGGCTTTAAGTAGCACTGCTACAATAATGATTGGTAGAGAGAGTCAGATAATTAATTAGTTTCCAGAAAAACTTACTCCCTAGTATAGCGTTCAATACAAGTATTGACTGGATTAATTTAATTTCAGAGTTGCAGAAGCAGCTTTATGGTTATTTTTTATTTTGGAGTTGATTTTGTGTTTCTCAAGGCTTTGTTTATCCTAGACTAGGACTGTCTCTGAGATGCTTGGAATTGAACTTTAATTTGCATTCAGACCCAGTACAGCCACCCTAACCCAATCCAGCCCTGCTATCTGGGTGCTGGGTGGTTGTGGCTGTTCACCCTGGGTGTCACAGCTAGTTCTGTCACTGCTCCTTTTGCAGCTTCCTCTGCACACAGTTGTACTGAACAGATAAACTCTGTCACTCCCCATGTAAATCCCATTTCCCAAGACCTCTCCTGCCTTTCTATTAGCTGCTGAAAGAAGAAAAGATGACTCCCAAGCCCACTTTAAATTCTCACTGGTCTATTCAAAGCAGTAGATGCAAACCTCATCATAAACTGATACAACTCCATTATTTTCAGTGGAACCATGCCCATGTACACAAGATTCAGATCCAACTGCTTTCCAAAAATATTGAGACTACTACCCTTTGGCTGTGTCTGTTTAATGGTTTCTGTTGTAAGTTACGGTTACCAACACAGACAATTCTTCAGCCTAAAGCTCCTTACTGAGCTGGGGCAGCCTCCTACACCTTATCCAGAACATGATTCCAAGTGTAAGACTATATACAGAAATGCAGGGACTGACAGCAGCCTGCCTTTTGGGA
This sequence comes from Tychaedon coryphoeus, assembly GCA_013398595.1. NCBI lineage: Eukaryota > Metazoa > Chordata > Aves > Passeriformes > Muscicapidae > Tychaedon > Tychaedon coryphoeus. The sequence goes on from WBND01000040.1 coordinate 2,164,650, forward strand.
AAATCTGTTTTTTATCTCCTGTCTTTAGAACAATATATCATTTTTAATGAGTTTGGATTTTTTTAAAAGATGTTGCATTATTATTTAAGGCTATTATTTTATTAGGGAAAAAAGTACAACATGTAATGAAAAAATAGATATATTCATCTTAATATTCAATGCCTATTCCAACGATATTTTGGTCTCCTGGTAACATTACTAATGACTTGTCAACATGAAAGAGAGAAAGAGTGGAGCTATTTCACTGGATTCTGAAACAGCATGAAATCAAGTGCGGGTTACACCGATTTTGCAAAAACACACTGCTGGCAGCAATTCTCCCTGTGTTCAGCAAACCATGAAATAACACTATATCAAATTTCTAGAACTTGAAAACAGGGAAGCAATCCAAAGACAGTGGCCTTTTGGCAATGTCTAGCAGAAAGGTGGAGGTGCTGAAATATGGAACTTCCTTTCTTCCCCCCTCCCTATGCTCAGATGTCCACAAAGGATCAGTGTAACAATCCTCCACAGCATAGCTCAATGGAAACATGGAAATTAATTGTTGCAGTCACCTCATTACTCGACTGTCAGTGTTAATAGATGTTTAGCAGTGCAATAAGAGCATGGGTGGTGTATGATTTTGTCACTGCAGATAAGTGCTTTTAAAGTAACAGCTCACCCCGAGCAGCTGAGCCAGGTGCAGGGCGCTGGCAGTGAAGCTCGGGATGCTCGGGATGCCCCTGCCCTGTGGCAGGAGAGGCAGGGATCAGAGCTGCACAGCTTCCTGCTGCTGGCTCACAGGAGCAGCTTTCTCATGGCCAACTCGTCTCACATGAGCAGAGCAGGCAACCACAGGGAGCCCTAAGGTCTGTGTGCCATCGCGTAAAAGTGATACAACATTTAGGAGGATCTACGATTTGCAATTTCTTCTGAATTACCAGAAGACTATTATGAATATAGTGTCACCACCTCTCTGTGGCACCAGCAAGCACAAAGAGAGCCATGCACCTGTTTGGAGGCAGTGCTCCTGAGGAACGGGTCAGCTGGGCTGGAAAAACCCACCTCACCACTTCTCTTTCAAAAGCCCAGCATCAAGCATTGAAGTACACCAGCAGTTTGTTTATTTATGAATCACGGTGAAGCAAGAAACACCCTTTCAAAACATTGGTAGCTTCATCCTCAGACTTCTCAACTGTGCCAGTTTTGGAAACAGACTAAGCTAAAAAACTCAAAAAGTCTGTGTGAATCCAGTCCTGAACAGAGTATCTGTCTCAATGAGGTTGAGGATATGGCCATAGCTGAACAGAGGTCAGATGTCCTGGAAATAAATTCCAGTGAAAGCTGGGAGAGGATTCCTCAGTCCTCTCTTCATGTGGAAATATAACCCTAGGAAATAAAGACCAATGTGCTCAGAAAACTCTATCTAATTCTATCCTAATTAAGCAAGGTAGTTCAGACCTTGACAAGACAAAGGATTAGGTTGTTATTTTTATTATTCTTTTTATTTCTATGGGAGAAGGTGCATAGTGAAAATGATCTCACAAGATAAGACACTGCATTTGCTGCCATCCCTTTTATTTTCCAAAACTTGAGTAATGCTTCAGAAGCAGAGGCCAGGTTTAGTCAACAAACAGTAAGTAATTGTTATAAACTCACAGCTGTCAGTGCTTCTCTATACCAGAGGAAATAGTTTACTGACCTTTGTTAAAGTGACATTGGTTTAATGGGTGTTAAATTGTCATCCACACACAAAAAGTCTTTGACTTGGGCTTTCCAGTGCTGAAGCTCAGTTCACCCAAGGTAGTTACTTTGGTTGTTTCTACAGATTTTGTTCTGCAGAAGTCACTTTCTCCCTCTCCTTCTGTGCTTACAAAACATCAGTCAAAAAGGAACTTTGAGCGTCTGTAATTCACTACAGAAACTTTTCAGGCTGCAAAGGAGACAGATGAGACACTAACATTGACAGTATCAACAAAATAAATCTTTGAGCAACAATGAATTGTATCTGTGCTTGTTTATTGAGTCTGGGGTTTTTTTCACCTGTCCAAACTGATGGAAGCTCATCAAGACAATGATACACAGGTTTGAGAGTGTACTTACTAGCTGACAAATGTGTAAAGCCACACAAATCTTGAAGCTTGTATAAGAAAGCAACCAATGTGTTGTCTCTATCTTCCCTATGTTAGTGTGGAAGCCCAAAAGATAAGGAGCTAATGTCTCCAACACTGATAGCTGGACGGCTGCGGACCCAGCCAAGGATTGCTGGTAAAACAGAGAAGGAATGTTGCTAGTAACACATGGCAGGAAAGAATGAGATGTGGCTGGAAAACGGGGGCATGCAGAAGTAGGGCAGCACTTTTCCAGGACAAGCTTCCTTGTTCTAGTTCCTGGAGATGAGCACAACACAGTACAGTGCAAGTGTAGGAATGAGGCTGAGAAGTTGGCATGGACTGTAGGGGGGAATCAAGACCACCCTTCTGACCCATTTCCAAAAAGGTCTGAAAGAAGAAACTGTGTATAATAACTAATTTACACAGAAAGATAAACCCACCTTAAAGGCGAAAAAACCTGTCTATAAAGAGGCATCCCAACCAAGCCTGGGCAGAGCCCCCAAGACCCTGGACATCCCATCAAAGCTGGAACCAGAACTGGGAGCTTGCCTGCTTCCTTCCCTCTTTCTTTCTTCTTCTTTCTCTTTTTTTTTCTCTCTTTCTCTGTCTTCCCTTCAATTAATCTCTTTCTTTGCCATGTGCTTATATAGTAGGTCACTATAGTAGGGACTAATATACCACTTTCAATGCCAAGTAATTTACTAACAACACTTTATGAATTTTTGTGAACCCTCTGACTTTTGTCATTCCTTTTGACTATGAGCATTTACAAACCTTGGATGCTGTTTCTCCACACAACAGGAACAAACAACCCTTGCTCTTGAATTGCATACCTCATTTCTAATGCTCTCAGATCCCATGCACCTATACATTCCTCATTTGTAGTCTGTGCTCTTCATCTCAGTTACCACCCCAGCAGGTAAAGAAGGATTTTAAAGGGGCTGCTCAATTCTTTCAAAGTAGTCACGATAAGAAAAGCTACCAAGAGGCTCCAGTGATGTAGATGGGATCTTGGGCTCATATGCTTGTAGCAAGTGAAAATTCCAGAAATATTCACATGAGAGGAGGAAGAAGACATATTGCTACTGCAATCTATGATGTACTACCTAGACTATTATCTTCACCCTGAACCAGGCTTATTTCTGCACAGAAAAATCCTCTTGAGAAAAGAATATCCTTTCTCTTGGGCTATATGGGGTGTCCTAAGCCTGGACACTCAATAAGTTTTTGGTGAAGATGATAAGACTGAAGCATGAATTCACTACTCTATTATTGAGCCTTGCATCTTCTTGAAAGCAAATTCAGGAAGCTGTCAGAGTTTTATTTCTCTGGAGAAGAGAGATGGCACAAGGCCAGTAGCCTGTGATTAATATCAGCAATGTAAAATCCTTTAGTACTTCATGTCTTTAGAGGCTTCATTTGCAGATTTTCATGCTTTGGCTAAATGCAGCCAGGATTCTTCTATAGGTAAACTTTCACATGACTCGGCTCTACCTCCTGTGGTAAAACATATTCTGACTGCCAGCAGTTTGGCCCTTGGACAACAGAGGAAGAAAGACAGAAAATGCTTTTGATGCTAGGGGGTGTGACAGTATAATCCTCCAAAAATCTCGCCTTTTTCACTGCAGTCTTGGGCATTGATATTGGTCTCTAGTGTCAAATATGCCTTATCATTCAAAATGGAAAAAGGTTACATTAGATATCACTAGTTAAAGAGTGGTAAAAACTGAATACAACCATATGCTGCCATGTGAACAGTCAGCAGAGACTCTTGGCTTTTGACATGCCAAAGCCCAAGAGGTAGATTATGTCTTTCAGAGAAGAGAAGGTGTAGGACAATGAGGATTACTAACTGATAAGGAACTGGGACAAATTTGCTCCATCCCCAACATCAACTCATAGAAAGGAGTAATTTATTCTGTGTTTGCCACAAAATACAAGTACTGTGAGGACCAGAGTATTACCCCAGAAACTGGCTCTCCACAGTGCATTGCTTCTTGAATATAAGGAGCCTCTGCAGCATAAGCCCTCCACCAGCAAACAGAGAAGTAAAATTCTGTGGATCACAAGCTGCTGAAGTGGAGCAAAGAAATTAAGGCATAGAAACATTGAATTTGGGGTGGTAGAAAAGGATTTGACTCATCAGCAACCTTTCTGGTTGCTATTAGTTTATACAACTTGATATCATGTCAATCGTATGTCAAGGATCCCTGCAATGAACAGAGAGTTTCCTCTTCGGCACCTCTTTAAATGCAAATTAAAAAGAAAATAATAATAATAAAAAAAAGATTACAGCACCAACAGTTTGAGTACTAGAATCTGTTTTAAAATTCAAATTTGCTCTTCAATTCCCCTTTCCTTTATTCTTTGGATTTATTTTTACATCCTTACATCTAAATGCACTTTTCCTGATTCACTGGATCCATTGGTATTTTTCATAATCTCTCCTAAAGGACTCAGTTTTAAAAATGATATTTTGGTTAGCAGGGGTTTTTTTTTTGCTTATCAGTCTTAGGGGGAGTTGGGTTTTTTTATGCTATTAGTGACCCCTTAGATATTTTGATGCTTTTACTGTCCTTGAAAAGAAATTCTCCTTCTGAATATTTCTAAATACAGTGTATTCCATTCTCGCTACATAAAAATTGGTGCTTTATTAGCATTCCAGAGGCAACATGTCTACTAAGCTGACTGCAACAAAGATAAATTATCTGGTTTATGCTGCATGAATTCTTTTCTTTATATAAATACACACATCTATGGGACTATCTAACTTCATCATTCTAGCATCAGATAGCTACATAATCAACTTGCTTAAATTAAAAATTCATTGAAAAAAATCTTTTATTTCCTTAACCCTATCCTGTCTGAATAAAAATAAACTATAATTACTAAAAATTTCTGTATATAAATTTTCCCACCTAGTAATTTCCAGGTATGCATTTCCAGTATAACACAGAGCTATCTGTTATACAGTTATAAACACATACACATAGCATGCAAATATCTCCATATGCTGGGTAGTTATAGCTTTGTTCATATTCCTTTGTTCATATTTCTGAACCTTTGGTCTTGAGCTACCTGAGGTTTTGAAATGGCTGGGCCTGGATATACTCAGTGCATTTCTGAACAGAAAAGAAGAATTCCTGTCAGAGCTCTGGAGGAGGCTGGGAAGAAGGGAAATGGCTTAGGCTACCATTTCGTGTTTCCACAATGATAAAGCACAGTTTCAAAAGTAGACAAGGGTTTCTTATCACTCAAAATATATTTCTGGACACAATGTCAATAAAAATAATGAGAACAAAAAACACAACTTCCTAAACAAAGATAATAGGAAGTTTCTGACATTTCTGGCAGAATTTTGCAATGTTGTAAGCCTTGATAGAATTGAGCTGAACTTTGCGATACAGATCTATTCTGGTCTTAAGAGTGAGGTTCCAACATGCCAGCACTAAAAAAGAGATACAAATTTGTGTCAGGAAGGACAGGCAGAGACAGCTATCTGTACACATCAAAAGAAACATCACTTCTATAGATCCATTCCCCTGTAAAAAGGGTTATGTTTATATTCATGAATTTTTTTTTTGCCTCCTGAGACCTATTGGGTCTCTTCTTGATTGCACTATTACATTTATTTAAATATTATTTAAATTCATATCTCACCATCCAAATATAACAAAGTCTACAAGAGAATTTAAGATGATATAGAGGAAGCGAAAGTGATCTTCAATTTTTAATCCCTGTCTTCCCATACAAAACAAAAAGGATGGAAATGTCTTCAGCAAGTGAAACATTGCTGTGTCATTGCAAATTTCCAGATGGTGCTAGCAATAACTGAATGAGTTCATATCTCTGATGTAACTCCCATTAAATTAATGGCACTATACCAGGAATTTGCCCTAGGTCTGTACTAGTCAAACATAGAGAACTGTAGTAACATCAGTTTTCTGCACTCTATTCATTAAATATATAAACCACAGAAATTTCTTAATTTACACAAATCCTTTTTGTAAATCACTTCATCTGCATAGAATAAATTCCATGTATGCATTTTATATAATTTAACAGCAGCATACAATTATATAAAATAATTTCACTGGAACATAGCATGTTATCTTACTTATTATCATCTGAATTAAGCTACATAGTATTTCCACTTATAATATAGAAAACTGGCCACTCTGGAGATATTAGGAGACCTGTGGTGGTCTTTTAGTGACTGATCATTACAGAGGAATAGCATTAGAAGTAGAAAAATAATTTAGAGCTTAGTTAAAATATCTAAATCATAGAGCTATATAATGGTTTGGCTTGGAAGCGACCTTAAAGATCATCCAGGTCCATAGGCAGGGGCACTTTCAACTAGACCATATTTCTCAAAACCTCACCCAACCTGGCATTCAACAGTTCCAGGGATGGAGCATCCACAACTCCCCTGTGCAAACTGTTCCAGTGCCTCACCACCCTCACAGTAAAGGATTTCTTTCTTATGTCTAATCTAAACCTACTCTTTGTCAGTTTAGAGCCATTTCCCCTTGCCCTGTGTCTACATGCCCTTGTAAAAAAATTCTCTCCAGCTCTCTTGTAGCCCCCTTTCAGGGACCAAAAGGCTTCCATTAGGTCACCTTCTCTGCCCTGAATTTATCAATGACAAAACCTGCAAAATAAACTGTAAAAATAAGAGGTAATGGAAGTGAAATATAAACTGGAAGTTATGACCACAAAACAAATTGTGCCCAGGCCCAGGTTGCAAGAAAAAGCCAGCAACAGCATGGAAATAACATCCTAGAAATGCTAGCAAAGACAATACCTTTGGTAATAGTAGTTGGGAAAGGACAAGTCACTGTTCTAAGAAATGCTTCTAAAACTGTTTTTCCTGACAATTCAGTGCAGAGGATCTTTCTTATTACTCTCAACAGCTAACAGTGCTGGAGAAAGCTTAAGCCTATGCTTAGTATGACAATGTTTTATTTTCCCACTCCTTGAAAATCCCACTATGCAGAATTTACAGGAGATTCAGGAAGCGAGAAGTAAGCAGATGAGGTTGAAAAACCACCTCAGCAGTCTCCAAAAAAAAAAAAAAAAACACCAAAAAAACAGCAGATGCGCAGTATGAGCGTCATGAATTATGTTTTCAGCAAAGTTTAGTCCTTGTCTAACCTTGTTTTCACATAAATCACTGAAAATTTCATGCCTTTGTTTAAACATTTTTGAAACTCATGGCTGAAGTTTTGGTAAGGAGCTATTTAGGAAGGGCAAGAGGGACTTCCCTTGCAAGATTCAAGATTGCTAGTCTGCCTGCTGGCTGATGCTGCCTCTGAAAGTACAGTGGAGGATACTGCACTTCTGTGCTAAAGATCACACAGGTGGCATTCATCAGACCAGCTACCTGAAAGTTGGGCATCCAGTCTAAGCCCAGTGCCAGCAGGATGACCATACAGACTCAATAAGGAGAAATTGAGGCTTCCATTACAGTTACTTGAAAGAAAGCTGTGTTTTCAGAAGCAATTCATTTCAACCTGTCTAAGGTACATGAGTTATTCTCTAAAGTTTCTCTTCTACCTCAACTTTTCTCAGTTGTACAGGGAGTCTAAGTGACTTTCTTAGACCAGATACCTATTACAGTCTAAATTGTGCAAGAGGAATTGCACCTTATCTAGGAAGATAGTAGCACTAGTTGGTGGAGGTTTTTCAGTGAAGGAAAATATTTGCACATAATTATTCTCTTCTCACATTGAATGTAGTTTTTAATAGGATAATACTTCGGCACTACAACCTTGAAGAATCTCCAGTTTTCGGACCTAGCATATTTTGTTTTTTAAGCCCTTTTTTATTTGAGATTTCACAATAAAGGTGTTTTTGCTTATTTCACAGGGTACCTAGAGGAAAGATTCACAATGTGCCTGGCTCAATTCACATGTGTTAACAAATTCCCTAGTCTCAAGACTTTGAATAAAAATTACAGAAACAAGCAACATATGAAGGTAAACACCAAACAGTAAAAAGACAAGGAATACAAAATACCTGGGAAATTCTGTTATGATAACACCTTAGCCACTATTGGATATGGAGAAGCACCATGCACTGTGGTTTTGGGTCAGTCTAGCAGATTCCCCCAGATTTAGACACTGGCAGAAAACACCAGGGAACTCAAAGGAAAGCTGCTATTGCAGCTGATTTATTCACAGGGCAAATGTGGGGTTTTTATTAATTCTGACAATAGCTCAGTGTAGTTAAGAGAACAAAAGAACCAGACCTGTTCCTCATCTTTCTGAATAATAACAGTCCTTACAGGACAGAAAAAAAAATCCCACACAGACATTATGATCAGGCTTTCCATTTCATTCAGTTTACTGTGTTTCGGGGTCCTTTTTAATTTTCAGGTTGACCTAAGTCTTGAAGATACAATATTAAAATACTGTGAGGTAGATTGACATGGATGGATGGATGGATGGATGGACGGACATAGATGCACACAATCTATCTGGAAAGAAAGAAAGAAATCTGGGACATACTGTCAATATCTATTTTAGAGTAGGTTGCAGGCATTTTTATGCAGTTCTGAGTTCTTAACTCAAACTTGACCTCTAAGCCTTTCTAGGTATGTCCAGTACCAAAATTTAGAAAGCTGGCAGTCAAACACTGTCTGTTATAATACACGTTTTCAGTAACAGCTGAAGACATTTTTTACTATATTTAAATATACAGCTCTCAGGATTGAAAGTGAGGGACTTATTAAAATTAATGGACTTGATATTTGTACACTGGAAAAAATAATTGCTTACTTCATGAAGTGCTACAAATGATGAGTGACCTGAATATTGTGTTAGTGAACATTTATAACACAGTAGATAATTTTGTAATTACAGATTCTTATGACATTATTAAAGCTAGGTCACTTGTTGCACTAATCTTTTCTCTTATGTCTCCTGGCATAATTACAATAGTTACTAGGTACAGTGCTTTTTAAAGAAATGCACTGGCTGACATTAAATATTTCAACCTTACCTGTAATGAGAACATAATTTACAAACTGCTCTTAGTACTATAGGGAGTTTTGATCAACAATGAATTACAGAATTGAAGACATAAGTTACAACTTCAATTTCTTTTTAAGCATTCTTTGTTTTTATCCTGTGAAAGTTTACAAAATACTCACTTGAAAAAAAAATCTGTTTTTCAAGGTAGATGCAATTATACACATGCCAGAATAGGTATAAGGGAAGAGCAATGTATCATCTCATTCTTCCTGTATGTGAGGCAAATTTCACCTGTGTCAGCACATTTCTTTGCAAGCAGGAATACTGTTGTGGGTAAAAGAGTCAGTGAACATAATATGCTATATTTGGAAGTTCAAATATAAGGTATAAAAAAAAGTCCCTGCAAGATGTTATTAAGAAAAACTTAATGCACAAGAAGAAAGGTTCAATCAGATATCAAAATTACATAAATCAACAGGAAAATAGAGACCCAAGAATCATATACCTTTTGCAATGGCATGAAGTGGATGCACCATTTCTTTACGGATACATGAATTGTAGTGTGTGAAGTAGAAATTCCAGGCACAAGCAATTAAAAACCTGCAAAGAAATAAGAGAGGAAAGCATTGCTATTAAAGTTAATAAAAACTCATGCAGGCTAATGATTCACTTCAGATGTATTGAATGGAACTGGGAGACTGCACTGTATCACTGCAAAATGACTGTTAATGTTAATAAGGACATAACTTGAAGCAACCTGTGTTTCTCAAGTTTTATGAACTCTGGGCTAGCAAGATCCCTTTAGAGTGAAAGATCAATGAGTTTGTCTACTGAGGTTATATGAGGAATTAAAGAAAATTGCATAGATTCATTCAAGTGGGAAGAAGAAAGGTAAATTATCGTAAGGGTTACAAGCCCCGTGTATTAAGTACTCCTAGGTATAAATTGAAGGCTTCCAAGAATTTTTTCAAGGATTTTCAAAGATTTTCAACATCATAAAATTAAGCTTGAGGCTTTGCAGGATAGACTATGAAAACACATATTAATGTAGCCTTTGGCAACCCTTGCTGGACCAACAGAAAACTCAAAATTGTCATTTGAGTATTTCTCACACATATATTTACCAGAGATTCCTGAAGTAGCCTTTGCTTGTCAAACAAATGTGTGGACCTACTTCCTCCAGATGCAGATTTCTATTGTAATATGCAGAGTTGAACTCTGTGTGGCATTTTATCCCTCCTCTCCTAGTACATGCTGACAGATTTCTGTGGTGTCTTTGTTTTAAATGCATATGAAAAGCTATAAAGGTATGTGATGCTGTGTGAGGGGAAAGTCATTGAAGTCAGATAGGGAAAAAGTGATATTGAGGACTATAAAATAAAGCTGACAATCTGTCCAAAGCAAGAAAACAATGATTTCATTCAAAGCTAGAAAATGACAATAATATAAAAATTTTGTTACCTTGAAAACGTCAGCTACTCTGACCTTTTCTGAGGTCAGAAAGTGAGTCTGTGTTTATTAAAAGATGTATTTCTCTGATGAGACCAGATTCAGCAATTACACCATTTTGTACAGCATTTAAAGAGAAAATGTAGAACATAAGTGAACGCAGTCTTTGTCCTTTCCTTAAAAACAAAGAGAACAAAAAAATCCAAAGTATTAAAAAAAATCCTAAATTCATCCACACACAAAACCAAAGGTACTCTTCTAAAAGCTCTGAAATTTGCCATCAACCTTTTAAAAGACACTAACATGATGTGCAATACCAAAATGCATTAGATGTAACTATTTCCCCCTATTTTTTCCTATGTTTACAGAGTGGAGAGGCATTTGAATTGATTCTCTTCTTAAAACCTCAGGAGTTAGAAAAGCTTTTAAAGAGGCTTTTTGCACACTTTCTAATATTTGTTTTCATGTCACCCTGTGCACCAGCTACTGTATATCTACATTATTTTTTTAGCAGGCTTTTTTTACCTGACAGTCACTTCAAGACTACTTAGAAAATAAGGTGAAGAAAAATGGTTACAAGGACCTAACTTCACACTTGCTGTCCTATCTCTCTTCATATACATCCAATGTCTTTCCAGATGCATTTAATATTGAGGCAAACACAAATTTTGTGTGCATCTTAAGATCTTTTCTAATCCTTCTATATGGTTGGCAAGCCCTTCAAAGAAAGAAGGCCTAACAAACTGTAGAGTTACTTGTTTTAATCCTTGGCATCTCATTCCAGGAAACTTTAATACCAGTAGATTTACTGCAGCGCGCAATGACCAATGACTCTTCAATTTAGGGACTGCTCTTTTGTTTTTTGGGGTTTTTTTTTTTTTGTCTTGTATTTTTATTACAGATAGCTTTGGCAGCTATATTTTAAGTGCTACTACTATTTGTCTTAGCACACGGAACATAAGAGATC
>WBND01000040.1:2176805-2192169 GCA_013398595.1 Tychaedon coryphoeus
AGAAAAAAAGAAAAAAGAAAAAAGAAAAAAGAAAAAAAGAAAAATTAGGTTTAGGTTTTAGGTTTATTTAGGTTTAACTATTGCAGCAGAGTTTTGGGTTCATTTTAGAAGTATGGAGGATTTCCATGTGTTTATGGTCTTTAGACAACATTCCTGCATTTCAGGGCCAGAACTCTATAAAAAACAAGAAACATGTTTTCCTTTAAAAACTGTATTCTCCTGTTATTGTCAGGTGACACCTGGCAATAACAGGAGAATATACTTTTTTCACCTCCTGAAGCCCTGAAGGTCTCTGCTGGCTGCTAAGTAACTGAGTATGAAAAAATTCAAGACTAGCATGAGAAAAAAATCCTATAATTAAATGCTTTTGGTGTTACAAGAGGATTGAAGTGTGACAGGAGATTTGATCTGCATACCATATGACCATGTTTCCCTCCAGATGATGTGCATAACTAATGCTCTCAGCCTATGGGTTTCACTTTGGGGTAAGAAGAGCTCTTCCTTTCACGCCCCATAGAAGCAATTCTGCAGGTACAGTGAGAGCCTTGATTGGTGCAGACTAAGCATGCTTCAGTTCTTGCTGGTGGGAACACAGAATCAAAGATTTGTCACCTCTCTTATCCCATTTCTCACCACGTAGCTGCTCTTTTCTAGGTGGCTTAGATTCCAGCAGTTTGGATGAGAGCTGGGTTTGCCTCCAACCATGGGCCAAGGCACGTTACCAGAAGGCAGAACGTGTGTACACTTTGAATCACTGATACTGGAGGGGGAATTAGCTCTGTTAATAAGTCAGTATTTTGACGCTCACTTAAGCAATGACTGTTGATGAACCTACAAAGTCCAACTTCTAAATTTTAATTTTGAGTGATGGTTTTTGGTAAATTAACATAAAAAGAAGGATTTGTAATACTGGTATAGTTACAGGAAAGTCTTAACATTAATGGTATCGTCTGGTGAATTCCTCCAAGTAATTGATAAGAATTACCCACTGATCTTGGAGGAATCACAGTTTGGTTCACCACACAGCAACAAGTTCCAACATTTTGTATTAATATATTTTTTAGAAACGTAATCCATATTCTTCTAACACTGTTCAGCCTAATGTATTGAAGCAGATTTTAAAATGCCATGAATGTAATACTGAGTTTCTGAAGACATTAGTATGTACTGACAGCACATACTGTCAGCAGGATTTTGCAATTGATATTTTAACAGACACACGTCATCTTGCAAGAAAATTCCACCCTTTTCTGAACTCAGGTAAGCATGCAAAGGTAAGGTAAGTCAGATGAGGAATACTCTTCTTCCAGGAATGTGGTTTTACAATTGATTGAAATGCAAAATGTGTTTTACAATTGAACAGTTGATTACTTTTTTGTTCCTAATTTGGGATTCAACCTGCCAGTGTTTTTAGAGTTGGCTTAGTCCTACAATTCACTCACATCTTGCAAGAACGCTTTTGGCATGCTTTGAGTAAAGCAAGGATATTGGCTTCTAACAGTCTTCAATATAAAGGTATACAAAATATTTGAAGAAGTGGGAGCTCTAGCTCTAGGGTGCTCAGGACTTTGGTAATCATAAAACCAGACAACTACAGACAAGAGAAGCAAAAGAATGGAATCCTTTTTCCCTTAAGAGCTGACAGTGCCTCTCCCATCCTGAAGTACATTTCCTCACCGTGCAAGCCACCATCCTAAAATATTTCATTCCATGTTTTATAATAAGACAATTTTCCACACTGATATTTGTTTCTATGTCACTTAGCAAGTAGCAAGACACAAAGGCCAAATAATCTTTCAGATAAGCGATCAGCAATTTAATTTTCTGGAAAAATTTGTTTATTCAGTTGGCAGTCTAGGCTCTCGCAATTGGTATGAAGGCACAGCCTTCAGGATTTTCTGATACATAAGCAAAGTTTCTGGCAGACTAGAGCAAACTCTATACTATTTCTTTATATATCCTATAACTAATTCAACAAAAATTGTTATGAAATGAAAAGCTCTGAAAGCCACTTACCATATCAGCCTTTGGGCACTGTATAATGATTTTCCATTATGGGCTGAAATTAAGCATTTATAAAAAGGCAGTAATTTCACAGTTAGTCACCCAGAAATTTGGCCATGTTAAAACAGCATTTTAGAAAATTACAGGTAATATTATTCCTGAATGCAAATTAATGTCACTTCTGTTTGCCTCTTGGGATAGGAAAGAATTTTGCAGGAGTAAATAGGCACTAAGAGCCATCATAATCAGTTCTGAATCACAGAAATTAAGTTGCAAAATGAGATAAAAGTACATGTGATTCAATATAGGAACACATACACTGATAAATAAGAAAAAAATGTCTGTTGTGACATTCCAGTATGACTCTATGGCTTCCTGAGGAATGGGAAGAGGAAATAGATGGTTTTATACACTGCATAAAACCTATCCAAACAGCACTGAAGCCTCAAGTGTCTTCTGAGAGTCATGCCCCAAAAATGAATCCATATTAAATAATGCAGCACTCCCATACTCCTTTTTATTTTATCCATTTATCCATGATGGCTTAACTTCAATACACGCACTTATTTTAAAAGAATTTGGTTCGATCCATTGTTGCGCCTGAACAGACCAAGGCATGAGAAAGAGCCAGTGACTTGGAAAGAGTTGCATAATTATGTAGAAAAGGTGCTTGTTTTATGTCCTCTTCTCAAAACAATGATACCCATAGCACTCCTCCTTCAGAAAAACTCCAGCCATCTAGCCATTAAAGACAAATGAGCAACAACAAATCAACATCAGCAACAATCAAACCAAATTACTCACTTATTACTGATTTATTAGAACAAACCTCTAATGCCCATGACCTCAAGAGCTTTACTCCTGAAAGGACAATGTTGAACATGACCCTGAGCCTTCAGGCCTGCCATCAATTGGGTATAGAAGGTGAGCAGGAACTGCAATACTGAGCACTGGCACAAAATCATAAGATGCTCCCTTTGATGATTACTTCACAATATCAACCTTCTCTCAGCCATCTACTAGCAAAATATTTTGCATGAACTGACTTTCAAGTATATATTTACAACAGAATGAAGTCAATCTGATGACAAAAGTGAAATCTTTCAAAACAGGCCATAGTTTTGGTGTATTTATCAAGTAAACAAGCAACAAAAACATTTTAAAAGAAAAAAATAAATGCAATTGTTAATTTTATAATCAAGTACACAAGTATTTAGTGAATTCTCTGTCTTTCTAAAATACTAATAGAAGGCTTAATTAAGCAATTAAGCAGCATACTGAAAACAGAATAAAAGTGTTGGTTAAGCTGAAATACTGTTACCCTCTGTGATTATAAACATGATCTCAGTTTAATATGCAATAGTGATTTTATTTATGAGTTGTTATATTTTGACAACAAGGGTTTTGAAATACTGCTAATTATAAACATATTCAGACATTTTTTCATATGGATTCAGAAATTTATAAAGACTTAGAGCTTATACATGACCTGGCAGGGAAATACACTTGTTTTCAGTTTTTATTTCTAACAGTCTTATAGCATTCCACATTTACAAAGTATTTCGTATTTTTTAAGCCTGAGATTCATTTCTTGCCAGTGCAGTGCATTTTATTTAGCACCTTTAGCTAACTGTTAATTTAATATTGGCCTGTCCACTAACAGCCATTACTCTGAATACTCTGGAACAGCCATTCTGGCTCTGAAACAGTAATTCTGGAATTATCTGGCTCACCAGTCAGGTCAGAAAACAAGTCCATATTATAATACAGAGCCTTGCTGTTAAAGCAGCACAAACCTTTAAAATACCAACAAACATTTAGAGCCTTGCAGGTTGCCAGTTATCCACAACAAACATTAAGGAGTCATGCATCTACTTAGAGCCACAGTACTCATTTGTAGAGGAAATAGAAAATCAACACAGATTTCTAAGTGAGACTTCCTGACTGCAACGAAGAAGATGAAAAATTAATTCAAAATATTTCTGGTTTTTTTTTTCTTTTCTTTGAACAAAATTTGATGCCCTTCTATATCATTTTGAAAAATAAAATATTCACTTTTTTAATGAACTGGGGAGCTGTATTCAAAAGTAAAACAGCAGAAGGTGAGAAACTTTAAAACATTTTTCTTTTCTGCAATGACATGTAACAATGCAGCACTTCAGCTTTGTTAGTGTGCCTTTCAAAGATACTTTGGGAAATCCAGAGTACACAGTGTCATATCTTTTTTTACAAATGCCTTTTTATCAGATGGTACTATTTTTTCAGATTTCATAGCAGTAATTAATGAAAACATTATAAAAAAGATTAAAAAAAGATGAGCAAAACATCATCATATGCAAAATATCAGGTAAAATAAGAAAAAAATGAAGGGCTGACAAAGAATGAAGAAAAAAACACTCATCAGCAAAGACAGAGCTAAGAT
Source organism: Tychaedon coryphoeus (assembly GCA_013398595.1). Taxonomy (NCBI): domain Eukaryota; kingdom Metazoa; phylum Chordata; class Aves; order Passeriformes; family Muscicapidae; genus Tychaedon; species Tychaedon coryphoeus. The sequence goes on from WBND01000040.1 coordinate 2,181,232, forward strand.
TGCACAAGCAATAATATAAAAGGATACAAAATTTAGACTGACATCCACATTACAAATTAGATTTGAAATATATAAATAAAAGACTTGTCAGCCATACAGAAAAAAAAGGAGGGAGGGGAAGAGGAAGAAAAAGCTTGGAAGCTGTGGAGCAAAGATGCAGAGAGACCAAAATCAATATAACACAGAAAGAATGCCTAGCAGTAATGACAAAAATAAAATGAGATTTCTGCATCCAAGATGGAAGGAAAACTCAGAGGTTAAGGCTTTAACATGGAAGAGGTTCATCATTATGAGAGTTCTGAAAAGGATAACAAATGAAACAATAGGTTGACTAATTTGGCTTGATGCGTACAAAAAGCTGGAGTCGTTAGTGGAGAGCCATCATATAGAAATCCCTACAGTTACAGGGGAAAGTTAAAAGATACAGGAGAGATTTGTTATGCTTGCTTCAGTGGTGCAGAAAGGAAGCCATACAGATTTCTGAGGAAAGATTAACTTTGAAAAGAAAAAGCAGAAAATCAAAATGCAAAAGGCAAAGTATTATGTAGATTTACCAAATAGATCTGGTAAGACTATCCTGATGCTTTGACTTAATAAAATAACTGCTTTTCTACACAAGGGGAAGGAAGCCTGTCAGTCTGTTTGGATTACAGCAAAGTGCAGAACCACATGGGAAATTATCAGTTATATGGGGGAAAATGTAGCTCTTGTACAAAAACTGTAATGCTGTTAGAGGAAACATATTAAGAAAAAAAAAAAACCAAAACAACGTGTTCAAACTAGATGTACTTTAATACAGCAGTGTTTCTTAATGGTTTGTCTTGGTTTGATCTTACTTAACATTTTCCTTAGTCATCTCAGTGTAAAAGCAGGGAGTGTGCTAATACAGCTTCTAGTCACACAAAATTGGAAGACAAAAATGGATCTTTATATCATTCAGTAAGTAAGGATATTAAGAAATTAACTAAAAACATGGCAATAAGTGAATAAAAAGGGTCAGATGAAGGCACCTAACACTAAGAGGAAGGATATTCTTTCAGGAACAGAAAAAGACATTACTATTAATTGGCCAGTGATGGCTATCCGAAACCCATGTCAATCTCACATCTCCCAAATCTATTCGGATCTGTGCTAAATTATTCCTAAGTGACAACTATTTAAAAAAAAAATCTTTTGAGATCTCCTATGGTTCAAGATGGCACATTCTCCTTGGATAATGTATTACAGAACCTTCTTCTTTTCCTACTGCCAAATTTCTGCTTCGTATGTGTACTTCTTCTTTCATCATTCAAGTCCTAAGAAAAAAGCTGAATTCTATCTGACACAGACTGAGGTCCTCCTCTGTCATATCTATGTGCAGGAAATATGAATTTGGGCTGGGAATGATGCACAGGAGCTATTCAGACAAAACACACATGGAGAGTCTATCACATGAAAAAGAAAAAAAGTGGAAAAGAGATTTACACTGAAACATACTTCATATATAACAAAAAAAAAAAACAAAAACAAAAACAACAACAACAAAAACATAAATAAACCAGTTAAAAATGTAAGTAAGGTTGGTAAAAATAGGAGATTTTTACTACAAAATTTTTGCTACAAATAGCAGCATCAGAGGCCCAAAAAATCCTGGGTTTAAGTTATTTTTAAGATCGTTAACAATGGTTTGTTAAGGAACTTATAAGAACATATTAACTGAAATAACTGGAGCAAAACTCAGTAACGAAGAGGACACTTCCAGACCTCTGATCCTGGAAAGGGGGTCTCTGGCAACTCACAAAAACATCTCCAAGACCTGGCCCAAGGTCAGCCAGTTGTAGCAGAGAAAATGTGACAAGAGGACACCCCAACAGGATACCCAAAGCACAGAGTGGTTTGACTGCAAGATTCTGACAGGTCTATGCACAACGTGCAAATTGCAAATTTGAAAGACTTAAGTGATTCAGCTTAAGTCCATGCTCTCTCACACAGCAAAGCCCTTTGGATCTCTAGTTTTCAAGTTCCTCTCCAAAGGCTAGGTGAACTAGAGCAACTCAAGGAAAAAGGTACAAGAGGTTTTTTTAACATAAGCAAAATAATAGTTTTCCTAGTTTTGCTCTTGCACACAGCTTTGAAAATTTCCCCTGGAGTTTTTCAAGAAAGTTCCAGCTTGAGACAGACAAAGTATATCAAAAGTTATAGTATAATGGATATGAGCCCAAAAAACCACATACACAACTGAAAAGAGGCCTTTCTACACCTTGTGTAGTCAGCTGGGGGTATGTCCAGGGGAAGGACAGCAACAGGCATCACTGCCATCTTGACTGTGTTGCCAGAAACACAGGCCCTAGGATAAAAGCCTTGCAGTATTAACAGATGGTGAAAAAAAATGAAATGGCTGCAATTAATGTGTTTTTGAGTAGGCACAGGAGATACTAGATAATGTTGAATGCAGTTAAAGTAAATAAAGAGGAGTCCAAATGGGCATTTAGTTTCTTGATAATTAGCAAGCCAGCAGGTATCAAACCAGGCACAGCGCAGATAAGCCTTTCCTGATCACATCTGACCCTGTGGGAATTTTTAAGCTCTGAATGCAAAACTACGTACAGAAGTGTTAAAGACTTTGCTGCAGTTTCTTTGGGAAGAGAAGATTCCAAAGAACAGGCCCAGCACTGATGTGGAGCTATGCATACAGGAATCTGACCCACAAGCATTTGCTTTTTGGGGATGTTGCCAATTCATCCCTGGGCAAGTTTTACGTTAAGCACTCTTTTGTTGTGGCTGTGGAGGAAAATTAGTTGTTCAGTTATTCACAGTGGTAACACAATGCTCTTGTCACGGTTCTCATCAGCTTGGCTGCAGCTCTCTAGATTAGCTCAGTGGTATTAGCTTAGTCTTCATCCTACCAGGGTCAGAATCTATCAACTTCAGATGCTTCGTGCTCAGTCTGCCACCTAAGAGCTGAGGGGTGCACATAAATAAAGTAAGGGCTTTACCTCTGACTTTCAAAGTGAAAAGCTCTCATCTCATGACATTTCTCAGTAGTGTTAAGAGGCTAAGAGCGCTCCACATCTTTTTGAGACAAGTGATAATTTGTTGGCTAGCCCTTCTATTGGAGTAATGCTTTAGATTATCCAAGGCTTTAAAGTGACTAAGCTATATTTTTGTCATACAGAGAAACTTATCTGTAATCATGAGGTCAGATTGTATATTCAGACATGGAATTTTCATTTCTTCTCATTGAGTTTCAATAAAGAATCTTCTGTAGTCTAATTTGCATATTTTAAATAGTGTAATTATAAACTGATTCTTTATCCAGTTAGTTCAAATGCAAATATTGGCTCTTTCCTCAGTGCAGGAATTGGTTTGTGCAAGTGAATTGCAGTTTAACTGAAGCTACTATGCCCTTTCTATTTTACTTTAATTATTACCTAGCTAATTATCTTGTTGAATGAGTTGTTCTGTGATTCATTAACTGGGAAATTTCTTTCTGGATATAGAAGAATATCTGAACATCCACCTATTTGTATCACAAAATACTGATTAGGAACAAATCATGTTACCCAGTGAGATAGTAATGATTTCTCTTAGAAATGTCTTTAATAAGAAAACTCTTGAGTCAGTAGAAACGACTCTATTGTAAGGACTGTGAATTACTTGTCACCCTTGGAAAAAGCAGTTAGTTTTATAGCAGGAGCAGAAGACAGATACAAGGGAGCCTTCACAGCTGGTATCTGGTGTTGTCCCCTTTCCATAAACCTGTCTTTTGTCTAGCACAGCCCTCTGTTTTACAGCCTCTCTTCGTGTTACATATTCAAGCAAGGAAGCTGCGTGGGAAGAATATTTTCACAGCTACCAAGTACATTCCCAAACACTGATACAAAGTTGTTTCCCAGCATGAAATTACACAAATAAGTCAATAAATTTTAAAATCATCTTGTGCAGAAGCAACAGTGAGAAGAAAGTCCGGAGTACCCTCATGGCAGCAAAGAAGTAGAATTGTAGTGGCTGCTTTATAAGGGTTGTAGCTAATTGAGGAGATATATAAAAACACACACTGAGTTACTTTTGTTTTCAAAAGCTTCTTTTGCCATTCCTATTATCTTTTACTATAAATTAAATAGTTGCTGCTGCAAAGTCTCAGTATAAATAAGCATGGTGGCAAACCTGATAAATGCTCAACAATCTGTGCAGAGCTAAAGAAAACCTTACATTTTTCACTGCCTGTAAACAAAATCCTTTTAATGTAAGAGCATTTTTTATTTCTTTGTAATCAAGCATTCTGATTTTATAACCTTACAGATTCCTGTGCACAGAACAAGTCCCATCAGTTTTGAGTTCAATACTAATTCTGACATGAATATCCAAGACATAGATCGTATTTCTAACAGGAATGCTTAGCTCCCAAAATGCCACTAAATGATGCAAAGCATCCTGGAATCCTATCTTTTTTCCCATTTGCTCTTGTGTCTTCTAGACCTTGCTAAAGCTTCCCAAGAAGTTGGATTTAGAGTTCAAAGACATTATCTACAAACTATTATTTAAAGAAGCTTTAGAAGGGGATGACACATTTCAGGTGGAAAAAAAAATTACATTCACAAACTGACACATGGACAAATATGAATAAAAGAAAAAAATTTGAGAAGGTAATCCTATGAATGTCTCTATCATTGGAATCTCCATTTAGGAAGCTGGCAGAACAGATTGTTTCTTTACTGGAACAGTGTAGGAAAAACCAGAGACTATGATAAACATCCTGAAGCCCAGCCTATATCTAAATGTCTGAGATCTGTAGTCTTCTCAACATGAGGTTCATGAGGTTACCACCTTTTTTTTTTTTCTGTGCAGAACTGAATTGAAAAGGTATTGTTGATAGGTCAATAAGGAATCAATAATTTAATCAATATTTTTTCAAGATGGTCCTTGAGCAAGGGGCAGTGATAATTCTTTATTCTTGCAACATCTGACATTTACGTCCATTTGTAAATCAAGCAGAAGCCCTCAAGATTTGAAAAAATTATCAAAACCTTTCTTTTTCCAAGTCTTGACTCAAAGGATTGGTTGACTATTCAACCCAGGCCTAGCCATGTTCATGATTGCTTACTATTTTACCATTAACCAGATTATTTCATTCAAGGCAAATATCTCTGCATTAGCTATGAGGTACCAAAGTAAGCAGAGCAACAATTACAAATGGAATGTCCAAGAGCTACACACAGAATATTGACCAAGGTGTGTTTGAACACACACTGACCAAATTAAATGCAATAATCTGGAGAAGAGATATTCACAACTATAATTCAACTGGAAGGTCACAGTCTTCCTTTGAAAGCATGTTGTTAACATTAACAGAGTTTTCAATGTCTTCATAGCCCAGTTTAGCAGAAGAAAAAGCAGTGATTCAAGGGGATGAGATGCCATAGGACTATACATTTTAAGTTTTGTGGTTAAGGCATACCACTAGAACTCATAATCCCTGAAATTTCTCCAGCCATAGACTCATTTGAGACTGATGTACAATATCTGGGCCTAAGACTTTCCCCAATGGAATGGTATTTCTCCACTTAGCAGATGTATTGTGCATCTTAACACTGTTAAATTCCAATATCCAAAAATCATTACCTATTTCTAACTCTTCTACTTACCATGTGATGAGAACTAGGGGAGCCTTTTTCTTTGTCATTGTGTTTTGAATGTAGACTGTCATATTTACCAGGCCTTCTCTGGAACAGGGAGAATTAAGGTACATTTTTCAATGGCAGCTTTTTCTTGCATTCCTGGGGATTTGGAAAAATACAGCAAGCTTCTCACAAATTCACATATCCCCAAAACCTTCCAAGCAATGAATAACCTTCTATTAGCAATAAGTAGCAAGCTGTGTTGGTACACTCAACCAACACAGTTTGTGTTGGTGCACAGTATCTAATGCATTCTTCCTGTCAGGAAAGCAGTTGGGCCCTAAGTTTCTCTGTCTACATTCCTCCTTAACTATTGACATCCTTAAAATAGAAAGAGTCTCCCTTGGAAGTACAGGCAGATTGTGTCTCTGAAGCTTCCATTGTACCATCCAGTGCACATCTACAAAATCTGATTTTCCACACAAAAGCTCACTGTATTACTGCATAGAAAAATGGATCATTTTATTAGGAAATATTTGAGGATAGACTTCACTTCATTAAAAGAAAGATTTATTACCACTCATTTGAGAATACTACCAGAAGCACTAAACACTGTGATATGTTACAAAGCACTTACAGTATTTATATTAAAGTAACTGGCAGACCAATCCTTCACAAGTGGAAACCTCCCACACTTTCAAAATCAACATGCTGGCTTCTGGCTTAAGTTAGCTTCATATTGAAAGCAGAAACATTGCAAGGGAAAGGCAGTTAGATTCTCCCCAAAATGTCAGTGCAGACAATTGAGGCTGTTACTATGAACAAGTAGACTGTATCAGACACAACTGCACACTGCAAAAACTTGCATCTATCTTTGCAAACACTCCACAGCTATTTCAGAAGCTGTTTCCTTGATATTCATTTTGCTGATATGTGCTTCTGGATCTCTCTAGAAATCAGGCATGTTTGACATATTCCCAAATCTAATAGCATGTGGGTTTTGCTTAGAATATGTTCAAGATCCTTAGAGAAAGAAAAAAATTCAGCTCCATTCCTGAACTTCCTTCTTTTGCTTTTCACTTTCCATGGTGTTTGAAAACAAAAGGTTTCATTCACAGACCACAGCAAAAACTCAAGTAATTTTAAACCAGCAAAATTACCGAGTTTACAATTTTTTTTCTTGCTTTAATTTTTCCTGCAGGTGCTCCGTTCATTATTCCATGATCATTTGCATTTGTATGAGCAGAATATTTTACAGTCTTTTCTTTTACATCTTGTGATCTTTCTTGCAGGCTTCTGGTCTTCTTTCATCTCCCGTCACTCTCTTATCCAAAGTGCTAATCTGAGCTGTAACTGTCTCGAACCTTTCCTTTCGTCCAGAGAGATCACTGAAGTCTGTAATTTATCACTTCCCTATTGTAACTGCAAGAACGGCTCTGAGCAGAACAAGCCTTATCTCACTGATAGCTACTTTGTCACCTTGTGGCTGCAAAGCATTCAGAAATGGCATTTGGTACATTAGCTGCAGATGGCATCAAGGGGATTCTGAAGAAACACATTTTCTGGTTTCTTTACCTTTATTCCTAGATACGAAAGAGCCCAAACAACTTTGCAGTGATGGCATTACATTTTTTTAAATAAGGAGACATCTTCTGTGTCAGGTTTCATACATTCTGGGGCAGATTTTTATGGGTTTGGAGCTAATTCAAAAGCCAGCTTCTCTGATGAACATGTCTTGCCCCATTAAGCTCCAGTATTAACACCACTCCCCCTTCTCGACCGTTGTTTCTCCTATATGTGGCTGTGGGAAACTTCTCACTAATACCATCAGAGTTTGTGGCTTCTTGGTAGCTATTTTTCTGCAATCCATGTCTAATCACAGTATACCCAAGAAGCTTAGTGCTGTGTTGCAGCAGACTACAAATTAGTTTGCTTTTCCATTAAAATACTCTTAGTTTATTCTTTTCTGTGTGGTTATAAAATTGACTGGCTGAACACTTGGGCACTTGTGTGTTTTGTTTGCCTAAATGATTGATATTTAAATGGCTTAATTGCATTCATTCCACCTTTTTATGGTTGAGCAAATGTTGATTGTATATTTTTTAAGATGCAAAGAGAGAAAATTCATTTGGAACTTGTGGAAGAATTTTATTAATATGTGCCAGGGTGGTTTGAATTTCAGAATGGACCTTATTTCTTGAATATGTATTGCAACATAAGGTTAGAAGACCTTCATAGCCCTGTGAAAGTGTCAAACAGTCCAGCTGGTTTAGCTAGAGGGGTCTGTAGCTAGTATTGAGGCTATGAAGGTAAACCCTGTGCTGCTGCTGAAGAAATACAGGGGCACAGGCAGGAAATAAGGATTATATTGTTTAAAAGAATAACCAAAAAGAGGAAGAGGAGGGAGAGAGAGAGGGACTTAGTGCTCTTCTGAAAACCTTTAACAGTCTTCCCTATAGGCAATGTTAAAATCAAACTGGTTTTCTTCAGTGACTGAACAAGATGCAGGCATTTAAAAATCCTCTTTCTCCATGACTGCAAAGAGGAACTGGAGGAGCTTCGACTTGATAAACTCTAAGCAGAAAAGTACCAATCAAGCTGGTATATATGAATACTACTCCTGATGAATTTAATCTTCATGTTGGTTGGTGAACTACTGTGAAGAGATGTAAACTTTCTACAAACATGTATGATTTGTAAGAAATGCCTGAAAAATCTGAAAAGCAATATTTCTGTTCTGCACAGCAATTAGGCCTTGGCAGTCCCTGTTTAATATTTATGATATATACCTCCATATGTCATAAGGTGTTTTCCCAGTATTTTTAGTTTGTATTTTTCCTTCCTAAGTGAATACTTAGAAATACAGGAAAATCACAATTAATAATTGCATTTTAATTTTAGCCTCACAATTCCTCACAATATAAGTCCTAAAAATGTTTATGTTCACTTCCATATAGCTCTTGCAAAATGCTCATCAGGTTTGCTCTTACATAGAAAAAAGAACCAGCTCTAAATTAAATCTAGCTTTAGATTCAAAGCATCAGCATGCAGAGTGAGTAGATATCTTTTCAGACTAAAACTATCTATCACACCTATTGAACACTTGTCCTCCCATGATCATGGATGTTTAGTATCACAAATGCTAAATATCACAGAATTACACTACCAGGTTGAAACAGACTACATCTGGTCCCACCTCCCTGCTCTAGCAGGGTCATTCTGGAGCACAAGGCATGGGATTGTGTCCTGACAGTTCTTGAACAGCTCCAGTGAGGGAGATTCCACAACCTCTCTGAACAAATTTTGCCACTCTGTGGTCACCTGCACAGGAAAAAAAAGTTCTTCCTAACAAGTTCTTCCTAAATCCTTACTAAAATAGCTTTCTTTTCTCTCTTTTGTGACAGCAAGAATACATACAATACAAAGAAATAAATCCAGTTGTTTAAGATTTGTCTAACTTTACTTAAAATAACAACTGTATTCTGCAAACAAGAATCAGACTGAAGTTCTTCTACTGCACTTAATATTTCACAAAGGTCTGTCCTTCCTCTAGGCTGTGTGATCCACTGGTTTATGCTGTGACCAAACAACCACCCAGCTACTATGCTACTATGTTGAGATTAGTGCCCTCTTACATTTTTCTTCCTTCTACTTCACTGCAGTATCTTCAGTAATTTCTTTTCAACATGAACTTATTACTTTCACTTGTACAAATAAAAGGGGAGGAGAGCAGTATTGGCTCTATTTGGTGCTTAAAAGATCTCAAAATTAAGAGTATGAGATGCAAGAAGAAAGAAATTTTTTCAACTTAGATTCCTGCTCAAACTGAATGCCATAGCAAATCAGAGATAAGGGGAAAAAACTAAGGTGAAAGGCAAAACTGCAATAGTGGTAATGACAGAGGCAAACCACGCATGCAGTTGAGAAAACCAATTTCAGGAAGGCTGGAGAACAGTTTACAGGTAAAGTAATTTCTTTGCACTTTACAATCAGTTATAGGCCTGCCTTGCAAGCTAAGTCAGTGTCATCCTTGACAGCTAAGACCAAAATATTGAAGAAACCTTGAATTCTTGTACTACCTTGCCTATACACACCATGCAGGTGTATCCATCTCATCTTGGTGTGTGCATGGTTTCCCAAGTTGCACTGAAACTGGACTCACACATTTTGTTTTCCTTCCAGGACAAAAATATTAGTTCAATATAATGTACTCCACCATAATTCAAAAAGGATTTGTCATTGTACAAACCAAATCCAAAAAGTTGCTTTGATAAATATCCTTTCTCTTTGTTCCACATATCATTTTACTTTAGGGTTACCAGAATTTTGAATCTACTTTGTGGAATTTAGATCCTGAAAAATACTATTATAGTCCTTTTATGTTAAAGATATTGCATGGATTGTCCACTAAATAGAGAATCTATTTTTCTCAAAGCTGTTTATGAAGTCTCTGACACCCTCTTTTCTGCTTTCTGATTCTGTCTGGTGTCTCTGGCTCTGATCTGATCTTTTCATCTGCTGTGTGTACCTTTCCCTATTTTGCTGGATGCATACACATTAGCAATCTATTTTGCTGTTTCTAGTAGCCATTTCACATATATCCATTTTGATATCAGATGAATAGTCTTCTTCCCTATTAACTTTTTTAATCTTCTTTTTTCCCCTGTCTTTTGTTTTGTGTCCTTTTTCACACATCCCTTGTGCGAAAAAGATGGGATAGTTTAATTTCAGTTGTTATATTAGCCCCAAATTGGTAAAATACCTATTTGCAAACTATTATTCTTAAAATCTAGTATACAAGACAATGTTTAGGAAGAGCAACAATACAGGGACCAAAGAAAGGCAAGGATGTGAAACAGAGCTAATACACAGGACAATTAAAATTAAGACAGATTTTTTTTTGCAGATGGCATGTCTGTAGTCCAAAACAGTGTCTGACTTCTAAACTCCTTGATACAGAGCGTGCTCCCCTAGTTTGAAGGCTTCTGGATTATCACTTTACCAGGTGAGCTGTGATGCAGCAGAAGTGAAGTGATGTGTGTCCCACTCACCGTGCAATCAGCCACCCTCTCCCTGTGGAGGTGAGCCTCAGCAATGCTAAAATCAGTGCCCCAAAGGCCATGCACTTTGGGGGGACCAGAGTGTCCACACCATGCTGTGCACCTTCTAATCCTGGCAAATCTGCATAAATATTCAATCAAAAGATACAGGTGAAATTATTTTAATTAGAAAGTGGCGTGCCCCAAAATATGAACCATTATTAGGTCATATTTGTCTAACACTGAATTGAAGGCAAGAAATAATTGTATTCTGCAAGAAAGAGGACTAAAAAAAAAAAAAA
>WBND01000040.1:2192175-2305439 GCA_013398595.1 Tychaedon coryphoeus
CAAAACAAAACAAAAACCACATTTTATCAGACTATAACAAGCAACCACATGTACTCAACAGTGCATCAGGCAGAGAGATTGAAGCAGAAGCATTCATGGCAGTACCTTCCAGTTCAGTTGAAAGCTGCTGCTGTGCTGTCACTATCTGCTTCTGGTCTTCCTCCAGCTGGTCTGGTCACTGGACAGCATGGCAGCTCTCCATCCGAGTCCCTGGGGACAGGCACATTTCCCAAAAAAACCACAGGCCTCAGAGTTCTGTTCCTAAGGTGTAAGGAAAAGGCACACAGAGATATATTCGTGCCTAAAAACATCAGAGATGAGGATAGTCAGCTCCTGCTGAAGTCAACTTTCCAGCATCCCAAATACCTTTTAAATCTAGTATGAATCAACATTGCTCCATTCCAGTTTGCACCAGAAAGCAGAGGTGTTACTCTGGCTCCCTTCGCAAGCAATGGGTAAAAGTGAGTTTTTATATAAATTTCTCTAGCAGTGTATTCAAGGATTTCAGAAGCCTGCAGAAAGTTCTTCAGCAATTTGTACCTATATTTAATTTATAACTTAAATAAACATCCTGTGAATATTGTTCCATTCCTATTTTTCTTTTTCATCACGTGAAGCCAGATAACTTCAAGACTATGAGTAGAAGCTAATGCACTGAGTTCATTATTTCTTCTTTCCATTTTTTCTTTAAATGGAGCACAAATTTCAGCTAAGTGGCAAATTGACTGAATGAATTACTGTTTTGCTGTCAGGCCTGGTTTGCCTGGCATGCTTACCTTTCAACTGCTTCCAGTAGCTTGAAAAACCTGTCAATATTTAGCAGCACTGTTGCACAAACAGAAACCCTTCCCTCGCCTCATGCTTCATGTACCAGACATTTACATGTGGTTAAAGAATTAATGCACAAACAAATGTACTGATACAAGTACTGCAGTAGCTTTAGTTGATTTTGCAGCTCTCTTGGTTTTGGATATCAGATTAGAAATTTGATCCAAGCACTGACACACGAACAGAGAAGTCTGGCTCACATTCCCAAATCCACTCCTTTTTATCACGTGCACATTGTCCAAGAGCAGTCATGGGTATCTATACAGCACACTACCTCGCTATACATACAGAAGGATTACCTGGGTTTGTTTCAGACTGGGAGTAATGCAGACCCTTCAGCTCATGTCTCCTGAGATAATCAGCCACATTATGAAAAAAGCCTCATTAGCCAGAGTGCAACCACCTCACAGAGCTGCCATTACTCCTCTGACACATAAACTATTTTCGAAGCTACAATTGAACAGAAGGGGTGATAGCCCAAAGACCTGTTCAATTATCAAAATGTAACACAGCTGGCATGCAACCTCTATATTTTACTCCTTTATTTGCATTAAGATTGTAGAGTTGAAATTAAAGATTTTGTATACTTAAAGACAAAAAATCTGATTGGATAAAGCCAGGAGCACCCTGTTGTACCTTCAATTGTAGCCTTTTGAGATCCCTCTTAACCTGTTTTTTATGATATTATGATTCCTGCCACTAAACCCTACTCCTTTACCACAGCAATTTCCAAATCCTTCATACAAGGAAATTAAACTGGGTCCTGTGGTCTAAATCAGATATATGTCATCTAGCTTTAAAAGCCCCTCAAGGACATGGACCACCCCTAAAATACAGCTAGGCTAGTATATATTTACAATGAGTCAGGAGGCAGAGGAGGGGTGAAGAAGCAGGACATAGGAACATCATAAGCATAGAAAGTCTTAAAGCTGATATTGCTGCCAGAGACAGCATATTGTCAAAACACAGCTGATACTCTCCTGGGAGCTATCTTCATGGCTTTAATTCAATCGACAGTTGAATTGTCAGTAAAGTAGGGCACACAGAAAAGCCAGAGCTCATTTTTTTAATTCAAAAAATGCTTTTCGAAAAGTACTACTGATGGTGCTCAAAGCTTTTTCAAAGTTTAAACCAAAGGTTTTAATATGGAGTAAAGGGGGAAGCTAAACACAAACTTATATTGCTAGTTACAGGGGAACAAACCATTCTTTCCTTACACAGTGAAGTCCCACTCATGACTGAGGCTGTGAAGTATCACAGCAATAAGAACAGATAACACTAAAACTGTGATAACAACCATAATAATTTTTTAATGAACTCTGTGTTCATTTGCAAAGATTCCCAGAACCAAATTCCCCAAAGCCAGACTGACTCAAGAACTGCTCTTCTCTCTGCCTTGGTAGCATTTTGTGCTTCTATTCCATGATCCTGCACAGGAAAAGGATGCTCCATCAAAACCCCTGTAGAATGAAGGTGCATAAGCACAGCAGGGGTCCAGTCCTGCTCTTAAGAAAGGGAAAATGGCATGTTTCCAGGCATTCATCACTTCTGTAAGTGAGGGTAGGAGGCATGAAAGGGATCATATCCTCAAAGAAACAGTACCAGAAGGTTTCTAGTGGCAAAAATGGAAACTGGGCTGTTTCCTCTAATTTATTTTAAATGAAAGGCAAACACATAGCTGCCTCTTGTAATAACCTGCACATAACCAGCGCATTTTTCTAACAAAGATGCAGTTAAACATGACTGCATGCACATGGCCTCTCTAACAGGACAGAGTGGTGGGTGGGAAACTGGAGACAAGGGCCAAGAAACATGATTTTCAGTAATGGACCCAGTAATAGAGACACCTTTTGGTACCACCTTTTTGATTTTTTTTTTTCATTTCCAAATAAGTATCAATTCATCTAAGCTTTTTTTAAAGTTTTGCTTTAAACTTAAGGATAAAAAGTCCTGTTTGGGGCTGAGTGGTCTGAAACAAATTTTGAGAAATACATATATACCCTTGAGTAAGTTTATAAAGAAACAGCAATTACAGAAAATGCCACCTATGCATTAGTGCCACACAAAATCCTGCCCTTTCACAGAGATGGACTTTTGATTTCTCTGTCCTGTGCTCTAGACCAGGGCATGGAGGGCTGTACTGATGTATGCAGGATGATGGAAGGGAATGCACCTCCAGTACCACCCTGTCAGCTCAAGCACACCGACCTGCTCTTTAGAGATGTTGAAGGTACTCTTGGTGCTTGCAAGAGGAATGACTCTGTTCCTTAGTCCATGCAATTGCCACTACCATTCCCACACATGACCCTGTTTAGCTTTCAGCAACCTGGGTGGCCTTTTAATAACTGCAGCCCTACCCACAGACCTTTGGAGGCTCTGCAGGGGGCACAGCTGGATCTACAGCCATTAACAAGGTGAGAGAGAGGGAGTTGGGAGGTAACTTCAGTCATTTCCATTGATCACATGGGAAGAGGAAAAAATCTTGGACAACAGCACACAGCAGATACAAAGGAAGTCAGATGGAAGACAACAGCAATGAGATCTACAGGCAATCCTTTACACATCAAAACTTGAAGATCCTGAAGTCCCTTGCTGCCTCAGGAGCTCATTCCAAGTGCCCACATTCCCCTCCCAGCCCTAGCACTGTCAACTGCACCATCACTCAAGCCATGACACAAAAGCAGAAGAAACTGAGGGTGTGACATAACTGAGAAAAATGGAGATGCCCAAGAGCTTGGGGGTAGTTAGGAAGCTCAGAGCCAAGAAGGTTGAGAAAATGAAGACTTTTGGCTCTGGGAAAAACTTTTAAAGGATTTGGAGCTAGGCCTGAAAAATAGAATACCAAAGGCCACAAAATTAGGATATTTGGGCAGAAAAGCTGTCACAGCAAGAGAGGAGGGGTCAAAGCAGCAGTATAAGTACCTCTTTTATTGATGGGATAAGGAGAGAGGGCCAGAAAGAGATGAGGGGGTGACAACTGAAAGCAGAGGGTGTTTTTCTCTGGACAGCACCAAAGGGTCTCTCTGGGACTGAACTGGGAGTATTGATGAACTGTGGGTCCTTGTGTGAGAGTGGTCAGCAGTGCTGGAGGTGGTGCTACCACCAAATTTCTTAAACCTCTGCCAGGTGTGTAATTCCTGATGCCCTCCAAAGAGACAAATGTAGCAAACACCTTGTCCTGTTTGCATACCCACATGAGCTGAGTAAAAATATCTGTCCGTACTTTGGGAACAGACATGAATATGTTACGTTTTAATAACGACAAATCAAAACTTCAAAACAACAAACAGAAACCAGTAATGCAGTGACCTCTGAAAAACAGAAAATATTTTCTTGGATTTTAGTATTGAAAAGATATTAGATTTGGATTTTCCTATTGAAAAGATATATTTCAATTTTGATGTTTGGGTTTGGTTTGTTTTTTTTACCCAACTAGGATTTATTACTGACAAAGCCTACATAAAGGCTGATATTTGCTCCCACTCTAGGAGTTGGCATTCTACTTGAAAACTGGCTAAGAATTTGGTAATTAACATTTTAATTATTTTGGTAACAAATACATTTAGTAATTGATGATCTAATTGGTGAACTATATGTAATAAAATACCTTAATGATAGAATATTTAAATTTATCACATTTTAAAAATATCGCTTCTTAACTAAAATGTTCTCTCCTTATGAATCATTTAAGTTTTGAATATTCAGTAGTTCAGATAGCAAACTTTGCACTGAAAATAGTCAATCTGCTTAATTTTAACAGGCTTCCCACATCAGAAAAGGCACACAGCAGCTGAGGTAAAGGAACTGTCATTTTTTGGCATCTTTCACTGTAGAAGTATAGACATTCAGAAGCAAATGTAGCTGAAGCTACTTTATACCTCTCCAGACTTACACCTTGCAAGTATTCCAGCCCTGTGCCTGACTTTCCTTATTTTGGAAGTTAACATGAAGAGAATATATATTTTTATTGTTTTTTCAACATCCTTTGAAATGAAATAAAATTAAATACACCACTGGTTTTACACAATCTCTTTTGCAGTATCTTTAACTGAGTTTCCAGGAGAAGGTATTGTCATCCCTATTGGATTTCAGATTTTTAGCAGTTTAGACATGGCACAAATTGTGACCATTGCACAAATGTTTCTACCATTTTCCCCAGAAGAGTATATCTTTTGAGGTTTTTTAGCTTTCTTTTGGAGAATATTCTATGAAGAGAGCTCTCACTTAAATCTACCTGCTTTACCATTTATTCTGCAACAACATCAAACTTTACATTGCCAGAATAAATGAATTATTTTTCTCTTAAATCTTAACTCAGAGCCTTTGTAGATAGGAAGAAAAAACTTTCCTGCAATTTCAGGGAGGTTTGAAGGAATTATTATCACCAGCATGAAAACAATGAATATTGAGATCTTGAATGTAGTCTTTGTTGTTTAATAAAAAACAAAAGCAAACAAAAAATGTCTTTGATAAGGAGAAGTTAAAGGAATAATAGGAGAAGCTGCCTTCCTTTTATCAAAAGAACTTGTTTCACCACTTCAAATGCCAGCAAGGGGTTTTTTTCTGAGTGTAAAAGGAGAGATATTCATTCAAATGCTCATGTCTTATCCAATCCTAAGCCTCTTCCACAGACTTCCCTGGTGATTCAGAAGCTAGGTCTTATTTTGTAATGAGCTGCACCAAAGATTTTTGGCTAATCATGTCAACCCCTGCAGGAAAAAACACAAATTAACAGGAGTCCTAACTTCAAAGGTAAAATGCAAATACTTTCTCTGGTCTCCGCACACAAATGGGAGTATGAAAGTCCTTATTCAATGAGGATCTGATTTCTTTCAAAGAAGACTGAAGCAGCTAGCTGCACATCATCTTCTTATGCAAGATTCTTCTAATTCTAACACAAGACCTGACAGAGGAGATGCTCATGGAAACATAAGTTGTGGGTAGCTGCGTGATATTTACCTAGTGAAGTAGCTGGTGGAATAAATCTCAGTTGTTTAGGTCAGCAAGATTGAGCTATAAACAAAAGGCAAAGGTAATATCCATTCTTTGGGAGAGGATAACAGCTGTGACCATTCAAAAAACCTGATTTGATAAAATTGTCTCCAGAAAAAAAGTTCCTACAAAATACTCCAGTTTTGCAGGACATGATCAGAGGTCCTGAGGGAAAATAAAATAGCTTTTGTTAAATTTTAATATAAGTTACTATTGTTATTTCAATATCATGGTCTCAGAGCTATAAGGCAACAAAAAAAAATAATGTGAAATTTCAAAGATTAATACCATTTCACAAATCTACAGGGGCCCCATGAGACACTGGAAATGTACCAACTGCAGTAGACAAATTAACTGCTACATCTGCACTTCTTCCCTTTCTAAGTATAGCTAATATAACAAATACTGCAGGGAAAGTGTCAGTTCTGTTTAATGCCTTGACTGAAAGGAATTTTCTTGCACTTCATGATCTCCATCCACAAGGCAAAGGCAAACACTGCTCTTAGTGGAGATATATGGACCAAGAATTGAGAGAAATGCCTAAGAGGCTTGATGAAAGGACAGCTCTGAAAAATTAATTGTATGGCAAGCACTTTGCATTGAGTTTGCATGGCAAGGTTTTGGTGGCAGAGGGGGTTACAGGAGTGGCTTTTCTGAGAAGCTGCTAGAAACTTCCTCCATGTCCAAAGGAGCCAATGCCAGCTGGCTCCAAGATGGACCTGTCCCTGACTAAGTCTTAGCCCATCAGCAATGGTGGTGGTTCCCCTGGGAAAACAGATTTAAGAAGGGGGAAAAAAAAGTTTTGTGCAGAAGCAAATTGTGGCCAGAGAAGAGAGGAGAGAGAATGCATGGGGGGAACAGCTCTGCAGACACCAAGGTCAGTGCAGAAGGAGGGGCAGGAGGTTCTTCTCTCGCTGCAGCAGAGATTCCCCTGCAGCTCATGGTGCAGACCAAGGTGGGGCAGGATGTCCCCTTGCAGCCCATGGAGCACCACAGCGGAGCACAGATCTGCCTGCAGCCCATGGAGGGCCCCACACTGCAGCAGATGGATCCCCAAAGGAGGCTGTGACCCCATGGGAAGCCCCTGCTGGAGCAGACTCCTGCCAGGAGACCTGTGAGGAGAGGACCCCACTCCAGAGCGGGTTTGCTGGCTCCATGCTGGGACAGTCTGTTCCTGAAGAACTGCACCCTCTGGGAAGGACTCACTTTGGAGAAGTTTCTGGAGAACTGTCTTTTATGAGAGTGACCCCATACTGAAAGAGGAAGAGTGTGAGGAGTTTTCCCCATGAGGAGGAAGGAGCTGCAGAAACAACTGTGATGAAGTGATTGCACCCCCAATCCTTGTCACACTGTGCTGCTCAGGGAAAGAAGATAGGGATTCAGGAAGAGAGCTAAGCCCAGAAAGAAAGGGGGGTGGGAAGGTGTTTTTAAGGTTTGTTTTTACTTCTCGTTTTCCTACTGTGATTTAATTGTTAATAAATTCCATTAATTTCCCCAAGATGAGTCTGTTTTGCTCATGGTGGTAATTGGTGACTGATTTCTCCCTGCCCTTATCTTGACCCAAGAGCCTTGTGTGATATTTTCTCTCCCTTGACCACTTGAAAAGGGCAGTGATAGAACAACATAAGTTGGCACCAGGCATCAAGCCAACATCAAACCACTACACAGGTACTTGAGGCCACCACCACTGAAATCCTAACTAATCACCATTAAGACAGTGCCTGAGGATTTATGAGTTCACTATTAATTTTGAATGGAAAAAAACTGGTAACTCTGTTGCCCTTCTATATTTATTTATAATTCCATTTGGATTTATGGAAAATTTATGGAATAAATTATGGAAGCTGGCAGTCAAAACATTTAATTAGTAAGCCCAGGGAGATTCTGCACATTTTAGGAACATGCAGCAATACCTTACATATTCTACAAGTTCCTGTTCTGGCAGAAATTTTCCATGAGGGACTAAATTAACAGCCAGTAACACAAAACTCTGTTCTTTGCTTAATGCACTATAAAGGACTACATCTTCCACCTTCCTATGGGTAAATCCAAAACAATTTAAATGAGCAGATTTCTGTTTCTACTGTCTATTCAATAGAGCCTGTGGAATTTTTATATTGACTTTTGCCCCTGAAAATCTTTGTTACAATCATCTATTTACTGTCAGACCATTCTTTCCCCAAACACTCCATTGAGTAATATCAACTTGTGAAAACCTATTAAGTTTGTATTGTTAAAGGCCAAAAATCATCTAAAAAGACAGATGGAAAATAACCATACTGATAATACATATTGGCACAATACTTATCAGAACGGGTGCAAAAGAAAAAAATAATTCTTATAGAAAGCAAGAGGTCCTTATGCAGCAAAACCCAGTAGCAAAGAGCAATCAGCCTTCTACCAAATACAAAACCAAACAGAGACAAACATGGCTACCCTCACCTAGCTAGACTTAAGAGACATATCCTGAAATATGAAATATGCAGAGCTAGAACAATCCCACTGGAGAAGAGCCTGGAGGAAAGTTACTGCATCTTGTTGTTACAGATTCCATTTGATCTATTCTTTCAGTGGCTTTGAATTTCCTGCCCTGCTCCTGGATAATTACCCATTCATTGAAACAGAGTAAAAAATTTATTAAATTATTTGGTAATTCATGCTATGAATAGTAACTTGCTTAATAGGCCCCTAAAACACTTAAATGGCCGTGTAATGGAAATTATATAGATCAAAATATATCTCTAAAACCTATGTAGGGCTATGCCTATTTTTGTATCATATCAGGTTTAGCATATGTGCACACTGCAGTCACAGAGGTGATGGCTGCATAGCATAAAGATGGGCTCCTATGGTACTCCAGGCATTACTGTTTACCTCACCTCAGACCTGTGACTGCATTGTGGGAAGCCTGAAGTAGTGACTTTCTAGACTTTTCCCTCAAGGAAGCTTTACTCCAATTAAAGTCAGGTAGATATCAACAGGAAATAATGTTTCAGGTAACTGAAATTTTCCATCGAAAAATTACTACTTTCAGAATTTCTTTTTTTTTCCCTTTGAAAATATTTCAGATTACATCTGTTGCCATGCTGAGTGATGGGAGTTGCACTAGACAACATTAATTCTGTACTGCCATTTAGATTGCATACTTCTGCCAGGGGCATTGCACCTTCCTCTTTAGTGAAAAGAGACAGTGCATCTTGGCACTCCCTTGGTCACTGAGCCAACAGCAGATCAAATACAGCTCTGTACTACCAAAGAGAATAAGAACAAGAAAACAAACAAAACCACGTGGTTCAGCAGCATTAGAGCCTCCAGATATTTCCACTGGATATTCTAGTTTTGACCTTCAAATTCCTTAGTGCTTATTCTAAGGTCCATCTTGTACTCCAAAGCTGCTTCAAAGTGAATGGTTTTGCCAACATCTTGTAATGACTGACACAACTAAAGACGCTGCACTGGGCAAGACACTACCCAGAATGAAGTAGTCAACTGTCTTTCACATCCAGTATGCCACAATGTTATTTTAAAAACTCAGTCATCCTAAATTCTAGGACTACTCTTGGAATTCAACCCTACATATCATAATTTTGTTGTCTAAAACCTCACAAGTAGATAAACCTTGCAGACCACAACGTTGTTGAAGTTGTGAAATTGCTACTTTTGTCTTCTTTGCTGGTGAGTTTTCTTTGCTTTGCTACCTTGAACTACATCAGAATATTTAACGTATCCTTATTTATGCCAGTCATGAAACACTGACTATTTTTTGAAAATTTAGGGGATGAGCACTCTGCATTACACACCATCAGCACTGTAATCTTTATATTAATTCCACAAGAGATTACTCTGTGTATATATATTTATGTATACACATATACACACAAAACACCTGCCAGAATAAAAATATTCTGACACCATCATTGTAAGTTAAGTTAATGCTGGATCTGATAGGTTGACAAGTAAACATGACCTCTGGTTTTCCAGTTTATGGTATGAAACACATTTAAAAGCATTAGTTTGATCCAGTCAGTTTAAGCAGATGGCTAATTAGATTCTTATTGTGTTATAATAATTAATTAACTTAGTTTGTAGGTTTATTTTATGGGGTTTTTTTACTCAATTTTTTTGTCAACAAAATACACAAAATAGGAAACTGGATATTCAAGCTTCTCTACCTTTGTAACACGGGTTTAGGTTTAAAGGGTCAAGTGGAAGGTGGATGTTCAAATCTGTGAATTATTTAATGTAGTTCCTATAATACAATTCCTCTTCCCCAGGATACACTTTTGGCTCCAGATGTAGCCAGAAAGCCATCTGACCATTCCTCAAAATTTTTGACAGGTGATTTTAACCACGTCTCCACAGAAACCTGCCTTTTTCTCATGGTTTGGTCTCTTCTCAAAGCAGAACTGATCCAGCTGCCCCTCTCCAATTCATCTTTGTTTGAACTCATCATAAGCAATTTCCTGCCAACTCCATATCATGTCCTCATCCCAGAGCTACCTATCCCCAGGATCTGCACTTCCAGGCTTTCAAGCCTTATTCAGAAAACCACTGCAACCAGCAAGAGCTCCTCGGTGGCCCCTTTATTTTTGGCAGTTCCCACATTTTGCTGCCTCACCTACATAGTTATTGAGAAATGACTCACCTGAAACTATTGCCTTGCTATTTTGCTTGTCTGTTGAGTTTTTTCTCCCCAGTATCCCACATTTGACTCAGTACATGCATTTAAAAAAGATAGCAGAGATATACAGTGACTGTCATGGTTTATAAATAAAATTATTACATAGAGCAAGCCTGCATCTGTGAGAGCTTCTAAAAAACTACCTCCAGAGCTGGAGACTTAATAAAGAGCTGCTATCCTGTGAGTCTCCTTTGGTTTGATTAGTTCCTTTCCATACTGGGAATGAGATGACACAGGAGCTGCTGCAAGTCTGACATCTATTCCACCTATTCCTTCACTCCTTTAGTCCCATGGTGATAGGAGAAAAGTAGAGGGGATGAATCCAACAGTTTGCCACTTCCTCAATTCCTCCCCACAGGAGACCTCCATGTCAGAAAATGTTAAGGTACAAGATGAGGTCAAGACACTGTGTATGTGTCTTGTTTTTTAAAACTCAGATTATTAGGCATGTGTTTTTGTGCTAAAAAGAAAGTAGCCAGGTTAAAAATCATGTAAATAAAGCTGAGATTCAGATAACCATCATGAATCACATTAAGACAGGCTGCTATGTAGTTTAATTGTTGGCAAGTTTCAGCTTCCTCCTAATAGGACTGTACCCACTGAGGGTCTCTAAGTCAGTACAGAAAAGGAGACAGAACACTTACAAAAAGGAGACAGAAAGTGCTCCTTCTTACCCTTCACTGGTTTCAATGTCAACTCTCAGGAAGGGGACCCCTCCAGTGATTCAATTCCCTGGTCTTCATCAAACACTGAGTATTTGTATGAAATAATTTAATGATTAGACTTCTGGTTAAATTTTTCAAAGAGTGATTATGTTAATTACTTCTGGAAGTTAATTTCCTTACAAAATTAATGTCCCATTGAAACCCATAATGCAGCTGTTTAAGAAATATTGGACTATATCCTTCAAAATCTTCCAAACCCATGTACAATTTCTTGCTTTCTAATCTAATAGAGTTTTAATTAGGTTTCAGTGAATGTGTAATAGATTAATGCAAAGTTAGTCTTTTTTTTTTTTTTCAATGTTGTAAATTATGAATGGGTGCTCATCACAAATTCAGCCACTCAGTCAGCTTGCAAACAATTACAAACAATTCTCACCATGCAGCACGATAGCATAGAGCTGCATAAAATAAATTATTTAAAAATCTGGAAGTTTTTAATTGTCAGAGCAAAGCAAGATACCT
Source organism: Tychaedon coryphoeus (assembly GCA_013398595.1). Classification (NCBI taxonomy): domain Eukaryota; kingdom Metazoa; phylum Chordata; class Aves; order Passeriformes; family Muscicapidae; genus Tychaedon; species Tychaedon coryphoeus. Next base: position 2,203,864 of record WBND01000040.1, read on the forward strand.
TCTGATACCAGCACCTCAGAAACAGAATTATTAGGATTTCTCACTGCATGCTTCCCATACTTTTGCTGAAATCCAAGGGAATTGCTTTGTATTAAAATTTGGTTCTTGAAAAGAAAAAAAATTCTCATTAATAGTATTTTGGTAAATGTGTCATATATATGAAGCAAGCAAGAATGTTGTCTTCTAACAGGATTCTTCATTGCTGGAATTTGAGAATTTAAATGAGAAATCTGTGTCCTGATGGCTTTAATAGGCTTACATGTTATAATGACCTTATAATGGAAAATGTGTGGCTGCTTTTGGTGAGGGTACCTGACACAAATGTCATCACAGCCTCAGGGGCTCCCAGGGTGCAGCAGAACCTGTGTCACATATTTCTCATCTCACTACAGAGATAACCTGAAGAAGGCTCAGTGCTATCACCAATACAAAATCAGGTCAGCCATGACTTGATATAGCTGACTAGAAATCCTCCGCCACCCCCTACTTGTGTAAAAGGTTTTTTTATGACCCAATCATCGAAGCTCTAAATGCTCTGTCTGTGGATTGCTTTTGTGTAATCTGTCACCACTAAGAAAAGTTTAGCTTTGCCATCTTTGGCATTGAGATATATGCAGGCTATCACACATCCTCTGAGCTTCCTTTTCTTCATGGGCAGCTCCCTTTTGTCTCCTCAGAAGTCATGAGCTTGAGGTCCCTGCCATTCTGGTCCTTTTCTGGATAACCTATCCAAAACTCGTCACTTTTCTCAGCATTCCTTTTTAATTGGAAACCCAGATTTGGACAGTCTTCAAGTACAGCCTCAACAGTACTAGAGAAAAGCAAACAGTAAATTCTCTGGGTCTCCTGGCCATACTTCTCATACAGACCAGCATGTTTTGTTTATTTGCATTAAGAAAGCACTACTGACTTAAAAAGAGTTTGACCATCCTGAATCAGCAATGACTGTGAAAGATTATGGTGAAAATCTTGTTTAGTGGAAATCAGAAAATTTAATTGTTTTGGGCTTTGGAATACTGGGTCAGAAAGCTCTAGTTCTCAGTAATTTATACCCCTGTTTCATCAAATATTTACCAGTATGGTTTTATATTACTGCCCAGGATTATTTCTTTTTGTCTCAGGATTAACTTTATTCAATCTTGAAAACACTGGTAACTACCAGCAGAAATTTAGGAAGAGTTTGTTAGCCATTGATACTGTAGGTATGGGCTTTTTTAACTTTCACTGCTCTGATCCTTCAAATTCAAGATGACAACTTCTGCCCTATTACATCAGGCAGAGCCATTACCTTATGTCACAGAGAAGACATAAGCATTACTTTCACACAGTTTTTACACTGGATCTTTGTTCATTTCTTTCCCCATCTCTCTCTTTTGCAATTTTCTAAACTGAGCATTACTTTGTCCAAAGACACATTATCACAGTGTAGGCAGAGAAATAAGACAGCCGTTTCTGAGCTCAGACCTGCTGCTGTTTCTGCAGATCAGAGTCATTAGTCAAACTTGGATGGGTGTATTTGTAGAAAAAACATTTAATGTTGCCAGCTACACACCTTTTTTCTTCACCCCTAAAGCTTATTTGTTCCCTTTCTTACAGAAAACTTATGTTACTTTTTATTGTTTAAAGGAGTATCTTCTCACATTCCTTTCCATAACCTGTTATAACAAAAGTATTCCTGCAGTTTTCTGCTCAGCATTGACTGACTGCTAAGATCACAACCTGATCATTGGCACTTCCTCCTCTTTAAAGGAATATAGGTAGAGCACAGGCTCAGAGGACTATATTACAGATATTAGAACATCCTGTTTTAAGTGACTACTGAGACCTCTTTTCTATTTCCATTAAAAAAAAAAAAGTAGGTTTTTATGGTCCACATAACTGAAATTTGTGAGGAGGAATATTAATCAAGCTTTCAAAGTAAACTCTTCACCATGACCTTTGACACCTCACAAGAACCTTTGCTCCAGAGGCTGAAGACCTGCACAGCTACAGGCCATGATGCCAGACATTAATACATCCCCTCCCAGTTTGTACATGTATATACATGTGCTCATATATAAGCAAGCAAACACCCCCTCTTTGAGCGAGGCACAGCACATGTGAGCATCTGTATGTTACTGATATTTCTGTTCCTTCCGTTGTAGAAAATTATACACCTAAAGCACAGCTCATTTTCTACTTCCATAAGCAGTACAATAGATCACCTTATTATTCTGCCACAAATTGAGTATAGTTTTCACTGTGATTCCTCAAAATGCAGACAGCCTCTTTCACTCACAAATGAAACAGCACACAATGCCTGCCAGAGCCAATACTCCCACGTACCAGAGTAATGCTTCAGTAAGTTGAAGAAAGAAGCTTGCCAGCCTTTTGTGGTTGTCATTAAGCTAAATGAAAAGCACAGAGATACTTGCTTGGCAGGCTGTTGATCTTTGAATACTAACTCTTTTCCCCTTCTAAAAGTCTCCTGTTTCCTCACTGGAAGCACAGGTGGACATTTGGCAGCTTCTGTTTTGGGTGTGCTGCATTTCAAGTTTCTGCTTACTCTGCCTCCATTGTCCCATGGCACAGAAAGCCAGAAGCTTGGACAACAACATCCTCAGCCACGCTGAGCTGCCCCTGTGTTGCATCCCTACTGGGAAGTCCAGTAGAGCTTATGAGCAGGCTAAAGCAAGGCTATTATGCAGCATGATTTTAGTGCTGGGGTATTGCATGCACTGGAGGAAGAGCTATGGCAGCATGTTGTAAAGAACCAGATGGCTGCTGCACACACAGCATGAACATCTAGCTTTAGATGCTGGATTGTTAGGACCCCAGGATACTTCAAATTCTGTCAAATTTTGAACAGGCATTCATATGGCTTCCAGAGTAGGAAGGTGAAAATGGCTTCTCTGCTTTGCATACAGCACAGCAGAAAACATGGTGCTGGTTTGGGGCTGTTTTCTAATGCCATCCTTCCTGATCCAGCAACCTCTGGCTCCTACATCCAGCTTGAAGTATCCTGTTAATCACAACTGCTCTCTGCTTTCAGTCCTTGAAGGGGATGACCACACATATCTGAAAATCCCCCATTGTGGGAAATTTCCAAGGCTATCCTGTGCAGTAGGAGGAGATGGGGATGAGCCAGATAGCACAGTAACAGTTGGCAAGCTGCAGGAAACCAGTTCTTAGTCCTCTGAGAAGAGGAAGAAGAAAGATGAGGCCATATTTTAGTGCTGTGTATTATGTCTAAGGGAGAGGTGGAGGGAGACAAAACAACCCTGTCCATTGGCTCAAGAGAGTGCCTTGACAGGAGCTGTGGATGACAGCCCCAGGAGTGATAGCATTGTGCACCATTGCTATAGAGAACACTAAATATCATCTCCCCAGCAGTAGTGCTGTGCTCCTATCCCAGTTCCTGCCTGCCCAGCTCACTGCTCCCATCCCACCTCAACACCTCAGCCCTGTACTTGCTGGCTGCATCTTTATAATCAAATAGCATCATTGCAAGTCCCTGGCTGCTTCACTAAACCAGAATTTGTAATCGTACTTGCAAGTCTGTTTTAATTGCAATTTCTGATGATAACAAAGAAACAATGACTGTTCTTATCACCAGCTTTGTGACTGCAATGTTTACAGTTTTACTTTCAAATGCAGAAAAAATTATGCCCAGCCTTTCAAGGGCCAAGTCAGACTGCAAGAGATCTTGTTTTGGAGTAGAATTAATTCATTGGATTAGGGGAGCAGAACTCAGGTCCCGGAGGTTAATGTTTTAGAAATGGCTACCCATGGCAAATTGCCTGCATCCTGGACAAAATCATACATCATAAAATAGCATCTAGGAGTGACCAGCTTTATTCTACCCACTGCTATTTCTTCTTGTTTATCCACCACTCCGATATTCCCTTACAAGGCTTTTCTGCCTCCTTTTTGAAATATTCCCGTTGCAAAAAACATGGTCATGTTTTTTCTTCTAATTCAATAAAAAATATATGGTACATCAAAGCCTTACTTCTGTTGCAATCATATTTTCATATGCAGAGCAACGTGTATGGCTTTATATACAGGTACAGACAGAAAGGGAGATGCCTCACTCTCCCCCTCTCCTCATGTTCAATTCTCATTCATATATGCTCAACAGAATACAGCACATTTCAAAGTATTGTAATATAGCTCCTCTATCTCTTTATAATAGCACATTCTTTTTATTTGGTACTATTATCTCTAGAGGCTGTAAATAAAATACATCATGTATAAGTCAGTAAAAGACAACAAAATGAAAATATGTAAATAAATCAGGAAAATATGTAAATAAAACAGGACTATTTATTTATTGCCAGAAATTGCCAGCTGTTGAAAATAACCTGTTGCCCCTTCAAGCTGGCTGACTTGACGGTAATCTAGAAAAAAAAATTCAAGTGCCAAGCGGTTCACTGTAGGATTGAATATTTATTATAATGGGCATATTATCACCTAGGCAAATGAAAAATGCCTCTGGCATGTGGCAGTGGGAAGCAGTCAGACCAACTGAGAAAGTCTTTAATTTAGAACTAAAGACTCATAGATAGATTTTTAAATGGACTTCAATTAGGGTACTCAGGCCAGGAAGGTCCATTGTAAGTGGGTTTTTTATTAATTCTGATGGCATGAGTAGTTCAGTATTTCACTGTGAGTTTCACAAGTGTTATATAAAGGAATTATTGATTACAACAGCTAAAAGTCACCTAACATAATTATCTTAGAGCTTCCTTTCAGGATACCTCAGATCTCATCTAAAGATTCCCTCATTTAAAATGGATAATGTGTGGCAGGATTTCTTATCTCTACTTTTTCTCCATGTGGAATTTTTCAAGACTTTTTTACACTCATGTCACCTTCTGCTGAGTCCATTGCTCCATAGCTGTATTTTGAGCATTTATCCTTCACATCTCCTAATTCTTGTTCCTTTAGATATTTCAGGCTGCTCTGACTCTGGCTGTGCTGAAGCACACCACATTTCCTGAGCCTACTGAGGCAACCAGAGAACTTGAAAGCACAGCTACCCACAACCTGTGGTGAGAGGGGAAACCAGAGCCTACAAGAAGCTATCTGCTCACACAAGACTTCTTTTTCCTTAGTCTTAGGTTTCTCCCTAAGTATTTTTGACTCCTTTGGATAGGACAGTCTTTGATTAACATGTTAAGTTCTTCAGACCATTTTGATATAATTATCTGTGGTCCTTGTTTTTTCTTATATTATATATATTACTACCTCAAGAAGACTCTCATGCAGGCAATGCTGCATAACATGGCCTTGCTAAGTCAAAACCTTGGAAATTCCTAAGTCAATACCAGTGTTCTGGAGCCTGTACAACCACTTAAATTCCCTACTTTATGGTGGTATTGCTGAGCACCCAGTATTTCTTGAGCTGCAGAATTGCCACTGAAATGTTTCTAAGGTGATCAAGGAGCATGATTGTAAGAGCTGTTTTGCTTGCTCATGCTTATTCTCCTTTTATACTCTTTCTAGTTCAGACACATTTCACTCCACATAGACATATATGGCACATATCTGCTGAGTTCTTCCAAGAACTAGGCACTTACATAAATTCCCATTCCAAAATGATGTGAACTTGCAGAAACATCTCCATATCTAGGGCAATATTGAGTGAAGATGGCTCAGCATGCTACAAATTACACTTCCCATTGCTAGCACAGCTCCCTTCTGCTGCAGGGGAAATCATTTCCTAGGAAGACAGGAGGTGTACCAGCATTGCCTTCCCTGAGGGTGATGCACAAGAAACAAACATTGCTGGCTGCTGCTCTGAGCTCTACATGCTCTCTAGGGGTTACAGCTGCTGTGGGAACATTTAGGCTTCTGAGCTGCAGTTTAATAGGAACTAACAGCATCTGAAATAAAAACAAAATAATAATCTGCAATAATAATAACAGTGACTGAAAAAAAGAACTTACTGGGCTGCTGTGACCTAAAAAAATTGGTCCCAATTCCCAGCCGCAGTCATACCAAGTTGAGAAAAACACAGTTCCAAGAACAGGACACAATAAGTAATCTTAGCCCTTGGAAACTGATGATTCAGGATATAAATTAGTGTGTTCTTAAATAGAAACAAGTACCACTTTTCTTGGTACCATTCCCCGGAGGCCTGGGCCCTAAGCTCCTATGAGGATATTTCCTAACCTCCTTTCTTGTCTCTGCCTATATAACCAACCTCCAAATTTATCAGTAGGTTGAGTACTTAAGTGGGCAGTCCAGCTGGTTTTGTGGCTAATTTAAAGGAGTTAGAGAGGTTTCCCTCTGCTCATGCCTCCTCCTTAACCTGACCCTGCATTTGTATACTGTCTTGTCTTCACCTGGTTAGTTTAATTTGAAGTAAGAACACACTTTCTTTCTTGCCCTGTAAAGAATTACCTTTCAGCTGCTTCACTGTCATCTCTTCAATTTGAAGTCTGCAATTACAGTATGACAGCTGCATGACTGAGGTTAAAGAAAAGCCAGCAAGTCTGAATCATTGGTGGAAATTTAGAGCCTTCTGAAACTAATAGGCAGAGTAGAGGGAACTGGTGCAATTCAAGTGAGAGCTCTGGGGCTTTCTTTTCCCCTCTTAAAAGGAGGAAGAGTGGGAGGTCAGGCAGAAAAATGAATTTTAAGATGCCTGGATAAGATTATTTGATAGATGATTTGCTACTATGCTCTAACTGCAATGGTTCTGCTGCCTTTAGCATTCTGATAATAGGGATCATGGGGCTGAAAGATAAAAAGCAGAGTGTTCAAGGGGAGAAATGACAAAGGATGGGGAAAAAAAAAGAATAAAAAACAGAAATTAGATTTGTGGTTCACATTATGTACTTTTCATTACAAAGTTTATTTCTGTGTTCTGGCACCTTCGTGGTTAATACATTGCTTAGAGAACTGCTATTTTTTTACGATTGTATTAAAACTATGGCTCGTGAATCTAGTATTAATTCAAAATTATTCAAATTGTGCCTTAAGAAACTAGTGCTAAAGTCTTCAATTTCTACCAAAAATGGTTCTACTCCCTGTACACAGAAGAATGAAAAGCAAAGAGTATTTAAATGGGTTTGAGAAGGCACATTCTCCGCAGCAGAGCCCCCCTGCATGGAGACTTTATGAGACAATCATGCTGGCTGCTAAACACTCCACCATCGAATCTGTAATTATATCATTATCCAGTTGCTAAACAATGTGGATTTTGAGGGCTTTCTTTATTTTCTACCTACTCATCATTTCAGTCATTTGCTTCTTAGATGCACCTTATATAACCTAATCTAAAAAGAAAATAGGTTTCCTTTTTTCATTGGGCCCCTGGTTTTATTTCATCCTGGGAAATATAGATATCCCATGTGCAGAGAGAGGTGACAGCAGTGGCAATGTTTAGGTGAATTGCAGTAAGAACACTATGGGATGGCAAAGTTGAAATGGCCAGTTAGTCTAGTCTGCCTCCAGAATTATCCTGTTCTAATATTCCATTATCGTAGATCGTTTGATAAGAAATTGGCAGGCTGTAGCTTTGAAAAGCAGACATAGTTTTAAGGAAAAAAATGTGAAATCTGCTTTAGAAGATATGTGTTGGGTCTCTGGTTTTCATTCTAAGGCTGTCACAAGACAAGAAGATGCTGATATTTTGCTCCTGTCTGCATGACACAGCTCCAAAGAAAGTTTACTCCAGCAGTCTATATATGAGCTCTCAATGCAAGTAATTACTCCTAGATGGTAAAATCTCTATTTTTTCACTACACCTTGAAAAATGCCCATTAAAATATACTTGAGAGAAATGTAATTACTTATTTCCTTTGTCACTTAAAACAAGCTAACCAGATGGCATGGAACAATCTCAGAAAGAGCCTCTCAATTAGATATTTAGATTTAATTAATATACAGTAACTAGCTCATTAAATTAAATGATTATTTGAGACTAGTAGTAACCTCTTTTTTATTATAGTTTCCATTTGCTGTAGCTGGCAGAGCAATAAACTACAGCTCTGAAAGCCAGCAAACAAAATGTTTTACATCTCCTAGTTTCAGCTGGGATAGAGCTAATTTTCTTCCTAGTATCTGATACAGTGCTGTGTTTTGGAATTAGGATGAGAATAATGTTGATAACACAGGGATGTTTTAGTCACCTCTGAGCAGCATTTACACAGAGTCAGGACCTTTCCTGCTTCTCACACCATGCCACCTGTGAGTGGACTAGGGGTGCACAAGATGCTGGGAGGGGACAGAGCCAGGAGAGCTGAGCCTCAAGTGACCCAAGGGATATTCCATATGCTAAGATGCTCAGTATATAAAGTAGGAAAAAGCTGGTCAGGAGCACTTCTTCAAAACTGGTTGGGCATAGTTTGGCAGGTAGCAAGTGCTTGCTTTGTGCAACATGTGTTTTGTGTGTTCTAATTCTTTTTTCATTATTATTATTATTATTATTATTATTATTACTTCCTTTTTTGCACAATTAAACTGGCTTTATTTCAACTCACGATTGTTGCTGGGTTTTTTCTTCCATTCCCCTCTCCATCCCCTTGGGGGTGGGATGGTGATTTAGCAGCTGTGTGCTGTTCAGCTGTCTGCCAGGTTAAGCCATAACAAACGTTTATCATCTCTGATCACCTCTGTGGTGAAGAAGATGAGAGTAATTCTGTGGTATTTCTGCAAAAGAGCATAGTAATAAAATTATTTAAACACGAAGAAATCCTACCAGTGTCAAGTTAGGTGAGTATGGGAAGTAGCCAACCTCAGGAAACCTCATGACCTGCAGAGCATCCCAGCAGGTTACTCACAAGGAAATGGGTTCAGCCTCTAAAGCAGCTTCCAAGTCCCATCCACCCCGAGAGAAATGTGGCAGGGAGAAGGAATCCAATGCAAGACACTGAGAGACTGAAATATCAAGAGGTCAAACTTGTCAGTCTTCCACTATTCCACTGATTTCCTTGGCAGCCACCTGAGAAGCACAAACGTAAGACACATGTATATGTACTCAATTTCCTTTTGAGCCATCAGTAAAACACTGAGGGCCTCATGGGTATGTGGAAGCTGAAGCAGCTCTGTGCAAATAGCTCCTTTTAAAAATATTAAAAAAAAGTCTTAAGGTAATTGTTAATTATATCTGCAGATGACACAATATCATTAGCAGCATGTTAGATCCCAAGTATAGGGAGGGAAAAAATCTGTCTCACTGCCAGAAGAAAGGCATCAAGACACTATACTATAGAAATATTTAATTTAATTTCATTTAACTTGCTTGTATAGCATTCACACTCTTGGTAACCTCCCTAACTCTTTCTTTCATTCAAGACTTCAATATTTTAACAAGGTAGAGTCTTAGAGTCCTTTCAAATTATTAAATGTGAATTAAATCTACTGTCTTAAACCTTTTTAAAATACAGCATATAAAATGCTGCATGTTTTCTTTCAAAAGCCATTTAAAAAAAACAAACTCAAAACTACTTTCTAAACATTGTAATGATGTTCATCTAAAGCAATTACAGCTTCAATTAACTGCAATTTCATTTGAGAAATGTTCATATTTGGAAAAAAAAAGTTTCTTTTCTTTGAAAAATCCCAAACATCCAAGTACCTTGCAAACAAAACTAAGCACTTGTGATTATCCACTTGAATGCTCGTAATGGAATAATTGAATTTTGACCCTTCCTCTACCACACATCAATGTTAATAAAATGCAAGTCAGATCTGTACATTTTTTTCTCATAAGAGTTGAAATAAATAGGATCTTTAAGATAAGTTTCCCATTCTCCATTAAGTTGACAGCATGGAGTCTGAAGATTAAGTAATGGAAATGAGTGTTTGTTATGCAGCCAACAAATGCATCTACTATGCCCAAAGCAAAATAATTATCATTACAAGAGACCTCTGCAACTTGAACTTAAAGGCCATTGAGTTGTGAGGAAGAAAAACAACTTGTAACTATGAGAATATAATCTACCACTTCTTCTTCTGCATATAGCTCACCTGCCAGGCAAACAACCTATCTCAGGTATGAGCATCTTCACAATGAAATTTTATTATTAATTCACTGCTGTTTCTGTTGAGCACCTTTGAAGTGTTCATCTTGTTTTTTTTAAATCCAGTGATAGGGGCAAAAAGCAGTATCTCAAATCCTTTATATTTTTCTAAGTAATCCCTCATTTACCACAAGCCTTACCTCAGACTTAAAGGTTTTCCAAATTATTTCTTCTCCAATGGATGAGGAGAACCTTTTAGACTCCTGGATCAGATATGTTTCCATTATTATGGCAAAGGCCATTGCTACATGCACACAATAAGGCAAGAAATACTGTGTTGGAGTAGCCCTGCATCTCATCATTGTCAGTGACACACACTTGTCACTCAGAGGAACACAAAAATATCTTACTGTTAAGGTAAAATATAAGAACAGTACACCAAGAAAGAGATTTTCTCATGTTGCCAGTCCAACCCTTACAAAAAGATTGGATCAATCAGGCAGGTCTTTTACTAGACATCTGTTTGAAAATTAATGAAGAATAGTTCCTGATGTGAGCCTACTGGCTAACATTTTGACATTCACACAAGCATAGCAAATGACAAAGCACTTTGATAGGTACATATCTCTTTTTTTCACATATTCAATCAGCTTTAGGTATTACATATTCTCTACTAAATCTCTGTTCTGCAGGACTGATTCATATCTAGTGTAAATCAATATGGATTGAATTAGGTCAGTGTAGCTGTGCTAATTTACACTGGTCTTCAATCTGGAGCATTGATTTTATACTAATATACTATATTTCTATACCATAGAAACACAGTTTTCAGCTTGATATAGTACTGTATTTTGCATCTCTTCAAGGAACAAGACTAAGATGTGATTCATATTTTTTGAGTTATTTTCATATGAAGCTTCTATAAGCATTTATCACTTGTACAAGGATTCCTGCAGATCTTCAAAAGCACCAACAGCACCAGAGCATCCAACAAGACAGCTGACTAGAATCATCTGTAAAGTCTGACACTGTGTATTTATAAACATTGTTGTTAAATTTTAAAACCAACCAAATAACTAAGATTTTAAAAACAGATAAACAACTATAAGGTTTCCCACAGAAGAAAACTGTTGTTCTTCCCTTCCCCCATAATCATCAACATCTTTGGGGTCAGCCAGCTCCCTGCCTCCTAAAGACTGAATATCCAGGCATCCTATTCACAAGCTGCATCAGCAGATGGAAACCCCAGGACCTACCAACAGCAAACTCATGAGCCAGGCCAGCCCCACCAGGGTCACTTTGAGGATGGAGGAACCAGCCTGATTAAAGAGACAGGGCCTGGCTCACAAGTCTGAAGGACTGGGGCAATTAAACAGCCTGCCTAATGAGCCATTTGGTCACAAGGACATCCCAAGGAGCTGAGAAGTCCAGAGTATGTACACAGTAAGCCAGAAAGATTGGATATAGTTGTCCAATGTCCCTGCCAGGCAACGAGCAAAGATGGCTAGAGAAAGAGCAGGAAAATGGAAAACAAAACAAGAAAAATCCTAGGAAGCACCATTATTGACAACATCTCCTCTGAGTCTTGAAGGAAATGACAGACCTTTGCAAAAGGTTTCAATTCATCAAAACACCATTTCTGACAAAGGAATGTTTTGTGAGAATATTGTCTTTGAGTTCAAAACTTTATATATGTTACAAATAGCAGAAAATCATATTCATATTTTGTTCTTAATGCAGTGCTGAGAAACCTTCTATGTAGATATAAATGTATTTATCAGCATATGTTTAAAAATGGATAAAAGCAAAAAGACGTGCAAAAATTCTTCATGGTTTGATTGAAGAGTCATGAAAGACCAGGTAGTTCAAACAGAAACTCAGGAGTTCCACAAATCAGTGGAAAAATCAGTTCAAAACCCTTCCACTCCCTTCAGTGTGCATCTCCTTGCAATGCGTGTGTACCCCACAGCTGAAAATTTACATGATCATGAAAAACTGTGAAACTGCAGAGACCAGGTACCAGAAACGGGGAATCATAATCAATTCATGCCTTGAGAAGCACAGAGGAAAAAAAAAAAGGCAAGAAATCAAATCAATATGGAATTTCACAGCAAATAAGAGTTGGGACTGAGTAGGACTGATATGTATGAGTGGCTAAATTTATATTATTGGTTCTTGCCTAGAGAAAGAAGAATCATAGATGAGCTGCACTTTGTATTTGATCTTATAAGGGAAGTTGTAAGAAAGAGCAAGGTCCTTACCAGTTAGCAGAGCAGGCATGCTTGAAAAGTTTATCTTCTGAGCTGTGTTTGAAGGAGTTTCATGCTAAGGCATCTTTTTTGAAGTATTTTTTGTCTGAAAAAGTAGAGTCTGAGTAGAACACAATAAATCAGGTTAAAGTCTCAGTAGATCTATAATCACATTGCAGTCCATATACTCCCTTCAACCTCAAGGTTTCAAATTGTCTGAGAAGTCAAATAACTTGTGTCCCAAATTTTCAGAAATAACCAAGGCTCACATCTGGATATGCACTAGAAATAGTTCAATAGGGTCTGATGTGAGACTTATTACAATTCAAGTTTATTTGGAGCTCCTCAAGAATGAAAACTCAGAGAACCTGGACATGCAAAATTCAATAACTAATTTTGCAAGAAACAAACCTAAAGAACGCAAAAGCAAGAATTAGCATCTTTGTGCCACCCTTACTAGCTAAGGACCAGATTTTCAACATAGCTTTCCTTCATTCAGTGTCTTTGTCTCAATGGAAAGCATCCTGGGCTTTCATTAGTCCTCTGTACAACAACAGGCTTAGGCTGTGCAGTCTATGCAGCTAATAATAAAATGGAATGTACCTGTATGTCCAGGACAGCAGATTTTCATGCCTCGAGACTCATGCCCACCCAAGCATGTCAGTCTCCCAATTAATCTCTTCATGGAACTGCTAATTTCCAAAATGTTTTCACTTAAGCACTTACACAATGAAGTCCTGCTCGCAAACTGACCTCAAGCTCTTACTTTAAACAGGATACTGTTAGTGTTGTACAGCATTCACAACCATAAGAATAGATGTGATCAACAATTTAGTATTTGCAGCTTTGGTCGCTGGGGATCATATTTTCCTTGATAATATTTTTAAAGATATGCTTTCATATGTTTTCATTTTGTTTTTTCATTTGTTTTCATACTTTCTCTCAAGCCTTACTGATGACCTACACTGCATAAATACTTTCATTATATATATATATATATATTTAAATTGTATAAAAATAAGCTATATAAATACCTCACAGAATGAGATTTTCTTCTTACCTTTCTCTGAGGATCCACCTCTAGCTGGGGCAACTGGGTCTATCTGTGAATTTAGAAGTGGTGAGGCTCAACAGACTCAGTGACCAGACTGCAAAGGTGGCCCAAGGGATTTGCTTGCACAGCTCTCATCCTGCTGCAACAGCTTCTTTCAGGAATGTTCTTCTCATGTCATGTTAGAGTAGTACAATCACCTCCTTACTTTCTACAGGACAGTAACAGACACAAAAGGCCAACAATAAAAACAAGGAAAAGCAGCCCTGGCCTCCCCTGAATTCCTCCTTGCCTAGGCTATCACCAACAGAGAGGGGAGATCTGGAGAAAGAATCCCTCCAGGCTGTTCAGGCTACATTCAAAGTGATGCTACAAAAAAACTCTGCACTCAAGGAATTCTTCCAGAGATCTGGTTGGCATAAGCAGTTACTTTTTCTTCTTTTTCTTTACATCAATTGTGACTGTGATTCTCATTCACCCTGGCCTGACATACATTCATAAAAACCAGTGGGACTGCTCTAGTTCATAATCCCTGAAAATTCTGTGTGAGTTGGGCTTGTCTTTTTATTCTAGATTTGTAAAGCCTGTGAAATAGAGGTCTCCTCCATGGCCAAGGCATCTGGATGTTAAACACACAGAAATGTGCGTTCACATAAATCTTAAGATTTCATTCAAACCCAGTCTACTATACAAAAATCAGTTAATATATTGAGATAATACATCCAAATATCAAAAATAATAGTTATGATGTCATCTTTCTCCCTGCAGTTTACAGGCTGTAAAATTTCAATCCTGCATCAGCCAATGCTTTCACAAAAGACTTCACACTGAGTACACTGATTGATATTCTTGGGTAATTCTTAAGATATAAAATGATCACCGTTAGTTATTTTCAGACTGGCCCAACTACTTGTGGGATTTCTTGCAGTCTATGCTCAGAAGTAGCCACCAAGATGACAGACATTTTTAAATCTTCTAATTTTTACTGTCTCATAGCTTTGTCAAGGCCTAGGACAATGAACTGCAATTGAAGAACACTGGAACATATAGAGATTCATGCTAAGCCTAAGGAATTGGCTTGGAGTTAAAGATTCAAGAGCTCTTGCATATATGGGCACAACATCTGTGAAAAGTCTCCCATGTGAACCACAGAGGCAGAAATCTATGTAGGCATAGCAATAGAGACCTCATAAATAAATAGAATAAACAAGTAAGAAATAAAGCCAAGTTAACACACAATATGTCCACAGGTGGGAACCAGACAAATCTCTGATTGAATTGCAAAAGACATGTAAACAGAGTCTTCAAGAAGGTAGTTACCATGTTTGGAGTGAATGATCTGTGTAAAGCCACAACACTTAATTTATTTTTAAAAGGTCCATGTATTTTTCACATGCAGATTTCACATCACATTTTAGTCTCTTAATTGACTGTAATTATCATATTTACACTCCTGAGGGGTTTACTCAGATGGCACCTCAGCTATAGTTTGAAGACAATGGATTTGCACATATAAAACTGAAGGAGAATTAATTCAGTGAAGAAAAATAAAGGCCAGTGAGAGTTTTAATGGCTGATGTGATTGGCAAAAAAAAGGAAATAATTCATCTGAAACACAACAGGAGAAAGACAGACAAAAAAAGCATAAGGGTAGAGGAAATGAGAATGGCACAACTACTGTAGGCTGTTAAACCTCAGTCACTGTAAGCACCATACCTATGTTATCTCACAAGTTCTTCAAGAAAGAGCTCCAAGGTGTTGTAACACTGCCCCAGGCACTGACAGACATGTTAAGTGGTACACATCCCATCCCTTCCATTCTGCACAGCACAGACTTTGCTCTGACCTCAGGAAATCATGTTGGTGCTGGACACAGAAAATACAATTTCATTCCAGGATAATTAAAAGCAGGTGATGGATGGCCTAGAGGAGGCAAAATGTGATTTAATCTGCAATTTTACCTGTAATAGCTATTAACAAAAGGATGAAGTTACTCAGAAAAATACTTTAGCAGCAAGCTCATAAAAAATCAGTGTTTTATACCAGCCTAATAACAAAATGCCATTCAGGGTAATGCTAAGCAATTCTTTGGGGTTTAAGTGTTTGCTTTTAAGGACATTTGTTAACTGTCTATATCTAAACTATGGTACACCTAACTCTATTATTACTATTATTGTTCTTGTTATTTCTCATCTCTTACAGGCAATCTTTATGCATGATATTTTTTTAAAGAAGACTATTTTCCTGACCATTTCTCTTCTCCTGACAATGAGACAAGGAGCCCACTTTGCCATTCAGCAGGAAGAAATGCACCATTACAACTCAAGTAAAAATAATAAAGATGTTTCATAAGCAGTAGTCACTACTAGGATCACTGCAGCAATCTGAAGAGTTTGGACTCCTAATTAAAGTAATACAGAGCCAAATATCTATGTATGGTACAAATGTGTGGTAGAAAGTTGTTTCTTCAAACAGATTTATGAATGAAATTTGCAGAGTATCTGTGACCTACATCCATTAGTTGGGTAAAGTATCGTAATTTTTGAAAGATGAAAGGGTTTGTTCTACTTTTTCTGATAAAGTTTTCACATTTCTTATAAAGCAGTTAAAGATGAGGAAATGAGAAGGGAGGGAAGGATTGCTTAAGTGAGGTTCAGGCTTCAGACTCCTGGACCTGAAAAGCTGAAAAATCCTCTCTTCTCTCACATTCAGAGAATATTTAAGTATTTTGTGTAAAGTGCAAGGACTTGGTATTTTGACTCCAGAAACTGTCCTAAGAAGTGATCTCCCTCAAAAAACAGAAAACCTAAAGCTGATACTTCAAAACACTGAATAAAGGCCCTAACAACATTGCTACAGGGGAAAAAAAAAAAAAAAAAAAAAAAAAAAAGAAAAACAAAAAAGGATAAATTGGTCATCACTCAAGTTTTACATAAAATTGCTGGAGGCACCTGCCTCCTTTGGCAGGATCTGGGGCAGGAATTCGAGTAGATGGAGAATGGGATTTAGGATATATTCTGGTCCTCGGTATTTCACTGTCAGATGCAGTAGACACTTTTCTGCTCAAACATCTAGTATGAACAAGATCCCAGCTCTACATGCTGGTGGTATTCAAAGGCTTTTTGCTTTCTGTATGCCCCTGAAGACCTCCCTGCAAGGTATCCCAGATTCTGCAGCTCTGTGACTGAAGCCTTTGTTCTCTGACACTCATCACTGATACATTTAAGCCCTTCTCCAGATCTCAGCTTTAGAGTTTAAATCACGATTTTCAAGCAAATTTGGCATTATAATGTTAATCCTCCCTGAAAGCAGCTTTTCAGAAAAGGACCCAACAGTCCTGGTGGACAACAAGCTGACCATGTGCCAGTAATGTGTCCTTGCAGCAAAGGAGGCTGGCTGCATCCTCGACTGCATTGGGATGGGAATTGCCAGCAAATTGAGGGAGGTGGTCTTTTCTCTCTATTCATCCCTGGTGAGAAAAACCTGGAGGAGTGAGCCCAGTTTTGTACTTCCCACCATATGGAAGGGCCTGTCTAGGACCTGTACAGCAATAGTTATCTGTTTTAAAGCAAGCTCCACTTTGCCAACAGGTAACAAAAATTATCTTTTTTCAATTCTAGACAGCAAATGTTAAAGAAGGCTGGAAAATGGATTATGCTGTTCTGCAAACAGAAGTATGCTCTTCTCTGAGGCTAGATTTAACAACACTATGGGGAAAAATGCTTTGCTCAAAAAAGATGTAGATACACCCAAAGCACTAAAAACATTCCTCCTCAGGCAGAAAAAAAACTGCATTAATTTAATGATTTGCCAAGAAATCTGAAAAATTGTTCTATCACTGCAAAGGACACAGATTTCCTTAAAAATATCCACAGTTCCAATCTATATAAAGTCTATCAGATAAAGTAAATCCTCGACCAGTTCAAATTTATTTTATATAAGTTCAAAAACATTGAGATATAAGTAGAAAGTGAAATCTGAATGACCCTGAAGGGAAGTTACTATTATGCATTTATCTTTACTCCAGTTACTAGCTCTCATTTTACTGCAGCCTGAGTATTTACCTTCATATATGATTAGATGGTATAGATATTTGCTTAAAAGCAAATTATTTGATTACAAGGCACACGGTGAGATTTCAAGCAACTGAATTGCTACTGACATAAGTAAAGTCACTCAGGAACCAATGTTTGTAAGTTTAAAAAATATTTTGCATTTTATCTTCTGCCTCTTTTTCATCTCACTTGCCTAAGATGAATGCGCCAAGTCTGTGCAGGAGAGAGCAATAACCTCAAAATCTAATTATGATTTCATAGGTCAAGACATATGTCTACTGAAACATCAAGTTTGTTATTCCCTGAGTCAGCTGATAAAGCACAAGCAATGACATTACTTCCTTACAAGCAATTTTTAGGAAGATCTAAGAGACAAAGTTTGTCTTCTGAACTTTTGAATGCAGTAGTCTAAATTGATTTTAATAGATCATTCACTAATACCTGATTGAAGTAGATCCAGACATTCAGGATGTTTTAGGCCTGCTTCTAAGTAGATAATATGATTATCATTAAAAGTACCAAAACAGAAGTAATAGTAAAGATCTTTTTAGGTCACCTGCCATTGGAACAGACAGATGCTGGAGTTCAGGATGCCTAAAAGCTTATACAAAAAGACTGCAAACCACTTCAGTGTAAATTTTTTATCTATGGCAACCAGCAGTATCTGAGACACAGAATACAAAATAATTTCTATACATGTGAAAGTCATAATAACAAATAATCTTTTTGTTGATGACCATATGAATGTTGCTTTTTAATTGGCAAGCAGTGTCCAAAGTTGTTTTTAAATAACAAGCCATTTAAAATATCAAGAAAATAGACATTGTGGTGAAGTGCCCACATAGAATTTTGATAATACTGTAATAATACTATACAGAAACTACTAAATTCATGTACTTTAAAACATCTACAAGGGTTATGAAATACTCTTGTACATAAAAATACTCCTATACAATATTTATAACATATAAAATGTTGCCACTGCACCCTTCTTTACAGTAATATATTATCAGGAGAGCCAACAAGTTGTAGATGACATAAACCACTGTTGGCTCAACAAACATATCAGAATATATATATACACTTTCCTATATAAGAAAAAAGAAAGGCAGGGGAGGAGGGGAAGCCCAGTCTGTCTGAAAAATAAAGAAACCAAATGTGGGGGTTTGCCTAAACAAATCTGGGTGCCCAAAGAAGGATCACCTCTTTCAAGAACTAAAGTCATTAGAAGTGCCAGCAGAGGTCCATGAGTAAAGTGACAGATATTACAGATGCAGCAGATGCTGCAAGTTTGCTTTAATTTCCTTCCTCTCTCATCATTTCATGGACAAAAAGGGCATCATTGGAATGCCACAGCCAGCAGTAGAAGCAGTTTTCTTTTGTATTGGGCAGGTATAAAGTGATCATAAAGAGCAAAACAGGCTTTTATCCCACACTTACCTTCCTGTCTTAAAATCTCTCCAAGCATTTCACACCAAGTTCAAATAAATGACACTTGCTCTACAACCTAGGTTGATGTTCTGAGAATTTATTTAGCAGCAAAGCACCCAGATATAGTTCCACTGGACATGATTATTAGGGGTGTATTACTGTGAATGTTCTGCATTTCAAGCTAAGGCATATTCATATGAATACTCTAAAAATGTCTAATATTCTTATGACAACACTTGTAAAGCACTGAATGCTTTACAGTTGCATACAGCTGCCTCAGTGAAGATCCTTGAGCTATGCCAGTGGACTCCACTGTTGGACAGGGTCAGAGCAACTAACACTGTCTACCTGGACTTATGCAAAGTGTCTGACACTGTCCCACATGACATCCTTGTCTCCAAACTGGGGAGACATGAATTCAATAAATGGACTTATGGATAAAGAGCTGGCTGGATGGCAGCACACAAGGATTTGTGGTCAATGGCTCATTTCTTCATAAGAATAAAAGGTGGAGGTCTGAACAATACAGAAATGGAAATCCAGATATTTCTCCTAATAACTTTTAGCAATCCTAACAAGTCATAAGGAAAACTTCTAATCCAGTCTTCCCATTAGAATCTCATTGATCTTTATGCTGTCAGTCAGCATAAACCTAGTATTGGGTGGAATACATCTGCTGAGACAGAGACACCAATTTAAGAAGTAGTGACCTCGCCTCTTCTTATAATCACTGAAGTGAAACAAGCACTTTTGGATTCCATTTCATCTTGAAAAGAACATCCAAAATAAGTCAGATTAATCTTATCCTAAAAGTACCTATTTCTTTCCACAATGCTTGAAGAGAGCTGATGGCAGCCAATGTAGGCAGACACTTACATGCAGGTGAATGTCAGACTGTGATGCTGACTTATTTACAAAGACAGCACTGGTCTGACCTGATACAAAGGTTGCAGATGAAGTAGATTTTCACTACCATCTGAAATTCTTCTGTTGTTTACAGACCTCTATGTCAACATAACTAAGGATCAGGCACTCAGCAGGAACATGTCCTCCCAAGGAGGCACCCAGAGGGGGCAGAATGGAAAAAGAAATAGTGACAGCTGCCCCTGCCTTGCTTAGTCTGCTAGAGGACATTTTAGGTCTGTTAGAGAGGGATGTCACTAGTTTTAGCACTGTTGCACTTTCAGTTATGGGGAACTGCTGCAATGCCAGACTCAGGAGATCCCTTGTTAAACCATTTCTTGCAGTTACTGTAATCAATCATCTTTCTTCAAAAGCTGCCTCACCCCTTTAGCAGATTTTCAGGAATTGGTGGGACAGTAGTGGGCACTCCTAATCCTGTTATCCAATAGGATCACAGACCACAGTGGGAGAAAAGTATTACTGAAAATCATGTGGATAAAGGGTCAGGACCTGGACACTTATCATGCCAAAATATTTTACAGAGTTGCTATAAAACTGGTAGTAAAGCAACTCCTGTTGTGTGACAAGCTCTGTTTGCCCTAAGCTGTAAATTTTCTTCTTGACTACAATTTCCACAGGAATAAGAGTCATAAGACATGCGAGTTTGAGTATCTCTGTGAAATACATGTATTTGGGGATGCTTTCTTCCTTCCCTTGCTTGGTTTTTCAGCCTTTCTGGGCACTAATATTCCCAGAGACAAAAACAGAGTGTTGGCTCAGAAGAGCTATTTCAGTGCCCTCCAGTATCCAGTATCCTTCACCGCACCCCAAAGATGCACAGTCCTTACAAGCACAGAGAGGATCAATCTGAATTTTTACTGAAAGGCAGTCTGCTGGCTCTGGCTGAAAAAAAATGTAGACTGGTCAACAGAATCAAACAACCCTTCTGGGACTGCAGTGAAAACAAAGAAATGGCAAAGCAGAATATGCAAAACCAGCCCTTTTAGGTCAACCTACAGCTAAGTAAATCAATTTTGAGAATAGAAATCTTCTTTACAAGTATATAATGGCATATTCAACATAAACACACTTTGAGATATCTTTATTTTTTCTCCTGTATTCAGAACTACTCCCCCCTAAGGACATAATGCCTGCAGTGCTCCAAAAGTCATGGATTTGTCTAATTATCTTCAATTCTTTCTAATTACCTTCATGTTACAGGTTCACAAAAATCTGTGACACTAAAAGACACTATGGAAAGACACCATTTCAATAATTGGAAGAATCATAGGAAACAGTATCAGAATCATTTCAAAGGAACAGAGCACAAAATAATGGTGTTGGGATATGGAGGTGGGTAGTTTTTCATTCACCCTTCCTCTTTGCACAGCAATAACCAGCATAATATCAAAAATATAAAATCCTTCCCTCCTCTACACATCAATAACACATGTCTCATGAATCATTTTTGCAAAGTCTGCTGGTCATGTTTAGTTCTGCAATCACTGCCATTTGATTTTACTTTTTCAAAGCAGGAAACATCTGCTTGTTTCATACATTGGAGTCTATGCATTAAGTCCCCAGGAGAGTAAAATTCTAAGCCCCACCAAAGTAAACAGGAAAAAATACACTGATTTCTCTGAAGGCCAGAACTTCATATCAAATCTTTGGGTTTCAGCTTCATTTTCAAGGCTGAAAACCTTCCCTGGGCTTGTGAAGACCCAAAACCAAAGTTTCCTTCATCCTTAGCCTTTAGCTTCCATATGATTTATGCTAAAAGTGCTCACAGCTGCCTTGATTCAGTTTTTAAGTATTCTTCATGCAGGTAAATGCAACATGAATTTGGAATCAAAGCCAAATCTGTTTTCTGTGCTAGCTACTGCTTTTCATCATTTTTAAAGCACCAAAAAGCATATATACTCTATATCCAAAATCGGAAATGTCAGATAATGGCATGCAGAAAAAGACCAGTTTTAGGCAAGAGATTTTTTTTGGTGCTAAGTCTTGGAATTACAACATTATCTCCCTATTGTTTGAGTTTGATGTGCTGTTTCACCTTTTACCTTTTCTTGACCTATTCCCATTTGTTGCCTCCCCCCTTTCCTTTCTCTCCCTTATACAAATGTGTAAAAGCAACCCTGTCCTGATGATATAAAATGTGCTGCTTTATGTGTTTTGCCAGCAAGCCTGCATGGTTTCATTTTTCCTCCAAATATGGGCAAACCACCTTTTTTTATGTCCACTCCTTTTATAAAAGTGATCATTCTGAAAAACAAAACATACATTATTGGTTTGATTTAAACATATCTCAATACGTATTAAAAGCCCATCTACATGGGAAAGTGCTTTCCTCGTGGCATGCAGAAGGAAAATGGTTGTTATGATTCAATTAAGAAATCATTTACACATTTGCCCTTATTTTATATGCTGCTTTTAGTGTAAAACAATTTCTTTACTCAGGAGAGTTCTTAATGCTCTAAAATAGTCAGGAAATAAAATTATATGTTCAAAGTTTTTTTCCATCTGGTGGTTACAGATATCACACTTGTGATGCTGAATTTTGGTTGCCAGACCCAAATGTGCAGAAAGTAATTAAAAGTCTTTACTTTGATCATGCAGGAGATGAGAAAAAAAGGCTCAGCGTGCAATGTGATGAATGTGAGCTCTTGGAAATATGTGAACTATTATGCAGGGAGATACAAGCACTGTGGGCTTACAGAATATTCAGAAAATCTTTTGGATCAGTGATTTAAACATAATAGCACTCACTCTCCTAAGAAAATTTGTTTATGCAAGCTTACTCCAGTACCAACCAAGAAAGCAAAAGATGAAAGAAGCATCTCTGCTCAAAGCAAGTACACAAGGTCAAAAACTGGAAATCTGACAAACTTGCTCCTGCAATTTCCCAGGATTCGCAGAACCAATGTCTTGCTAACATAGAAAGTAGGGCAACTATTTCCAAGGTTTTTTCTTCTCAGTTGTTGATATGTAATGCTGTGTTCTAGAGGATGAATATGCCACCTTTTGAGATCCAGTTTGAAAGTCCCTAGTTCACTTCCTTCTTGCCTGAAAAGGAAATATTGTGCATGCAGAGCTAAAGCCAATGCTGCAATTGGAGGTGTCCCATTTCCCTCAACTAGGCCACTAGCCTTCTTTTTCAGAGCTCTCTAATTCTCATGGAGTCTTTGAATTCTCCATGATTATCCTCTAATTACATGACTTAACATTCCCAAACTCTGATTTGTTTGTCACAGCAGTATGATTAATCTTTGCATGAAGCACATAAGACAATTATCAATGGAACATCTTTTTTTTTGGAAAGAGAATCATCAGTCTCCCCGCCAGCTTTTTTACAAAATTTTTTTATGACACAAACATCTTTTTGGCACTTTCTTGTTCTCATGAAAGAGCTGAATAAATTCAGTGGCTGATATTTAAGTGACATTTACTCCAGTGGTCTCTATGGTGGGCTTTCCATTTTCACATCACAGTTGCTGTCTGCATAAATATTTTAATTGCACCAATATTTACATAAGAATATAAGAAACAGCAGCATCCCTCTTTTCTGAGAGGTACTAGCTCATAGAGAGCACGACTGACAGCATACAGCAAATATTACTTGATCCTGTGCCTGTTGATATGGCTTTCCTCAAGCCCTTAGCATTACTCCACAACTGCAAACCACAGGCTATAGTGAAAAGGCAAACATCATCCTGAATTTCTCACTGACTCTTAGCAAACTGGAGACATCATTTACCTCCTGCTAGAGTGGGAAATCACAGGCACTTGGCACGAAGGAACTGAAAGCAAGTACAGTGACAAACAAAGCAAACTGTAGTGAATGAGGCATACAGAAAGAGGGTTGTGCATCCATTTCACAACTGGGGTCTGCTGCTCTGAGCAGCAGCTCCTATGCTGCATATGTATGAACACATTTCTGAGACTATGAGCCAAAATTAACTAAAATGAACAACTCTAAACAATGCCACAGGCAGCTTCTGACTGCTAGCAAACCTTCACCAGGCTCACTGAGATTGGTCTCCTGCAAGACTGCATTTCAGCCAGCCACTATGCTGCACTGGTGGGAAATTCTAGGTTAATATTGCTCTGAGAGGCATGGTCCTATCAGCCAATTCACTCCAAATTTCTGTATCAAATATACATGGGGACTGGCTGGTGGAGAGGCTAGGTCTGCTCTGCCCCTTGCACAGAGGTGTCCAAGGAGATTGCAGACCCCCCAGAACGAGTTGCTAGGAGATTGTACAAGTTTAGTATATTTGCTTTCATCAAGGACCCTAAGAGCTTTCAACAGTGATGGCTCTGCAGCCTTTGTTGATAGTTAGACATTTCTGGGCACTGTGGTTCGCACATCTGCTTCCAGGGGTAATGCAGAGTTCATCTTCTTGCTTTAACACATAAGGAGAACTCCTACACTGCAGAATGCACACAGGCTTTGAGCTCAAAGAACTTCAGGCTGACAACGCAGCTCGTACTGTTTCATCTTTCTACAGTCTTCCTTGGCTTGTTCTGATCATCTGTAATTTTTATTGAAAAATACCATTAAATTTACTTCATTAAGCATGTTTACAAAAACATCCTTTTTTCACCTTCTACTCTCCTGCCTAATTTTCTCTGTTGGTCCAACTTTGAAGCACTAATCCTTCAACTGACAGCTTTTTATTATAGTTACATAGACACTGTAATTTGAAGGGCCAGGAAATTCCTCTTATTCACAGTATAGTATTTGCTGTCGTGGAACTATGCATTATAAATATAATAAGAATAGGCAAACATGACAGTGCAAGAAAATTGGCAGAACATCAGTTAAAGTACACAGTAAAGGTTGTCCTTTACAGAATGTTTAGGCTGTTAAAGGGCACTGGCAGAGTTGAGTTGCCAGACAAGTTCCTGGGTCCTTACTGGTTTTCACTCCAGAGCAGCCAAGAACTAAATCCCATTCTCTCATTCCACCAGTCTCCTCAGAAGATGTTGTGCCTGTCCAGTGGTTATCACTTACTCTATCTTTTAGCCACTCCTGGAAATAATGTTTAAACTATAACTGAGGAGGAACATCTTTTGCCAGCTAATCAATAACCCTCCCTCTTCATCATTTCCATCAGAGTTTACATGCTTCTTTTTCTGCTGCTGCTTCTATTATTTCTGGAGTATTCCCATTTTATCTTCCCTCTGACACTTGCCCTCAAAGAAACCCAGCAGGGATATGAGTATATATAAGTACCTCAACGAATTAAAGCTATTCTACTCTGTTCAAACTAAAAATATAAATAAAAAAAAATATTTGCACCAGGATAAATCCAGAAAAATTCTATGAAATTCACAAAATTTAGAAAACTTCAAGGGTGGATCACAAAAAAAGAGGAAATTAAACCAGAAAGGCTTTGTCTGATCTCTATGCCTAAGTAAGCAATTCCCTCAGGATACCCTGAAGTGTATTTTATACCCTTGATAAATGTCTGCCTGTCAATATTTGTGTGTGTTGCAAATAAGGTTAGTAGAACCGTAATGTAACTCTTCCACATAAAATAAACAGACTACAAGCAAACTCTGATGAAAAATATACAATTGATTGTTAATCTACATACATGAGTATGTAGATAATATGCGTAAAATTATAAATATGAAATATGCAAACAATTGTTCTTGCAAGAATTAGCTCACTGCATGAATCTCTCACTTTTTTTTGTTTCACTCACCCTCAACGTCCTGGTTCAGCAGTGTTTGGGTGTGTTTAACTTCAGTGTCCTGAAAAGCTCTCTTGAAAGTAAATGCTGACTTGAGGCTCTTGGCAGAGGCTCAAATTACAAGGGAAGTTGATCTTTCTAGGAGAACATATTTCCAAATGGTTTCTGTCTTGTTTTTTCAGCATACTCTAAGCCATGATATCACAATGCAGCATTTTATAAGTTGTGGAAGCAAAGATTTCTTGTTAGAGTAAGCCTGCACACCGCGGGTTGTAATGGGATTTTAACTCAACTATTTTTCCAGAACTACTGGATTATGACAAAAATGATAATGCTGCTAATGGCAGAGAGGACAATGACAATGTGACAGTTTCCCCTGACCTTTACAGATAATGTGAAACTACAAAAGGGCATTGTAAATGTTATGCCTTCAACATCTTTATCTACAGCTGAAACAAGGCTAAAGGAATAAAACTTTTTTTTTATAATTATGCAAATACTAAAGTCTTTCTATCAACACATAGCTAGAAAACTGATTTCATTATCCCTTGATGAGGTCAGTTGGGTAATTTGGGGTTAACCAAGGTGGTAAGTTTCTTATATCAATGCAAATTTTAATTGCAGACAGAATAATTACAAAACCATCACTAGCAAAAATGCAGAACAGGCTTCTTAGAAAAGGTCCCTCAGTTTTGCAGTTCGTTTTTGCACAGTCATTTATTAGTTGATTGGTTTACTATTTAGATGGTTGGGTGAAATTTTCTTGTTGAATTCTAACACATAGTAATAATTTTTAGGATTTTTCCCAAATGAGAAGATAAAAATAAAAGTCATTTATTTGATGTTTATGTGGTTCTTCCAGACATCTAATTAGAAAATTATTAACTCTTACTGAAGATCTTAAAAATTATAACCATAGATGCTCTTAAAGAACATGTGGATAAGTATGTTTTCAAGGAGATCAAAAGAGGGGAAAGTGTTGTAGTTCATAAAACTAGGATGGATTATTCACACTTGAAAGGAATACATTTTTTCAGTGAAAAACAGAATGTGAGACAAAATGACTTTGCAGGAAGATCAACTACTACAGACAGAGTAGACATGGAATTCATCCATCATTTCTTCCCTGAAGAGGGTAATTCAGCTGGAAGCATCCAGTCCCCTACAGTCATGCCTATCAGATGAAGCAGTTTAAAAATTAAGTGGATGGAAAAGAAGGAATGGCACCTAAATCAATTACATAAAGAAACCCCTTTGACAAGGGAAAGAGAAAACAACAGTATTTTTTTCACTGAACTGGGAGAAAGATTCAGGTGATTATTTTTGGTAAACTGACACAAAAATTTTGCAAGACAAAATGGTTTGACTGAAATCTTTAATCTGTAATGAGCAAATTTTGTAATAGTTTAAGGGATGGTATGGACCTGGAATTCCACTTTTCCCATTGGGCATGAAATATAGATGAATAAACATTTCAGGAATTTGATATATCCACATTTTGTTGAAAACCACAAGGTTAGAATCTGCATAATCTGCTAATATTTAATATATTAATAGAAGTCTGTGCTATGTTTACTTAGAAACACTTAAGCTGGTCGACAGTTAAACTAAATGAGAGTTTAATTTATTGATCAGCAAATGATTGCTAGGTAAGAGTTTATGTTGATACAGTATTGCCCTGATTTCTCATCAGACTTCTCTCACAGCTAAATATTTGAGACCTTTTTAACAAATTTTTTCACTACTGCAGGAATATGTTACACCATTATAAATAAATCCTCTGATCTTTAATAGAACTAAGAAGCTGCTACTCATATTGACATGGAAAAAAAATGTATTGCCATGAATTATCATCTTACCTAATTCAAGATGGAAAGACTCCAGGGAATTCTGGGAAAGGACATTATCACAGATGAAGCTGCTGGACAAAACTTCAGAGGGTAGGAGAAGATACTCTAAAGAGATATTAAATAAATTAGACAGAAAAGGAGAAAAATCTTTTTCAGCAGACAAATTTCAAAGCAGTTCTAAGACTACATTGATTAAAGTCCTGCAAGGTGGTTATACAATATTGATATAAGTTTTAGTTTTAAAACCAATTAAGTGATATTTTTGACTAAATTATGGCTAATAAAAATTACAAACCAATATAATTGCAGATTTTAAATATTTTTAGTCACCAAAATAATACAAACGCTATTGTATTTGTAAAAGAATTGCAAATGTATTGTAAAAGAATAGAAACAACAAAAAATATTATTCTTGGTCATGACAACTATTTAAAGTTCTCCAGACTCCTTTATTTATTGTTTTTTAAGTGAGATTTGGGGTCCAACAACAAGAATTCAGTAATGTTTTGGAGCATTTCACCAAATAAAACTCAGATCTAATGAGCAGTAGGCATTACCATCTTATAGGATCTAGATAGACACAACAACCTTGAGTAGGATAATAATTTCTCTTTTCCTGCTCCTCTGGTCTCAAGATTAACAATAGATATGCCCTCACTATGCCCAAAACAAAAAGATTTCACTAAGATTGTCTGAAAGTCTGTTCTTTCTGTGTAATCCTTTTGATCCACAGTTTGCCTGGGGGGAAAAAAAAAAACAAAAAATACTTGAATGAGAATGACCCATTATGGATACCTCCAATTAATACCAGAATCATTTGCAGAGGGTACAGATATATCAGAGGGTTATTTCAGGTAATGGGAAGAAATTACTTTGCCACTTCCAAAGCAGGCTATTTCAGTTCAGTCCCATGCAGAGATAGAGGAGCATTTCCTCTCTTAAATCACTCTTATAGGCTGTTCACATGCAGAAGATTTTAGTGTCTGCTCCATTAAAGCATCCACATCTGATGTGTTTTTTATTCCTTTCCCTTTTAAAGCTGAGTTCATTTCTCAGGATTTGATCTTGGAGAAGCACCAGATAATCTCTACCCTGTCTGCAAACTTGAACACCAGATTGAGAGTAAATTTTGTTAACCCAGCAAGCCCATTTCCTTGAGTGTGTGCCTCACCAGGTACAAGCTGGGAGGCTGGTGCTTGGTGAGTATACTCTTCTGCTAAGTCAAGCAACTGGCCAGGAGCTATCCCACTATGCAACAATTTCCTATTATTTGGAGGACAATAGAGTAATAATGTTGCCCACAGCAAGAAAATTATGTTAATAATTTCATGTTTCCTTAGGTTTGGGGTTCAGTGAAAAAACAAATATTTCTTAGAGGGTTTCTATGATAGGTGATGACACCACTACCACATCAATGCTATTTTAATTTCTTAACATACTTTGTGAACTACAAAAAAAGTTTTCTTTCTGAATTCAGTGATTCTACCAAGAGCCTTTTTAACCCACAGAACTGGTAGTTTATTTCCTTTTCTGGATCTTATCCATTTAACTTCATTAATCTTCCATCCAGGTAAAAAGGGAGGATTCATGAGTCTTATTTCCAAAGCAAAACTATTGACTGACTTTTTTTAGATGGCATTGATCAGGTCATCTTAAAACCTTAAGGTTTAATACAAATCCTCCTATTTTTCTGAAGTAGACAAAGGCCTGAATTAAAGTGTCAAGATTTTGACAAGTATTCAAAAAATTACCTTCTAATATTTTAATAATACTTCAAAAAATTATAACTGCTTGCAAAACCATGCTACAAAGAAAAAAACATTTACAGAGGAAAATATTTGCTGCATTAAGGAAAATTTTTGAAGTTAGGAATAAATAACAGGTATTTTTCTGCTATGATGGTGTCATGAAGCACTGTTGTAAGTAGCATTGGTGATGTTGGAAGAACATTTATAAAAATAAAAGGAACTAGATCCTTGGTACTTACAAATGGAGTTAACATCACTCATTTCCTTAAGATCTAAGGTTGTCTTGAAATATAAGCTCATTCAGAACAAAGAGAAATTGCATTTACTAGACAATCTAAGATATGTTTTACTAAAAACTAGTGACTGTTGAATGCTTTGAATCAAAAAAGATGCTTCCAAGGCTGAAATTGTCTCTTTGAAGATAGTTAAAATGTGGAAAATGAGAGTCTCCAAGACTTATGCTGTTCCCTAAAAACACATGGAAATTTTTATCCCAAACTGTTTTCTCCATTTCCTTCTGTTTTCCCATTACTGTCTTCATGCCTCTGTTTCTGAGTGTGGTCTACCACCAATTTTCACATTATATTTTGGTAATTAATGGCAGTGGGACATCTCGTGCTATCCATAGACCTTACTCCATGTAGCCTCATGTATCTCGAAATGTACTGCAAAGAGAAGCATGTGTTTGGATATAAAATCTGGGCTGCACAGAGATTTGCAAGTGTTGTCTAAGATCTCACAAGGACCCATCACTGAGTTAGGAGTAAAACCTCTGTTCCTTCTTTCTCAGTCTCCTCTCGATGTGTCAGGTCTCTGTTGTTTCTGCTACCACAAAAACTGCTATAGCCTGATCCAAAAGAATCCTGGAATTCCTTGTCTAATTCTGGTAGCAAAAAGAGCATGGAAGCTGTCACTCAAGGCTTACATTATAGCCTGGTATAATGGGTATTCAACTATGCAGCCCTCATTGATATTAATAAAATTGATATGGCTGAAAATCTGCATTTAACTCCACGATTTCATCAGATCTCATTTTTCAGCATTTATTCAGCTGGTAGGCAGGACACTACTGACATCAAAATAGTGCCGTGGTAACAGAGGAAAAGCTGGCACATTCACACCCTACCTGATGAGTTTTGTTTGGTGGTGAAGTGACAATGGAAGTGACAATGTACAATGCCATCCTACTGAAAAGCAGTTTATTTGCAGCCTGCACATTTAGCACCCTATTGCTCCACATCACCAGGCTGATCAGATCCTGTTAACCATCAGAGCCTGATCCTTTTGAAATCAAAGGTAGGTTTAGTATTGAATTTAATAGGGCATCAGGGTGAGTTAATGGAAAAGGTGAACATAACAGATATAGAGCAAAATTTTTAAAAAGCATCTCACAAAAAAAAAGCTCTTCTGCATGTGTCAGTGACTGAATGCTGCAGAGTTCACTGACAGCCTACACATCACACAGGGATTTGAAAACAGCCTGCAGAAAACAGCTTCAATTCCTAGCCTCTGAACACAGAAGAATAGCTACAGAGAGACATAAGAAAGTATGTTGAAAAAATTCTTGGGGAAATGATAGACTTTTCTGTTGATTGGGGAATTAAGAATAAAATTAACTGTGAGGCAAAAATGGAGGTTTTGGGAACTGCAGGTGAGTTGGCAAGAAAATACATATTATTTATGTTGTAAAAAAAGTAAATCTTTCATTTCAAGATCTTTTTTATTTTTAATTTCATCCATTTAAAATGTTTCTGAATCTTTTAAAACCTGAGTTAAATTTCAAAATAAAACTCATTTTAGTAAGAAAAATATTCACTGCAAATTGAGAAAATAAAAAGAGGGTGAGGGTGCTGTTTGTTTATTTGTTTTTTTTAAGAGATCATTTTAGTAGGAAAATACAGTGTTTTTTGATATAACATCTGGTATATTTGAAAAAGTTGAGCCTTTATTGGTACAAAATCCCTCCATCAGGCTTCAGATTTTTTGGGAAAAGAGGACAAGATTTTTACTGATGTGAAAGGGTAGTTATAAAAAAAAGAATTTCAAACATACTCTAATGTCACAAAAACTACATTGCTTTTGTCAATTTAGGTGGAATTTCTCACCATTCTATTTTCAATGGCACATATTTTATTTCCAGTTCCTTTCCTTTTTCCTGACTCTTTACCATGAAAAAAGCCAGTTCTTGTACAAACTCATCCTCTATTTACAAACTCATGCCAGGTGTCTTAGGAGGCTATTTTGTGGTATAAAAAATATCTATTCCTGCATAGAGCATGCTGCAGTTTCAAGATCAGATGATGATTAAAAAAGCCCTACTGAGACCATCTCCTACCAGATACATGCAGTCCCTAGCACTATGGCTGAATCCAGGAACCTCATTAGCAGTATCAGACAGAAGGAAACACCTTCAAGATTTTCTTCCTTCCAGATGTTAATCCAATTTCTACCTGCTAGCAAGGGATGGTGAGAATTCACTGACATGAAAGAGTGAGCAGTTACAAGGGAAAAATATAAAAATTTTAGTCACTGTTTCATCTCAAATGTATTTCTTCTCAGGCATTTCATTGCTGATTTTAAACCACATTTTTCTGGACTAATATAACAAGTAGTCTTGGCTTTCCACATGGGGTATATTGTACTCTGAGTTAACATTACATACAATCTTTTCTTCACCCCAGTATAGTTTCTGAATGATTCCATGCTAGAAGGAATTTCTTGAATGCTAATTTCTGAGCAGCTGCCTTGACAGGTTGGGATAGGGAATCTTCTGCATTTATTTATTCTGTAGTACATAGAAAGCTGTTGGACTACATAAATGCTTGACTGGTTACAGCCTTATATCTTGCCTACAATGGACCTAATTTAAATTTCTCTTATGTTGATTTAACAGCACTGGAATCAATAGAATTTCTCTTGATTTTCATTAGTGTACTGTAAGAGACAGGGATCAGGCTCAGTACGTTGAATGCAGAAACTTTTGTTGTTGTTTAAAAGAACTGCAAGTAAAGTCCAGTGAAAAGAATGTAATTAGTGTCATTCCAGGCTGACATTCCCTTTTGTTCTGTTCTCCATTTTTTTTGTTTCAGACCAGCCTATAGCTGAGGGTTATGGATCAGATTTTTTTGTGGTGCTAAACAGCCAAAGAGAGGAAAGCAAGGATAACTGTAGAAAAACACTGCAACTCCACTGAAATTAACTGAGCTGCACAGATGTGAGGAACGTTAGAACTTACTTTCAGGAGACTGGAAAAATACAGAGAAATAAAGCTTTCAGCTTCATTAAGACAAAAAAAAAATGAAATTCAGACTTATAGAGAGGCAATCCAAACGTTTTAGGTTTCTCCCTAGCCCCGATTAAGGTTCATGGCTCATACTAAAATCAAATGTAACCTGTGAAGGATCATGAGAACCACAGCATCACAGCTCAGGCTGGAGGTAGTCTACAGGTGAAGATTAAAGATGCAAACTTATTAAGAAAGGCTATATCCAGTCTAAGGCAGAAGGAATAAATGAATAAAGGTCACCTGTACCTATTAATGTGGACTGTTGAATAGACAGGCTTTTCTGTAAGTCCCTGGAAATTTCTGAGGGCAGTAGGCTGCAGAAAAAAACCCCAAAACCAACAAACAAACAAACAAACACAAAACCAAACAAAATCCTAAGCTAGAAATGCATCCAGAAATATCTTCCAATTTCTTTCTTGTTGTTTGGCATCCTTTTGAGCCTTGATTAGGAATCGAAATCAGTGTATTTCAGTATATTTGCCAGTGTGTGCTCAATGCACGACTGCCTTTTTTGCTTCTGCTAAACAGGTAGACACATTTTGAAAATAACTCCAAGGCTCTTGTCCAGCTGCAGTTTCCCTTAGAATACTCCTTCATTAACAAGGATGAAATCCCAGCCGAGCACTGTTTGGCTTTGTACCTTCACAATCTCTGGTTGCCTTCATGCAACACCCAGAGGCATGCAGCATCATTTCAGGCTCCTGCTATAAAAACACCATTCTTAAAGGCTGCTACATAATCCCCACACTATTTCAAATTCTTTAAACTGAAAAAAAACACAAATAACAATTTTGTCCTCCAGCCACATAGGGCCCAGTGGAGGCAGAAGGTCAAGTGCCTTAGAGTTTGGATGCAGCTTCTGACATTTGGCCTGACAGACAAGAAATGGGCCCTGGCCTAATGGTACTTAGTAGCACAGATGTAGCCAGTGAGGCCAGAATTTTATTCCAACTAATGGTAATCAGGGATAGAAACAGAAAGAGGCATTTCTGAGACCCTCTGAAAAACTTACCAAGAATCTGCTTTAGCTGCTATAGTAGGATAAGACAGAAACAGGGAAGACAGGAGGTGTATGGCAATGTCTTAGATAACACTTATTGCCTAGCTGCAAAGAGAATAAAACATTATTTAAATAAACATGCAACATGTTTTCCTGGCAATGCGAAGTGCATACACCAGAGAGGTGCAAAGCAGAGCTGGTCAGTAAATTTGTTCTGTTTGGTGAAGTGGGTCCAAAGAAGTCAAGGTTTTTCTTGTCAGGGATCAAAACCTGTTTTAAAATCCTGCACCAAAACACTACTCCAAGCAAAACCAGAAAAAAAAAAGATTCTGAAAAATGTGGCAGGGGAAAAGTTTATGGTCTGAAAAAGAATGTTTTTAAAGAGCAAACCCTTTTCATAAGGGTTCAGCTGCATGTGATGCTTTGGCTGCAGTAAATCTAACATGAATCTTCAGGGCATAAGAGCAGTTGAGATAAAAAGGGCATAATGAATAATTGCCACCTATACACTAGCCAGTGGAAACCCAACAAAGCTACAACTTACAATTAAGATTTTTTTTTTTTAACCTTTGTGATGCAGTGCTGTGCTGTGAGAAGCTGTGGACCAGCTCCTGAACATTGTGAGTCTGGGATGCACACAGAAATGTCTGTGTAGCAGAAAACTGCTTTTCACTGGGCACTGCAAAGATGGAAAAGTCCTTAGTGACCTCTTCCAGGCACTGGGGGTTAGAATAAGGTTTGGAGGCAAGTCAACTCTTCGGAGCAGTTTAGATGTATCTCAAACAACATCACTTCAATTGAGCTATTATAAAGTATTATTTTGAGGGGCAAAGCTATTTCACCTTAGAGAGAGCACCAGGAGTCATTCTGTCTCCACTATGCCATAGGGTCTGCAAATCTAGGACCTGACCAAAAAAAAGAAATTTAAAAAAAAGAGCTCAAAGCCCTTTCAGGGTTCAATTTTGTAAAGATTTTGACACTGTCAACACTTATTCACTGAAAGGGAGTGGAGAAACCTCTGAAAGTAAAGACTGTAGGAACATAATAGAGTGAAGGAGGCAGTCTTTCTTTTGAAATCTGTTTTGAAGCTCTTAACGTGTAAAACTGAAAAACTTTAATTTGAAGCTTATCTTCAACAAAATCAATACTTGGAAAGCTTGGCAGATTGTACTGTGTTTAGAAGAGGAAGAAATTTTTCACAGTGTCCATTACAAGGTAAGAAAGAACTTAATAAATTCTGTGAGTTTTAAAAGGACTGTAAGAACTAAGATTTGAAGATAGACCATTAGACTACTTATACTTCTGAAGCAAGTGCAGACTCTGTCCTGAGTCTCTTAGTAAAAAATAATTCTACCAAAGAGCACCATATCCAGCTTGTTGATCATTGAAAATGCTTGCAATTTCCTGAAAAGTCAACATTTTTCAAGTGAAGTGTTTGAATCAAGTGAAGCTAATCTTCTTCAGTTAAAGCAAAACCAAGTCAGTGAAGCTGATGTATACCCCTGAGAAACATAATAGTACCTTTTCTGCAGTTCATGATATCTTTTTAGGTAGATGAAGATTAAATTTTATGGATTTTCCATCAATTTTTTATTGAAACTGACCCTTCAATTAATGTATTATGTAATAAATTTCAGGTCATAGAAAATCAGACTGTTTTAATTTCAAGTCTGTACCAAAAAGCAGATTATGAAAGTAATATAGCTAGTCTTCAGACACTGACTCTCCATCATCCCTATCTTTATCATCTTTCAAGAACTTAAAAATTACCTCCAGCAAGCTTTCATGCATTGTATAAACATCACACATCATGGGAAAATCACAGCTGTATCTTTTTTCCCCTGCTAGTACAGTGGATAAGATATTTTTGACAATGTATGAAACTTCTGAACTACTAGGATACATTATTTTACTTAATGGTAAGTCTTGGAACAAATTACTATTCAATTTGTTGATAAAATCAAGTGATCTCTTCCAGTAACTACACCTGATAAAGTCTAGTTGTCTGATTCAGCAAGCACCTTTACTGCATTGTTGATGCTCCTGCAAAAGTCACTTTGTCATTTAATGTATCTGGGCATTTGTTATTGACTAAAGTGCTTCAAGAATTTTTTTCTTAGGAGCTGAGCTAGAATTATTGTTACACATTGACTTCCACCTGACAGTCCAACATAAACAATTGAAAAACCTGTGCATAAATTACTTAAACCCTGTGGCAATTGCTGCTACCTTTATTGGTCCATGTAAAATCCTTTTCCCACTCATGACAGAAAATGCAAAGCTTTTCTTCTCTGGAGGGCATGTACCTAACTTGTTGATAGAATGTGACCATTGCAGTCACTGTCATGTTCTTTGTTCCTGTAGGGATGTAATCTGAGACACTAAGAAGACATTAACAGTTGGACTCAAGACCATAATAACTCTGCTTCATAGCCTCTGCTGCTAGCCAATAAATTCTAGATATCAAACAGAACACAATCAATGTGTAGCCAACTATAAATTTACATGGTATTTTCATCATTAAATACACAGACCATTAAGTTTATATGCCGATACTTGCTGCATTTCTTTTAGATACAGAAAAGCTTCACTGAAAATACACTTCAGATACAGCTTGAGCTCTTTTAAGTGGTAGTTAAAAGTCATTCTATATGCAGTTTTCAAATAAATGTAGAGTCCTTTGGTTTAGAAGGCACAGCACAAGTGTATCACACTCAGTTGTGCACAGCACTCAATTTTGTACAGAAAGTTGATGAAAAACTTAAACAGATTTCTATAAAAGTATTTCCAACTTCAGTGCTCAGAAGTCTCTCCTTGGAAGGTGAATGCACTCAAGAATTTCCCCAGTATCTTGCTTTAATGTGTGTTTTTCTGTCTGCATGCAGTAGTGTAGGGATCTTTTTGAGTAAGACAGATGAAATCCTCACCTTTAATTTCCTTGGTTTTGGGTATCTTTCCACCCCATAACTTCTCTGAAACCCTCACCCAGCCCGCTTAATAACCTAACTGAAAACCTACCTTACTCCTTCTATGACCATCACACATATCTATAACCTTCCCCCTGCCATCTGCTCAGCAGCCAAGAGCTCATGGCACACCAGGTCTTCCTCACCACCAACATGGTTTGTTTTATGGTTTGTTGATGGCATTTCCAGAGAGTGTGAAAGTCATCTCAGAGCAAATGTCTCAGTCCAGGCACGAGGAGCTGGCTTCCTACCATACTTTAAGTCATACCATGAGGACAGTACTCACTCAGACTTTGCAAGAAAAGTACTCAGAGCCTATGTACTGGAAGCATTTCTAGACTGAAAGAGCATAGATTTAGACCAGGCATAAGGAAGAAATTTTTTACAATGAGTCTGGGGAGACACTGGAAAAGGTTGCCCAGAGAAGTGATGGATGCCCCATCCCTGGAAAGGTTCAATGTCAAGCTGGATGGAGCTTTGAAAATTGGGTCCAGTGGAAGGTGTTACTGCCCGTGGCAGGGTGGCTGGAATTATGTGATCTTTAAAACTCCCTTTCAGCTGAAACACTTCCATTATTGTGTGACCTGCTGTTTAAATAAGAGACCTTTCAAACTCTTCCTCAAGTGCCATTTCCTCACCTGTGCTAAAAGTACAAAAAGTAGAAATATTGTGTAACATCAGGTTTTAATAAGTGTAGGCATAACCTTGCAAGCAGAGACACAACTTCAGTTTCACATGTGATGTGTAGTGCAGTAGGTTACTTGTCTTTCCTCTGCTCTGTGGCTAAGCAACCCTAGGCTGAATTCTGATGCAACCTTAATTAGCAGTAGCATTTCTTTGTAGGAATTAAGACTTAAAAAGATCTTAATTGAGCTTTCCATTCGGTCATGTGAACAACATAAATGAAAACCCTTTAAATAAATGATGAGTTAAAAAAGGAAAGATATGAGGGGCAGTCCTCTAAAATAATGCACTTGGTATAGAGTCTTTTGGCACTAGATGAAGGAATGATGGATTTGCTTAAAAAAAAAAAAAACATTCAAATGGAGGATGACAGCCTTTTCCCTCCATTCTCTCCTCATGCACAAAGTTGTACTTCTACATTACAATACCATAATAATATCCATCATAACTCCTGGCAAGGAAATGAGATGTGCCTTTCAGGGAGATGACACTATGCCCATCTGCTCTCCCCTGCATCTAGAAAAGCACTCTGAACAGAACCTTGGCAGGTATAAGGGGAAAAACACAGAGGAAATAGGGAAAAGGGAAGAGGATATTGTTCTCAGCTCTTTGTGCTGTTGACAGGCCTTTGTGCATCCAAAGAGAGCAGTGAGAAGGACAGCAATTATAGGGGCTGGAGCTAGGGTTTCAGGTCTGATTCCCTGGGATTTGCATACATTTATCATGAGTCCATTACTGAGCTAAAAATAAAACACAGAAATGGGAGTTTTGGGTCACTTTCCTGCCAGCAAAACACCCTAATCATTAAGCTCCATTCAGTTTGACTCACATCATCCTCTCCCCATGTCTGGATTTGACGATGTCCTCAAACACCAGAAGAGAGCCAGAAAAATGCTGTCCCTGTGTCTGGAGCCTGCATTTCCCTGTGAGACACAGAGGCCCCCTGGCACAGGGCAGCCTTCCAGGCAGACTTTGGTCCCCCCTTTCTCTCCATAGTAGCAGCATCAAAGAGCAGTAGAGAAGATTGGAGGAGAGGACAGCACATTACCTACTCTCACAAGCAGATATCCAGCACACCCAACAATGTCCCATGAGAACCCTGCATAAAGCACCTAGTGAACATTTTTTTCCGGTTTTGAGAAAACAGGTGGACATGACCAGACAAGTGACTATACAATTTTCAAGTTATGCACACAGTAAAGAGAAAAAGGTCTTAAATCTAAGTAAAATGAAGCTCTGTGGAAAAATAGCATAGTAGCCAATGGAGATAGCTAGGTTCCAAGAAAGGCTGATTATTGCCTTGTGCCACATGTGCCATTTACTTGACGTCTAAAAATACACTTATTTAGAGTTGGAAATACTTACTCCTTCCTGTGTGTACAGACACTGTCATGACCAGATTCAGGCTCATATCAGGTTCCTGGAAAGAAGAAGAAAAACCTCATTAGTGGTCATGAACACATCCTGTCCAACCTAAAGCATCAGCACATAACCTACCTCTCTGCAAAAAGCAGCACATTGGAGAATGGACCCTAGCTGCAGCTAAAATTAATGAGAGTCCTGGAAAAGAAGAATTTTAGTCATCCTGCTGTAAAACCTAAAAGTGCAGGAGAGATAAAGCCAAGAAACAATGGGGGAGTCAGTCTGGATTTACTGGGTGTTTTTCCAAGTTAAGCAGTCCTCTCTTTCAGATTTTAAAAGAGAACACTTGAAAGCTATATTGCTTTTCAGAAATTATTGAAGGTTTAGCAACAATTAGAGATTGACACACAAAAAAAATGTTTTCTGCTTCTTATCTTCAAAAGTCAACAGCTATTAATAAACACACTGCTCTGCCCTGATTAGAAAGGTTGAATGAAACAAAGTTTCCAGCTTTCAGTTTATTCTGCGAAAAGGCCCTTGTGACTTTGTTTTGTTTGCTGTGAGCACAGGAGGAAGACAAGAACAAAGTAAGGTTGTGTAAAAATTTGAAAGTATTGCCTGATGATTGATTGATTATGCTTGATTGATAATACCTCAAGGTGATTCTGCAAACCAGAAAATCTTGTGCTGGTCCCATACTGACTGATTACTGAGGTGTAAGAAGCAGACAAATTGCTTGTCTGTGTTTACAGACTAATAGTAGAAACCCACCTTTCCAATAAAAATGTCAAAGAGTGGAAAAACAAACATATGCCCCAGTAAAGTATATTGCTAAGGTGTGTATTTCAACAATTGAAATTTATGTTTTTGTGTAAGACTTAATATTAAATTGAGCACAAAATGTTAAAATATATTTATGACCTTTAATATTGTTTAGGTAAAAGTTATTACCTATTTATTTTCTGTTGTTATTGGTAGAGGTGGTGTTACTGCTGTTTTAGTTTTATTGTTATTGCTCCTCTGGAACTTTTCTCCTTGGGTCAAAAGAAATTTGTATTTGACTCACTGGCTCAGTTATTAAATCCTATAAAATTCGTTCATTTGTTCTAGTCAAATATGATATATACTTATTTAAAAAATAAAAAGGGACGTAGTCTTTGGAGGAGAGACCTTAGAGAAGGCCTTTTTGCTTCTGGTTATCTTATGGCTAAAATTCTCCTGAAAACTTTTTGCTTAAACATAAAGATTTTTCACACCCCGAAAGATTGCTAGAGCAGTAGATCATCATGTTGTGGTGCTCCAGGGACTGCTGTGTGCACAGTGGCCTCTGTGCAGAAGGTGGGCAGCTCAAAATACGCATTGACCAGCACTGGAAAGCCTGTGCTGAACTCTGGCAGCATGCTGAAGTCAGCTCAAAACTCTGAGGCAAGCCCAGTCCACTGGATGTAGACTGACCTTAACCTCAACATCACCCAAAGGGCCAGGCACCCCATTCCTCCTGACAGACCCAGTTTTGAAGCTTCAGAGCTCCATTACCACTGAGAAACAGCAAGAGGGATTTTTTTGGTGACTTGATCTACATAGAAAACCTCACCTAGGTGAATTCTAGAGGTGCCTTGAAAATCATTAGAGGCTCAGCTCTCAAGGCTTCTAAACACCTGAAGCACCTTGCAAAATGAGAGCCAATAAAGGAAAACCAAAAGTATCTTTGAAAGTATAAATAGATTCTTGCTAGAAAAACTAATTCCATTGCACTGTCTTTGCAAAATTGGTTAGTAAATATGAAGATGAGGCACATCTGGTTAGCAGGTGGGAAGATTACCAAAAATCAGATTTAATCAATACATATTAGTCACACAGTCCATTTAATTGTCAGACACAAATGTCCAAACGTGGCTCTCAAACAACACGAAACATCTCTTTGTTACCTTGAAAGAAACAGTTAAAGATGTGTGAAGATAAGTTGTTTCAGCCAACAGAGAGATGGCTTCAGTTTAAAGCAATAATACCCCAGGAGCTGCTCTCTTTGTTGCAGTTTTCCCTCTGGGAAACTTAAAACTTGGACAGACATTCTCTTTGAAAAAATCCCAACTTATAGAAAACACACTGCCTGACCTTATAAGCATCACCAGTGCAAGCATAGGTTGTCATTTGAAGGCAACATAAGGATAGCTGGGGTTGCCTGAACTTACTCTTGCTACCCTAATAACAAGATGGTAACAATAAACTCTAGTTGTTTTACAGTTATAATTAGATGCTTATATTTTTGTCTCATAGTCAGTCTTTAAGAGCCAATAGGGACACTATATGAGAATTCAGTTATCAGAGCCTGATTTCTTGGTCTCATTTCTTGGATTGTCACTTGAGAATTAAGTGCTGAAAATCAAGTACTCTGGCATACCTA
The DNA here is from genome assembly GCA_013398595.1 of Tychaedon coryphoeus. Lineage (NCBI taxonomy): Eukaryota > Metazoa > Chordata > Aves > Passeriformes > Muscicapidae > Tychaedon > Tychaedon coryphoeus. The sequence continues at coordinate 2,244,508 of WBND01000040.1, forward strand.
TTGCACAATAATATCCAATCCTGGGCATTTTGATGACTCTCTAAAATGGCAAATTCCATCAAGGTGTTTCTAAATTACTGTTAGTTTCCCTTTTCCTATCTTTCTTCTTCCTTCTCGTGTCACAAAATGACAAAAGGTGAACTCAGATAATAATAAAACTTTTTATGTATCTCTTGGAGTAAAAGCAAATCTTCTGTTTGAATGAAGCTTTACTATTACTTCTCTGGTTTTTACAGTGATTTTATTTACTTGCTTTCATTACTTTACAGTTTTTCTTATATTAAAAAAACATACAGCTTATACTCTTTCTTCGTATATATTCCTTTCCTTTGCTCCCTGAAAAGTATTTTTCATACATGCTACATTTCCCTTCCAGATGCATCTTTTGCCACTGTGAACAGACAGCTTTTAAGGTTCAAAGTCCCCTTTGAATGTCAGAAAAAGCAGCCTGCTCTGCCCTAAAAGTAACCAGGTTCCTAAGGGTTCATAGACCAGTAGGATAAAGAAATGAAGGCACAGACCTGGAACGCCAGTGGCATTAATAATGAAATATGGTGCTTTTCACCTCTGCATTAGTGATGCAAAATGAAAGCTGCTACCCTGTGATCGTTATTCAGTGACCCATATGAAATGTGTGGGTGACCTCCATCTAGCTCCCAGTAGATATTTCTCCATCTTGCAAAAACAAACACAAAGGTTAGTGCTCCAGCTAGTAGTTTCAAAAGAGGTTGATAACTGTTCTTGCCACCATTATTGTAAATTGTTGGTCTTTGTAGTTTCACTTTCTGGCCTTGCTAGTCTCAAACTTTGTTGAAGTGGGAGATTGATTTTAAAAACAACAAAAGGTTGTGAAATCACATGCTAACTTGGACAGCATAAGGAAATCTGCCTCTGTGGAAGCAGAGCTTCTGTGATATGATTTTATTTGCCTTGGTCTGATGTTCTTATCCCTCACAACACCTGTTTCAGTAACTTTGAAAGACTTTAGAAGCCTCTCATTACACAGTCAACAGCTCAACAGGGATTAGCACGTCAGTTCCTTTGATATAATCACTAAATTGCAGTATGCATACCATGATAGAATTACCAATATTTGTGAAAATTGAAGGAACAAACCCCTGAGACCTCATGAATTTTCTGCATTTGACTGAGTAAAGAACCTAAAATCACATTCAAGATTCTTTGGTATAGAGACTGAAGGAAATTTCTGCTGGAATGTCTTCAGAGACTGGATATTCATGAGCACCTACGTACACCCATTACACTCAAAAGCATGTGGACAAATGTGTTCAAAATACCACTGAAATGTTCAGGAAACCTCCCACTAAGTTCAGTGGACTTCAAGGCAGACTGAGAGACACAGCACCAGGATCCCTGTAAGTCCCTTTTGCACTAGAGGTCTATGTGACCCCAGGTGGATGACACTTGCACAGGGGAGAGTCAGTCTGCTGGGCCAGCCACTTACACACGGCATGGTAATTAATTATTTTTGTGCCTGTTATGCAAGGATACTTCTTTGTTTTCTAGAAAACAGCCCAGTAAATCTTCATTTAAAAAAAAAAAAAAAAAGTGTTTGGTGATCAAAGGATGGATTGTTTCTCTTTTTTTTTCCTGAAAGAAAAAGATCAATGATGAGTCTACAGGTCTGATCGATTGTTATATTCATTTTCCCCAAGAAAACCAGGGCCATCCTACTACAGGAATATTCATATCATCTCACTGCTGCTACACACTTGGACACACCACATTAACCTAAGATTGTACCAGTGCTTCTTTCCTTGACATTCATCTCAACTACAATCACAGGCAATTTGCATCACCATTGGAATGCAAATTCTTAAACTCGCACTTAGACCTCTCTTTCATTTAGTCCCAAGACCCTTACCCAGAAGCTGAACAGTAGATTATAATGACATCAAAAGAAAGAAATCCACCAGTCCTAAGAGCAAAACTTTAACAGGATTTTATGGAAGATTTCAGAGAGTAAGTAGATAAGAAACTGAAGAACTGCAAGTGATATGGTTTGGAAATAAAGTATTCAAAAAACAAATTTCAAAAATAATTAAATCTTACAGACTGGTGGCATCTGGTAAGAGTGACTTTTATGATAAGAGATTATTTCTCAGGTATCATCAAGATTATAGTGCTTTTGCCCTTTCATTTGAAGAATAATTCTTCAGTCTATGTCATATCTGAATTTATTAAAATTTGTGAGACCCACAAAGTCCACGTTAAAGCTGACTTAGTACTTCAGGGTTTCAAGTCTAGAAAACTCCTATAAGGCACTCCAATAAGATTGGTTTGCATTCACTCAGCTTTGCTTCGGCACACCCAGCTCTATGAGCTTTCTACAGGCTTGGGTTTTTCCTTGGGCTGGGATAGAGAACCTGCTCTGGTGCAGAAGCTCTATCTGCCACAGGGATACTGTACCTAACATGCAACATGTGTTTTTCCCAATGTTCCCTCCAGGCAAGGGAGAAGGTTTTAAAAGCCACTTTTATAAGAAAAATATTTTTTCTTTTTAATTTATGCTTGTTTTTCTTATCCCTGTATTGGATGACACTACTGAATTTGAAGTCTAATGTTTTATATTAATTTTTGACACGGATCTAATTAATTTTGTGTTTGCTGATGCCCCCATTTATTTTTCCAAGCTGTTCACAGATTATTCTCAGAGTCATGCTCTTTACCCACTTCCAGTATAGCTGATTTATTGGGGATATGAGGACCACATAGGGGCTCCAAAGGCAAATAAGTTAATGAAAAGAAAAAATCCACTGTTTTTGAACTAATGACAACTAGGTGGCAAGCTGTAGAGGGGCAAGTTCTCCTGAAATCCAGGTTGAAGCCTTTCTTGCTTTATGCCCTTTGTCAATAACCATACAAAGACAGAGGATAGAGAGCAAAATAAGCACAAGAAAGAAAAAATGACCTAAGTGATTTTCACTCCAGTTTTAACTCCATGGAATATTTCCAAATATTCAGCATGACCCAAACTGAAATTTTTGCTCCTGGGTACTTTCACCATTAATTTTGGTTGCCTGTGGGCACACCCTCTGGATGAATTAATATTTAATTAGGATGATTTCAGCAAGAGGGAAGGTGAATTTCGTCCTCCTCCTCACAATAAAAAAAAAAAAAAAAAGATATCAGGCAAAGGGAGCAACTGAAATTAGATTTGATGACGGTTGAGCATTACAGTTAGAGAGTGAAAGTCTTCTGCTATTACCACCTTCTCCTACAAGCATGATTTGAAAGAGAAGGATTGCAAGAAGGGATTAAAATACTGTACATTCTAGGCTCCAAAAATTATTGATGAAGCTGAATAAGAAGGTGGCTATAGGGTCAGTGACATTAAAAAATTGATGTGGTATGCCTGTTCTGCTGAGCAGAGGACTCAGATACTTCCAGGGATGTAATGGTAGGATGATGTAAAACATGATTAAAGATTTTCTATTTCCTCATTTCTCATACTACAAATTATGAATGTTTTGTCAAGACTGCAGACATGTCACTATTTACAGAAACAGGTTATGTTTCTTACTTCAAAGCTACTGAAGAAATATACATCTGTGAGGGAAAGCAGAAGGAAATATCTACTATGGCTGCAGAGCAAAATAATAAATGTAATTCTGGCATGCTGTTCAATTTATGTATTATCATGATTAACAGACATCATATTTGCAGCCATTTGTTCTTCTCCCAGGAAAGGTAATCCAGCCCTGGAAAAGAGAGATAATACATTTCCTTGAACTACAAATTCATTTCAGATAATCATGGTAACTGATGCATTCCAAAATGTTATCTAGAAAATGGGATTGAGTACATTTCATTACAAAAAATTAAGCAGGACAGTTTGAGTAGAAAATATCATATATAAAATTATATTATAAACACTGTGTAATATCCTAATTGTATCTACAAGACTTCTTTCTTTTTCCCTCAATGTTTCACCAGACCTTCATTCTCTAGTCTGAAGGCGAAGTACTTTTGTGTCATTAAAGGCCCATCATGATATTTGGTCAACCAAAATTCAAAAGCAGCATTTGCTTTACATCTTGCCTTCAGTGTCACAGAAAAGCACCATTATTATTTCAGTTAACCACAATCAAGAGGCTGGGCTGTTAATGGACAAAGACTCAAACCATCAGCCACCTGCAAAAGCAGCAGGTGCTCTGTTGATGATGAGCAAGATCACGGCCCAGGTGAGAAGGGTTGTGAGCCCTACAGAAGGACCACCACGAATCAGCCTTAGTTTAGCAAAAAGCTGGATTTTGATCCAGATAAGAGAAAAAAATAGTCCATAATATTTTCAACTCTCTCTTTTTCTGTTTGAATATTTTCTCGAATACTTGATCATTACTACAGTTATGCAATAATTTTCCAGCTACTCTTTTATACAGCTATCAAATCCACTTTTCCAAAAGTGATGAGAAGCCCTTTTGGCTCCTATGAATTTGAAAAATATAATTTCTGAAATTTCAGATATCTTCTCCTCACTATTTTCATATTCTCTATGCATATTGTATGAATCTGCATATTTATTATTTGTTTTGTAACATTCTCATCAAACATCGCTTTGTTTACTCTGTGCTCTTTCTCATTTAATTCTTGTTGCTAGCTATTGCTTCCAGCACAAATCCTCTGATTTAATTTCTTTGCCCTCATTAGACATCTTTATTGAAAATGAACACATGCAACTGATTAGGACTTCTTCCGCCATTTGGAATTTCCAATTTCTTTCTCCTTGTCACTTTTCTTTCTCATTTTAGACTGCACATTTTTTTGCTATTAGTTTTTTTTTGGTTTTTTTTTTGCAAGCATCTACAGAGCACACATATCACCGTCTTAGTTTTCTTTTTTCCTACGTTTTAAATACTCGATAGCTAAAATTTTCAAGTCAAATGTCTTCTAAACTCACAACAGCAGAAGATTCAACTTCTTCTATTAAGCTTTCTTTGGACTGTGCAGTTTTTAAACAATGTCCTGGTAATTTTCCTTTCCTTCTATATCTCCAAAGCTTTATCAAAGGGCTCATGTCTGAGAAATCCTACTTGAAGAAATAATGATAATTTCTAAAATATTCTTCTATTCTATTTCTAAAATATTTCTTCTTTCCTTAACCCTTCATATAATACCAACCAAGTACTATTTGTAATTCATCTGTCTACAGCTTGTATTAAACTCAGTATAAGCCTCTGGAACCAAAAATTAATAATCAGAACTTCACTACACATCATCTTGAGCAACTTGTTCTTGTTGGATCTGATTTGAGTGGGCACCTTGAACAAATATTCTTTTAAGGACCCTTCCCACCTAAATTGTTCTGTGACTCCATGAATCTCTGAACACACCACATATATCATCCCAATATTTCATCCTCCATAACATTTTAGAAGATTTTCTTAATATCCAAAGTAAATCTGATTTGATGCAAATTAATTATTTTTTTCTGTCATTAATCAGCAATGCAGAAAACTCTTCAACTTCCACAGTGACATATTTCCTTAATAGTTAAATTTCTAAATTTTTTCTATTAAATTTTGTATCATTTTTATGGTCTATTATGCTGTTTATGTGCTCCTTCCCTAAAAAGATATGTCCCAGATAAAGCCCAGTAATCCACACTAAATAAAGTGGAGAAATTTTGATCCATGTTGGATCCATGTGCATCCTCTTTACTGTGATTAAAGCTAGACCATAATACTTTACAATGCCTATGAGAATGTCACATTGAAGAGCGTCAAAAAAGCAATACTAAAATACAGATTTCTTATTTTTATTGTTTTCTGTTCTTCTAGATATTATGGTGGTTACCCTGTCAAGGAAGGAAATTAAATTGTTTTGACAAAATCTTTTTCTGAAAAACCTATAATGACACTTTTTACCATTTTATTATCTCCTGATTTTTTTTAATGCAAAATGATTATTTATTTCTTTCTAGATTTTCCCAGAGGCCTCATTTTTTGAGGGTTAGCCCTTTTCTATTTTTAAAAATAGAGTATTTTCTTCATTTATATGTCAGGGAATTCACAAGTTCAAAAAATTTTGAGTTCCCATATGGTTCAGAAATCTCAGCTATTTCTCCTAGTGACAGTGCACGCTATAAAACTACCTTGCAATTCTCTAAAAAGTGACCATAAGCACATTGAAGATTATAATGCAGTCAGAACACCACCCTGCATTCCAAACTATGATTTCTTAATGAGTTGAGTGCTGCTGTTCTTGCCACAAGATTCATGCATAATTGATTCCAATCCCTTTTACCAATTAACCATCTTCCTAATGCTTGCACAGTTACTGGAAACAGTCTTGCTTTCTTCCATCATGAATTCTTTCTTAGATTCTTGTTTTAGCCTCATTGCTTATGACATCACTTCATTTTAGATAAATACACTATGTTTATTCTAGGTTATGAGTCATTATAACTTTACACCCATGCTGCATTATTAATGTGCACAAAACTGCAATGTAATGCTGTATTGAACAGAAATGAAAGTGCAGTCATCATCTATGTTTGAGAAAAAGATGGCCTTGACTGTTAATATTTTCAAGGTGGTGAAAATAATTTAGATCACCTGGATCACCAGAGTTCTAAATATAAGCTTTATTTGCATTGGGCACACATGTGTTTGAACACCTTTTTTTATATACTCAACTCTTTCTTTGACCATCCAGTAATTTGGGGGTAATCTTTATTTCTTTGTCATTTCTCTATTATTTATAAGCACTTGAGGCTTAACCTAGAAAACCATACATTTAACTTCAAGAATGTCATTGATCCCATCAGCATTTCTTATTTTAGGACAAAATTAAGTCCTTTTCTAGGCTGGGACAAGCCTAAAATGATGTGGATTTTAGCCATTATAGCCAGAAATTGCATTCTTTGACATTCAGTACTTTGAATTGTGTTCTAGTGCTGTGGGCTTGGTTATGTAAGTCATGAGTTTTTACTTCCATTCCTTGAATGAATAACTTCCCCTACATCAAAACTGCGGGCTTGCATAGCTATTAAAGGGCTCATTTGCAATTTCATTCAATCTCATCTGAGGAACTCTATGAAAACTGCTCTCCAAAAAATAGTAAAACTCCCATTGGCTTCACTGTAGTTAGGGTTTTATCTCCAATTGCCCAAAGAGACTCAATTCCTCAAAAAGTTTTAAAAATAACTTTAAAAAAAATATAAAAATAGGAAAACCAGAAAAATTATTGGAGAACTGAAGAAAATGTATCAAATCAAGTTTTTCCTTCTAAATGAAGATGTTATGAACTCCTTATCAAAGACTGATAAGGAGTAGAAATTGCTATTCTAATTTTCATTTCTCGGTAATAATGTCTCTGTTTAACACAAAATTAAAGCAGCTGAGTGTTGTTTTGTAGTAGAAAATAATCCTAGTGGAAATTAAAAACATTTTCAGTATGAGACTGTAATTTCTGTTTCTTAATTGGGGACTTTAAACTAAGTTGCAACAAAACTGGGACTTTTAATATGTCCATCCTGTAATGAGGAAAAAAAAACAACCAGAAACGTCTGACCTGAATGCTAATTGGCAAAAATACTGTTTGTCTATTGATATTTTATTTAGTAAAATGGCATACTAGAAACATGTATTTTAAAGTTCAGGTTTAATTAAAAGATAAGACTAAGCAGCAGCTTGGCAAGAGGATAAGGGAAAGTGTTGAATTCTTTGTTTCTGTTGACAAAGCAGCTGCTTTTATTTTTTTTAACTAATCTTAATGTCAAATCAAGAAACTACTTTCAAAATGTTGGTGCATTTAAGGAGTTACTCAAGTTTGCACTCAGGCAATTATCCTTCCTCATCTGATACCTTTATGAAGTTAAATATTGCAGGTCCCAGTCTGCTTGGGTTTTTAAAAAGCAGCAGCTTGGCAAGAGGATAAGGGAAAGTGTTGAATTCTTTGTTTCTGTTGACAAAGCAGCTGGTTTTATTTTTTTTAACTAATCTTAATGNATTTAAGGAGTTACTCAAGTTTGCACTCAGGCAATTATCCTTCCTCATCTGATACCTTTATGAAGTTAAATATTGCAGGTCCCAGTCTGCTTGGATTTTTAAAAAGCTGCTTTCCCTATATATATTATAGTAGAAAAACCTTATCTTCCAGACTTAAACTATCCTCATCAGTCAGAAAGGAGAGGTTAAAAGCTAAAGTGTGGGAAGCTGAGCAAGTGATTAGCTGCTTAGAGGGTGACACTTGGAAACATTATCTTTCTACAGCAAGGATTAGAATGTAGGAAAACGCTTTCAAATATATTAGTTCAGGGGGCAAAAACATTTATGGTATGCCATGAGATTGTAAAAGTGGACATAGCTCTTCCAGTGGCAATAAAGCTCTGTATTTTCGTCTGAAGAACAGCTGGCTCTGGTTACTTCTTGTGTATCCCCTTTATAAAACAAGTACCAAGGGTAAAGAGAACAGATTCTCTTTATTTTTTGAACACAGTCACATGTGAAAACCCAATGAAAGATGAAAATCCAATTGTTATTGGCACTGCAGAAGTGATAGATATCCTTGTGGAAAGGAGCTGAAACAACTGGATGTGAACTAAGACTTAACAGATAAGTGAGGAAACAGAGACATGAGGCTGCACTGGTGAACACAGGAATGAACACACGCATCAAAGCTGGTGTCTTGCTATGTTGATAACTACGTGAAAAAGTCAGAGTCATTCAGGTGTCAGGGAGAACTTATGAAGCCTGCGACCTGGTTTTCACATAGTATAAGCTGATATCAGTTCCTTTCCAGCTCTACTAATCCCTAACAAATGTCATGGCTACAGCTGTCGTTACACATTACAGATACTCAGAAAGCAAGACATTTCACTGAAAATGGAAGAGCAGAAACAGACAGAGAAGTCAACAAGTCAGCCTGTTGCAGGGTGTGTGTCTTGATTCAGTGTGAAATGCAAAATGCATTTTCTTTTGAAAAAAGTATCAGCTTTTCCAGCAAAGTTTGAGACCTCCCTACTAGGTGAAAGACACGTGGGTAACATCTCTACCTCACATCAATAACAGCACTGACTTGAACTCAGACTATCTGAATCTCAAATAGTGACTGGAGACACAAAGTCATTTTAAGCTTTTCTATTCTCATATATGATCAGAAATCTCTTTTGGACCTGAAAGCACCATATAACAAAGACATTCTCAAAAATTATGCTGTTGTATTAAAAAACAAAAGACCCAGCAAGGTTACCATATGTACATATTTTGGGGATTGTTTCCTACAGTGGTGCATCAGAATAGAAGAACCACTGAGGCTTTAAAGTTTGATTCTTCTCTTTCCTTTTCTCATTACAGAGTCTTTTCCTTACATCAAGCTTCTGATGTAGCTGTGCATGAGTGAGGTCATGTGTACTAGTTTCCTCTGTGGACACAGGACTTAGCTCCTTTTCTCTAATTCATGACACTTGAAAAATAACTTCTGCTATCTGTACAAACCAGGGACTTGGGCAAAAGCAACTTAAATGCCTTAGATGCCCCACTACTCAGTTGTGATAGGCAAAGCCGAAGAGCAGAAAGATTAATGATCACAGCAGAAAGAGTAGATGTCTTAAAACTCTAAGAAGGGTTAAACTGAATTTGGCTTTCTCCAGTAGCAGTTGTTCATAAGCAGATACTTTGGAAAGAGGAAAAACAGAGGAAATTTGCACTAAATTGCTTTCCTTTAATACATTTTTAGGTTCCAACTATTTTCACCTCAGGGAATTACTATTCTAGAATTTACCAAATAACTTTAGTCAAACCTCCTCCATATCTGACTTTCACTGGGAAATATGAGCCCTTTATACTGAGAAGTCACAGTAAGCAGGAATTAGATATTAAAGCTACACCCTGTTCCTGAAGTTGACCAAAATATTAAGGGTTATCTTCATCTTTGTAGGGCTCAAGCTGCAATTTTAAAAATCACTAATGCACTTGCTAAAGCTGCTTGCCAACTCTATAAACATGTAGATGTTCACACAGGCCATTTTACTGAGGCTAAAATTATGTTACAGAAAAAACTTCAGTCTTCCAATTCTTCCCTGGAAGTTTCCAGGACTAGAAGAACCCTTGTTGATTTGCTATCAACCCTAATTCACAAAACATCACAAACTATGTCCAGAATGGAAGTATCTAAAAGGATAAAAGGCCTTAGAGTAAAGCCTCTTGTTTTCTTTCAAAGTCATGCCAGAAGTGCTAATATACCCCCTTGAGTACCTGTCCTAAAATGCCAAGTGTGATGAGCTACGTCTTTATGGACTCTTGTACCTTCTCTTTGGTGTTCTGTAACCGCTGAAGATGTACCAGCTGCTCTACAAGAGGGACAGCTGTCAGACTAAATTCTCCTCCCTCTCAACTGATGCCAGTCTGGAAGAAAGAGCACATTCATGGGGAAACCATCAACTAGAAGAAGCTGGTAGTTAAGGTACTTAGCAAAAAGAGCAAGAGAGCAATAATCAGAACACATTTCCTGTAACATTTATCAAGTAAGCAACTTAGTAGCCCTAGGTCATATTATGCCACACCTTGTTCAACAGATATCCCCACTGACTTCAAAACGTAGTTGTTTTGAAAAACTGACAGCAAGACAGATCCCCTGATACACTTGTGTTAAGTTTTAATGTGAAAACTTTTTTAAAAGTTGAAGGAAACCCAATCACACTGCAGCATCCCATGGAACTTACTCTGAAGGGAAAGGCAATAAATATATATGCAATTTTTAAAATGCCAATATAAAGCTATACTAGAAAAAAAAATCTTTAAACTTGAAGTCTATTTACCACTATTTTGCCACATGCTTACATATTACAAAATACATATATTACATATTCAGCAGGACCTATAAATGCTTACTCCTGCAGTGCAGGGAGATGGAACACAGAACCACAACCTGTCAGTGACATCTCTCTGAAGATGAAATGTAGGCCTGGACGTGACTTCCTCCACCTGCGTCCACATAGTATGAAACTGTCCTTTTCCTTTCATCTAGATATTTCCCTACAATCTTGCTTCACTGCAAAAAGTGACTCTGCTCTATTTCTGAAAAACTCTCTAAAACAACCTGTAGCCCTTTTCCTATTTTTGACTCGTGTTCTGTGAGGCACTGCATTTATTTGCGTGCACTGCATTTATTACACCAGATTCAAACTGGAGCAACATGTATATTTAAAATGTTTCAGGCTGCCACCAAAAGTGCTGGGCAGACATGTTAGGGCTTCCCCAGACATTCCAGAACAATGGGCAGCAGACCCCAGGAATGTTCTCTGTGCCAGAGGGACTCAGCCCTGATCCTGGGGTCAGAGGGGCTGATGCTCCCACTACCCACAAAAGCTTCCACAGCACACAGCACCTCCGCAGTGCCCAGGCTGATGGCAGCTGGGAACAGAACATCTCCTTTGATTACAAGCATTTACAGATACCATCACAAAATTATAAGGAAAAAAAACCAGCTTTGCTTATCCACATTTCCTATGTTTTCTGAGACATAGACATTTTCTGAGAAATCGCACTCAGGTTTTTCTTTTCTTAAAAGTAAGATATTTTATATTAAAATATCCCACCTCTTCTGTTGTGCCTTGCACAGCACTTCTAAAATGTGTACTACAATTTCTCCTTATTCCTATTTCCAAGGTCACAAGAAGGAATCAGAACCCACATTGTCTTTGCAGTCCTCATCACCACCCCCTCTCCCTGTGCAAGAGTTCCCACTGCTGCAGCTCCTGTAAATCCCTTTATCAGCTGGACTCTGCCTGCCCTGCTCTGCCCTCTCTTCTGGGGGACAAGCACTGCTCTTCTTCAGCACAAACCTGTGTCCCACCAGCCTTTCTGCTAGGACACACCCATCCAGCCTATGAACATGAATCTGAGCTTCTTTGTGGATGCAGACAAATTATAAATTATGAAAATGTACATTAAGAAAAGAATTTTAAAAAACAAAACCAAAACAAAACAGTAAAACCCCTACGCAAATACTTCATTCCTTATTCCTCTCATCCTGCAAGCAAGATGACATTTATTTAAATCTTACATATCCATGTCTTTTGTGTCTAGCTAGAATATTCTAGAGCTGTTAGACTTCATCTTTCTGAGCAGCTGGAGTCCTGTCACTGCCTTTAATGGTGCAGAAGAGACACATCCAGTGAAAAGGATCTATGAGAAGCCCCAGTAAAGATCAGGCAGACAAGAGAAAGCCTGCCATGATCCTGCGCTGATGGTGTCAGCAGGACCACTGAAGTGAGAAGCACAAAATTTTTCTTTGATGACAAGCACCATTAAAATTTTCCCTCCCAGGCCTCCTCGGGCTCTGACACATAAGGGGCTGTGACAGCTCCATCAATCAGCTCCTGCAGATCCTGAGGAAACCAGCCATCCCCACACAATATCCTCCATGATACCAGCCTCGGGGGTTGCATCAGACAGCTCATATTGCACTTCTTGATGCATAAGGCCCAAGATACAAAGTTTTTCTCAGATTTCTACTCCCAGATGCCAAAATTACCAAGCAAAATCTCTGAATCCTTTTTTACCCTCTCTGCTGTTCCAGGACAGATTGTTAATCTTCTGTCAAGCCTAATTCCTGATCCTAAGTTTATCTCAGCAGCCAGTCCCTTGATTGGCCTTGCTGCTCTCAAGTTGTGTGCTCTTTTAGCCATGCCCTGTTCATGGACTGGCAGAGAAAGTCTGGAGCTGCATTCCCTCCATTTTGACTTCCAACAGTGCCCACCATGGCTAGATGCTCCAGGACAAAGGATGTGGAGAGGCTCATCTGGCACAGATGTGATGTGTTCTGGGTCTCACAAACCAGCAAGCAGGAAAGTCAAAGTTTTCCTGGTTCCAGGTAATACTTTGAGACAAATGCAAGGGAATGCAATTTTGTCTTAAAAAAAAAAAAATCCTGCTAACTTGACTTCAAGCAACTACCCTCCTGTGTAGAATGGTCCTGTAATAGCACAAAAATATGGTGCTATAATTAACATAATGTATGGTGTATAATTAATATAAATTAATTTATCAAGGCAAAGGAATTTGTTGTAATTATTGACACAACAACTCCTGTGCAAGGTTCAGAGAATACTTATATGAGTATATATTACTGTGAGATTAAGTCAAAACATATTAATATGCCCTCATTTGTCAGGGAAAGTACAAATATTTTGCTTTTGTCAACATTTCACTTTGTCATTTCTAGCTCTACTGTCTGTGTATAAGCCATGAATATACTCTCACACTTAGTGCCACAGGAACAAAACTCGTTATCTTTATAGGCAGATCCAATAACATTTTTTAGATCTCTAAAGCACTGCTCACAGAAACAAGAAAATCTCTAGAAAGCACATAATTTTTTACATGCTGCAATACTCATCTTGGAAAAGTATTGCCACAAGACATCATTATGTCAGCAAATCTAAGAGAGCTATATAAAGCATTCAACCTGCACAATAAACTTACTATCTCCACATTTATTCAGAAAAAATATAGAAATGTTTGGCCTAGAGACAAGTGATAGAAAAGCTGAATAAACTATTGTCATGGCTCAAATGAAAGTAGTAGCTGCAAGCAGAAGGTTCAGGGTGATATTCCTGGAGTTTAATTTTTAATTTGTTTTTTTCAAGGTTTAGTGAAATTTTTCATCCAAATAACTTAGGCATACAGCACACATAGCCTACCCAATCTCACCTGAGCAGCTGATGCCAATAGATACTCACAAATTCAAGTTTACCTGGGTGAAATATAGAGTTGCAAAATAATTGCATTTTTAAAAGGCTTACACATCTTCATCTCATATTTTCAAAATGCTCCTTTGTTTGAAAGGGATAAAAAAACACCCCCTTTTCTCTGAATTTGATCTGGTTTTGGAGCTAAACTGAAAAACTAATTCTACTTTTTCAGATTTTTAAGGCAATCAAAAATCAGTTACTCGGGTCTAGTTAACTTTGATACTATTTCCCTTTGAAGAACTGGTACTGATCAGGGCAGTATTACACCAAGCACATTTAACACAGCAATTCTCACATTCCTTCAGGAATAAGGGCACTCGAGCAACTTCTCTTTGCTAGTCATCCCAATCATAGCCATCACAGACAAGACACATGAGTGAGTGCAATCACCTCCCCACATCTGTGTTTCATTTAATTCTAACTTCAAAGAGAATGGGGCATATCCCTGTTTGCCACTGCATTTGTGCATGAATGCAATCATGCATGTACATAGTGCAGACAAAGAATTCTTGTTCTGCTTTGTTTTTCAAGAGGTCATGACAATGACCTTGAACAGACTCAGAGCACAGTACAGAGCAGCATCACTCAGAGCAAGAGCAGAGCTGCTGGGTGCTCAGAAGTGCTGATGTGGCATCAGCATTTCTGTCATCTGTGGCCCCCAGAGAGCCCTGTAATTCACCCATCTTCCTCAGCTCCACCATCTAAGCACAGACAGCTTGTGTTTGGGGGGATATCTGTGTTTGTTCAAGAATCATGTGTTTGCCAAGTGATAGGCAATCTCCAGCAGCTGTGTTGCCTTTCACAGTCTATTTGTAGACTGAAGAATAACATGGACAGGAAACTAAGCATCCTTAGCAGATTGGCACTTAAAATACCTGTGTATCAGCCTTCCTTCAATAGCAAAGGAAGACTTTGTGCTTCTGAATTCCAGGCTTTCATAGTGTTCAAGTATTACAAGTATAAAAAATAAGTACCAGTTTTCCACTTTAAAAAGGCTGGTGGTTTTAGTCCTATTTTTTTCCGGATATACCTATCACATGAATTTCATGAAAGAAAGTATGGAAATATTTTGTCCTGCTTGGATTTTCAATAAACAGGGACAGGGAATTCTCTTCTTACTGCCATTTCTAGCTTGTATTCAAACACACACCCATACACACACACAAACACCTCTCAAATAAGTATATTTTGTATAGCCATCCATTGTTTACCCTTATAATTCCTATTCTCTCTGTAAAAAGTTTTAGAGGGAAAAGTGCTCCTGCAACAACAAGAAATAAGTGGAAAAATGTTTGGTTTTCTTTCTCATTACTCATTCAGCAACAAAATTCCATGTGTTGCAAGGTTGCAGTAAAGACAGCAACCTTCTGCAGCCTGGCATGGGGAGGAGAATCACGCTCCCCAGTGTTGAAAGGCATTTTCTGCCCACTGGTCCAGTTCTGTCTGGCTTTACAAATGGAGCCTAGCCCTAGGACACTGGAATATGTGCCCTAATTTGATTCAGTCACAAAAATCTACTAATCCAAGCATCTTTTACAAAGAACTCAGTTCCTCAAGGTGAACCAGGCAGCCTTGAATTTAACAATTAGCTTTTAAAATACCAGTCTTATCAGTCTTGAGAGGAAATTCAACATTAAAATAATAAATTGAAGAAAAAAAGATGTATTAATTTCTGCAACTAACATCCCCCCTGAGTGGCTGCTTAATGAGGGCAGGGGGGTTCAGCTCGACACTAAAATAATGGGACAGGGTTACAGTATTATACAGAGCTCTGGCACTGGCAGAGGCACACATTTCTCTCTTCTCCAGATCACAGTAAATCCTGGGTGCCCTCAGCCAAGTAATTCCATTTCTCTGCTGTCCCTTTCTCTGGACCATTGCCCATGATTTCTTTTAGCACATCTCTGGGACAAGGGTTGTCTATTATGACATATTTGGATGGTAGCAATTCCAGTGGGCATGAAAGGGATCTCTACACACTAACAAGTACAAATGAATAACAACAGAACAGGAATGCTGTCTTTTCTTAAAGCATCTTAAATCCCTTTTTCTATTCCTAGACATTTCACAGTGCTTAATGAGCATGTGAGAAAAAGCCACAAAAGGACATCGCTTTGAAAGCAAATGCTTGCTTGCAATTTTGTATGGGTAAGTGAACCATTTTTTCATGTTCAAGTTCAGTAAGTAAAGACTTGGCTACTTCATATTTGAAAGAAAATCTTTCTGAACATGCACAAAGCCTGTCAGCCTGAAAAATTGCAACAAACCGGCCGAAGGAAAACAAAAAGCCCACAGACAATTGTTGAAGGAGACTAGTAGAGGACATATGCAAAAGGCTTCCACAGATGTGTTGGGATCAAGGACTAGCAAATGCAGAAAACTTCAGACAGGTTCAGAATCTGCATGACAAAACGACAAGCAAATAATATTCTCATAAAACACCACAAGGTTTATAAAGCTGTGCTAACGGACATAAAAGGAATCCACTCCTTTTAGGCTGTGATGTCAATTCAGCTTCCCTGGCCCTTCTGTTCTCTATCTCTAATAGACCTACTGAGACTAAAATCAGACCTGAGTGTTTTCCCTCTTGTGCTGATATGCTGCTGCAATGCCCACGAAAAGCTGATATCCACACAATCATACAGGAGGGAGAAAACCACAGTCAAAACGTCTGTGTCTGTATCACCTGCTGATTTAAATCTAGCATCCCAAGGAAGCAGAAACCCAGCTCACTGAAGAAGGGAGATGGATGGTTATGTGACATGGGACATGCTTCACTAGATCTGATGCTCCTCTGGAGGCTCTCTCTCTCTCTCTGTGTAAATCAAACCAAATGATAGCTCTTACTTCCTTTTTATTAAGATATAAACAATGGAAAGAAAAAAACAAGTTCTCTAGCTCATATGGAGGCAAATAGAAACCAATGTTAACAGAGGAAAGGAAATGATTCTGTTGCCTGGTTTCAACTTTCAACACTGATTCCTCACCAAAAAATACAGATTTGTTTTAATTCCATCCTCATGAGCATGATGCTGAATTGCAAGAAGATTATTTAGTGTACTGCTTCTTATTAGCCAAGATTAAGCATAATACAGAATCCTCCAATTCTGCACTTCCTAATTAGACAGTCCACAGCCTACCTGCACACATGGCATATGCCATTCCTCCTGAAGCCAGATGGAGAAAAGTACCTATAGACTGATCCTCATCCTTTAAGCAGAAGTTTTTTGGTGTCATTCTTTTACATCACACTGCAAAAATTCAAAAGTCAGGAGCCCAGAAAATAGTTGGGACTTTTTTTATTACCTTACTCAGTGCTATCTACATTCTCTCCACACTCTCACGCTTGGTGGGAATTATAGAGCTAGCTGCTCTTTGCTCCTTTGAATATTTCCCCAGAGCTGACAGCCAAAAGCTTCATTTGAACATCTGGAACAGTAAAAGAAAAAAAACAGCAGCAGCACCACCAAATTCTGTGTACCAGCAATGAATGCTTTCTTTCTCTCAGCAGCATTTTGTGCTATGCAGCACTAAATGCTTCAGCTGAGCATATTATAGTCATGTGAGTGTGTTGACATGCCCTCTGTGAGAGCTCCCAGAAGTGCCATCCAACACAAATTATACTTGAAGCAGAAGGTGTCTCTAAGCTTTGTTCCTACCTACCTAATCAAACTAGAAATATCAGATCATTGAGAAGAAAGCTTTTGTCAATGTTCTATTTCTTCTAATTAGCTATCTTTATTATAACTACCAGCCATGTTTCAGAGAAAAGATATTAAAAGTTAGAGCAATATCCTAGGGACCTTACAATCAAAATTAGAGAAGGCACATCAGCAGATGGCAGGCACATGAAGACGTGGAAAATGGGAAAAGACTTTGAACTCTTGTGCATGACAGAACGAGCTCCTTAGGATGTGTTTGGCATTCAAAGGAGTTTGTTTCAAATATGGCAGTTAGCATGTCTTCCTGTACTTGCCGTTTCAGGCCAGGCACTGGAAAGGTTCATGAAATAATCGTGCATTTTAAAGCAAACAAATCCACCTAAGGAGGTGCTGGGGACTCCACACCACCCCTCCATGGGAGGGTTCCTAAAGGCGACAACCGGCGCAAGGGGCTTCGAGCAAAGGCCAACACTACTCTGTATTTCAGTTTTGCTTTGAATGACACAGAAGGGCAGCAAGGGCAGCCCTTGAGCCTGCTCTCAGACTGGCAGAGCCAAGCCAGCCTCATGCCCCACATGAGCCAGGGTTTGACTCCTCGAGTCACACACACACACACACACGAGGAATGGAGCCAGGCATGAGCATTCCTGTTCACTTTCCAGGATGGACAGGCAAGAGCCAGCTCAGACCTGCAAACTCTGCCAAAGAGGCAGTAGAGAAACGCTTGGGCACAGCATCTCATAAATGGAGCTCTACAACTTCCAGAGCAGAGCTGGCTTGATTTTGGCTGGCTCACAGACTGGACAGGGAAGCTTACAGCTGTCTGTGCCCATCTGTTTAGATATGCTTTAAGAGCCCGACAGAAGCTTTGGCCATCAACACCAGCTGAAAAGCGTGTCCTAAATTTAGGGTATTAAAACAGTTTGGCAGAACAAATACAACTATTAGGCACCAACACAGATTCTGGACCAAAACTGTGGAAGAACCTCCAGTTTATGACACGTTAAATTATAGGTTAACTTGTCAAATTAGTTTTGAAGTCTGAGGGGAACAAATTCTGACAAGAAAAATAAACAAAGAGAAAAACAGTTTGCCAGAATTAAAGAAACCTTCAGCAACAAGCATTCAATAGTAATGGGAAAGCAGTGTTACTATGACTACTGACAGCCAAGTAATAGTATCTCACCCTCAAAACAACAGCAAACATCTTCTATGTTTCTACCTAGACTATTCAGGAGTAAGGGGAAAACACCAGAACATCCACAGGTTCCTCTGCTTCCTTTACTCTAACACATGAACTGCAACAGGAGAACAAGACGTAATATGTATAAAGAATATTTTTCTATGTGAAATGCTCATTAAAATCAAGTGTCTACCCATTTCTTGATTCTTTTGGGTTTTTTTCCCCTCTCTCCCACTGTATAAGTAACCTGAACAAGCAACCAGAATACCTTTAATAGAAGTGATTTATGGCTTCCCCCTCTGTCCTGCTACTGAGTTGTGCTCACGGGGCAGGTCTGGAAGGAGCAAGGGGAACTGAGTGTTGTGCTGTGTGAGAGCTTGTGTCATGGAATGCTGAGCATTTCGAGAAGCCAGGCTCCCTGCTGCCCAGTGGATGCTGAACAGCTCTAGGCACCCACATGCACAACCAGCCAAGATACAGGCTTTAGCAGAGACTTGGCAAATTTTGTGACAGCTGAAGTAAAACCAGACTGCCTAATAACAGCACAGACAACCATATGGAGGACTGGACCTGTAAATATTATTCATGTGCATGCTACAGTAAGTCAGCAGAACTAATCTGCAGGAGAAAAATATGCTGTGGTGACTTCAGTCTCAAACCTAAACTAGTTTTTCAGGATTCTGCATTTCTTCCTTCTAGCTTCAGCATTCCTCTTTCACTATCCCTGCTTAGAAACTGAGTGTTGCTTCTTTACCTCAAGGGATAGTCATGAAAATCCTCAGTAAATGGAATTATCTATACCTACAGATGTAATCCACACCTGTGTATTTTGGCACCACGTATATATTGCAAGTACAGGAGGATTAAATCAGTTAAATCAGTATTTCAATGGCTTGAACAAGAAATCAATAGGTAAGAGAAAATAACAGAAGAAAACAAATCTCTCTGAACCTCTAAGAATGTTACATGGATCAGCAGTTATCATGTCAACTGAAATTCCTCCCATATTCCTCTTACCTTGTCCTAACTTCCACAAAGCTTTTAATGTCAAATGCCCAGATTTGATCCTTCCTCACTCCTCAGGAAAGAAATAAGACTGAAACAGTTTTGAGACAATTTGTATATTTACCACTACTCCCTTTTCATTTCCAAAGTGAATTTTAAACAGTTTAAGCCTGTCCAGTGATCAGCAGAAGTAAGAATTGTGTAAGAATTGCACCTAAGACAAGGGTGACAGCCAGGTGCCACATGAGGTGCGGGGTCAGTCTTGGATGGATTATTCCCACTCCATGGCATCACAGCAGACAAACACTCCTAAAGTCTATCAGTCTGCCTCTAGTGATTGCAGAGAAACCCCCACCATGAGAGGGCTCCTTAGCTAATCACTTTAATTCAGTGAATACTCAAACAAAGCTAGCCAGGCAATATGGATACAGAATTATGCAATATGCTTTTAGAATTACATATTTCTGAGCAAAACACACTACTCTCGGGCACTCTTCCATGTGATTACTTACAAAGCATGAACTACCTCTATATTTAGTACTTGACGAAGAACCTGAGTGCCAGAAACCTTCTGGTTGTTTTTCCAGATAAATCATTTATTTCTGAGTTATAAGGATGAAAAATGAGAAGCATGGGGCATTAAAGCAAAAGTAGTCAGGCTCAATCTTCTGCCCTGGAGTTCAACTAAAATCTAGATTCCCCAGTGGCAGGAAACTTGCACAGGCTTGCACAACTGCCACTTAAACTAATCTCTGCAGAATGTGCAGAAATGAAATAACTCAGGATAATTGTGCCTAAATGGAAACATGAAATGAAAAGGCATAGGTCTCTGTCTTACTGAGGATCTGCAAATAGAGCTTTCAGAGAGTACAGTGGTGATCCAGGTAAATAGATATATTGTTAGAAATATACATGGGAGATAATGCAGCAACTGAGAAACCTAATGCAAAATAAGGATGGCAGTTTTGTTCATGCAACATTTCTTGCACTTATTAAGTTCATCTTTCTATCCAAAAAAAGGTAATATCTTCAACAGTTTTTTTTGCTGGGTCTGTTCTTTGCCTATTAATAAGTACTTTTGACAATAGCCTTCAATTTACCATCAGCAACAGAACTATTTTTTTCTACATGTACCCCTAACGATTTGAATTTTTCCTGTAGAAAAATTCTATTAACAGAAGTTCTATAAATGAAAGAATTTCAGACGAAGAACCAAAACTTATAACATCTCTACGAAATAATTTGAAGTCTTGCAAAATGCAGAGTCTGGAAAAAAATCACACTCTTCAGAACTAAAAAGCAAATATTTTGTGAAACTAATGTCCACCACCATTTCAAATCAGGTAGTGGACTCTGTGCAAATACTGGTAAAATTGTTAAAAAATGTGTATTAACAACATAGTTGAGGCTAGTGTGCCATTCTTGTCTCACTAATTATTTTTAACTTAAAAATGTAGTTTTAATAAAATTAAAGTTTTTTGTGAAAAGGGGAAGATGGTAGAAGTAGTGACAACAGGAAGATAACAAAATCAGAATGTTTCAAATCATTTGCTTATAATTCATGAAATCAATTGTCTAGCAATTCAATGTATTTGCAATTATTTTTATTAGAATTGTTAATAATTCAAACAAATGCATTATTAAAAAAATAAATAGCCTCAACATAAAACTGAAGCATTTTGAAATAATTTTAAAAATCAAAGCTGTCATGCTGAATTTTTTTCTCAGTGATCCACCACAGTAGATGCTTTAGCAAAGTGCAATATGTTCTATGAGGTCCAGGAGGAAATCTGTGCTATGTTTCAAAGGTATGTGAAACAAGAGAGTTTTGACTCCCTTAAGTTTGTAATGCTACATAATAAAACTGTAATATTTCTCTCCCTGGTTAAAAACTATTAGTTGTCTGATCTGGAATTTTAAGAGTTTGTGTCATCTTGAGACTTTTAAACCACAATTTCTGAAATGATGATTCCTTTAATACAAATAAATTGCTTGAGTCCTATTTTTCCTCCCAAAGCAAGTTACATGAAAGCCTGCTGAGCTGGGAAAGCATGGATCTCAAGGGTGACATATTTTATGCACTTGGGCTAACATACACACTAAAAATACATTTATATAAAATATATAAATTACACATTTTTGCTCTCTGGAACAACTGATGAACATCTTGAACATGATATTCTGTGAAATGCACCAAATAAAAACCATCTAAAGTGCTAGTTTAAAATAGTAGAAAATTCTTTGGTTAAAATTTCTGGCTAGTAATCACCTTCATAAACACTCATTCGCTATGACACACAATTCGCTATTCATTAGCTATGACCTCTTCTTTTTTCCATTTGGGAACCACTTACCTCCTACTCAGAAATGTTTCTTCTGACAAAAAAAAAATATTAATAAACTATTACATATATCAAACTCATAAGTAGTTAATATTTCATTAAAACTGTTTTCACACCAGAATTTTTACATAACTTTATAGACATATGATTCTCACAATAAATGTTGAATACTTATATTTAAAGGACACTTTGTCCCACAGGTGGCATAAGTACACTACTCTAATATTCATTGCATATATAAAGGTAACAGCTGAATCTCAGTTCTTTGACAACACATTGTTTCAAGTAAGAAACACAGACTTTTTGTACAAAGTCTCCCACCCAACAAATAAAACACTTCCCCAGGGAATCCAGATTATAACAGTTTTTTCACTGACATGAAAATCTGTGACTCTTTTTATATTCAAAGCTTATAAATCAAGGATTCTTCAGTTTGTGAAAAATTCAGTAATGGTTTGGGAAAAAAAATTGTCTTACACTGTACCAGTAATGGGGACTACAAGAACAGTATCATATTCCACATCATATTTATATAAGCTGGTTCATTACACATGAAAATGTTATTCTATCATTTGCCTTTATTCCTTTTTTTCACTTGATTTGACTGAATAAAAGCACTTCAAGTACATCTATGATTCAAAAGAAGACTTAACAGAAAGAAAATACTTTAAATTTGTGAACTTGCCTTTGTAAACACCCTTAATTTTTCTTGTAGTCAGCTTGCTGTATCATAATGCTAAACTGGATGAGACTCCCAGTGTTTTGCTGCCAGGGTAGTGTCTGCTCAGTTAAAAAAAGACAACAATTAAACCTGGACAGTTTCCATTCAATTGGAAGAACATTAAAATGACAGATTTTCCTGAAACCACCAGAAACCAGCCTAGATATGTTTTTTTGAAAGGCTCAGGGATGAAGGATGCTGACCTCCTTTCCTAGTTCATGTGTTACCAGTTTTACCCTTTCCCACAGAGGAGAGCAGCCCAGCACATCTGAACCTCAGCTAGCCAGGGACTTATTTACAACTTGTTGCCAAGGAAATCCCCTCTCCTTTCACAGGTATCCACCTGCAGCAAAGGGATATTTGTTTCTTTGAGATATTGCTGAAGATGCCTCTTGGCAATAGCAGCAGTGAAATGTCTGTTACACACAATGAGCCTCTAAAATGACAAAACATCTTATAATTTGGAATGACTGGTGGAATCAACTTTCAAGTGACTTGAGCATGGGTAAGGTCAGAGTGAGATTTGCAGGAGGGAAGGGAATTCCAAAACTGCTTCCTGTGCTGTTTCTGGGCTTAAACACCACAATGCCTCAGCCACCTACATAAGCACCCTGACATCATCCTTCTTTACCCCACCACTACCAAGATCAACCCATTGCTTGAAGTTCAGCAGTCTGAGGAAGAATTAACTCAACTTTTTTCCACCCCTGAATGTCTACTCACCCATCTTGTTTAATTTTACAGTGTTATGTTTTTTCCTCACATCTGTGGTAAAAGCCACAGAAGAAAAATGCAGTCTTAGACATAATATATGAAGACTTTCAATCATAAAATTTCATTCTTACATAAATATAGGGGCTAATACATACAATTATATGAAGATTAACCCCCTAATTGATGCCAGATGTCCATTTCTCTTAGTATTACATATGTTCCAGTTGTGTTATTTAAAGCTCTCATACACAGCTTTAATATTTGTATTAGACTTCCTGAAGATGTTTAAGCTCTTTATTTATGACTCAGTGCTCTCTGCTTACTCTTGCCTGAACTATCTTTCTTCTCTGAGTCACCACTTCTCTTATCAGCTTCCAGACTCCTTCCTCTTTTATTAGAATTTAGCACTGTGTTGATGCTTACAGGTTCTTCTGTAAATTTACCAGTGGCTTTTAAGGTTATAGCTGAAAACTTCACTATCAACTGGAATATAAAACATTTTAATATGCAATCATGTGTTGCAATAAACAACACTATTGAAATATTTCAGGGGGTTACTGATGCTTAATGAGATATTCTCAAGAACAGTAGAAATACAGGGTTGGTGACATTGCTACTAGACTTTGCTTTAAATTTTTGGTTAAAAGTGTACATGTTTATTCATTATCCTTTTCTGTACACCCAGGCAGTGAGTTCTGAGTGTTTAGGGAATTTGTGGGTAATACATAATGAAGGAAACAATGAAAGCACACATAGAGGACTTGAAGCTTGAACCTGTTGGGGCTTTAATTTAAAAGAGCTCTGGGCCATACCCAGAGAGAGCACTACTCTTGCTTTTCTCTTCCATATGTTCACTGGGACCAGAGTAAGCATTCTTGAGAGACATGGGGGAAAGTGTGAAAGGAGAGAAAAGCACACACATTGGAAGAAAAGTGATACATAAGAGTAGACACTCAAAATAACCAGCTGATAAACTTCTCTCATGGGGTTCTGGAAAGAGACTCCCAGCCTGAGTTCTGTAAACAACAAAAGTATCTCTGTCAGCAGAATCAGCAGTAAATTTGTGGGCTAGACAACAAACAAAATAAAATACACCTGAGCCACAAAAACTGTGTGTGCACCAAAGGACGAGGATGACACTCTCTATATGCTAGCTCTATATGCCTGCTCTCCATGAGGTAGTTGAACCTGGCTCTCAAGAGTTTCTATTCCAAGAAAAATTCAAGAAAGATTCAAGAGGCTTTCCTCTGTGAACATGTGAAATTCTGGAAGCAGATAATTAGACACTCAGCACCCATCTCAAGACATGATCACATTTGTCTCAGAACTTAGCAGTCCCTTTTATTTTTGATTGATATCTGTTTGCTTGGAATAGAAGGTTCTATGTGAAGACTTCAAATTACTTTTCATGCATTCATTTAATGACTACCACACACAAAACAAAAATCCCAAATACTTTTTTAAATTATCTATCTTACTGACTCCAAATTTAATCTGTTGTGCAGGAAAAAAATGCTGTTGTTTATTAGCTTGAGAATTTGCTAATATATGTTTTGACATGTATCCAAGTGTTTCAAATCCAGATGTCTGTATCCCCTCTCCTGCTGCATCCTCCACTGTCAGAATGTGCTTTCTAATTTTGCTATTGCTCCTTAAACCAGTAAGAAATTGATTTTTTTAAACTTTCCAAATACATGAACAGGTTAATTTTTCATCTAAAATGTACATATGCCCCCACACAAACACGGTGAAGAGGAAAAAAGAGAAAGATGCGAAGATATTGCTTTTTTAGGAAATCTATCAGAGATATTTCTCCAGAGCACTTAAAGGCACTGAAGATTTCTATGCAATTATTGTATACCACAGTGCCTTGACCCATCCTACTGTGTATGCTGCAATTAACCAAGCTAGTTAGTAAAAAGTGAAATTAAAATGCCATAAGTGAGTGTTCCAGTAATGTTCTTAGCAGCTTTTGGGAGATTCTAAAAGACAGTCTCTTGCAAATGTTAATAATTCCATAGACAGCAATGGATTAATTTTTTTTTTTTCATTTGAGATAAATTATAGCCTATGCTTTCTCAGACACATTTTCAGAGTCTAAGTTAAACATTGAAAAAATAATATTCAACTATTCACTGTTGAAAGTCCAACAGATACATTCAGGACAAGTAACCTGTGGAGACTTATTGGGCTAAAATTTACATAAAATGCTCAGTGAAATGGCTAAAAGCACAAGAGCTGGGTTTAATGCAGCAGGTACATAAAATTGCCATCCAGAATGTTATACCTTTCGCTTGAAAATTCAATCATTTAACAGGAAACTTCTGCCCTTCCTGACAAGGTCGTGGTATTTCACTGTGTATGCCTCATTAGGTCATTAAGGCTGTTACCTGCCACCTATCATCTGTGTGGTTTTACATCAGGCTAAAACCATGCCCTTTGTGCAGAGTGCAGAACAGCAAGGAAAGTGAAGGCCAAGGGATGGTGAACAATACAGCTTGTGGCTCCAGCACGGTGCCCAGTACCCGAGGGCTCTGCAGGGGGATTCTATGGCCTCAGTGTAACTACTGTGCAATGGCCACAGCTTGCTGCCATGAGCCTGGTTTGCCATTTGGGGCCACCTCACAGCTGGCCCAGTTCAACACCTTAAACTCTGCTATTGAACTCTGCCATGGGGAAACCTCCAAGTGCTGCGGCAGCATCTGACAGGGCAGTGGCTCCCTGGCAATGCCTCCCCACCCTGGGACCCACAGGGCAAGCGGTGTTAAATATCACAGAACTGCTGTGCAAACACCTGGGAACAGCTTCCCTCCAGTCTTCTGTGTCTTTCGAAGCCCTCTTCATTTGTGTTTGATCTAAAAAATACACATTAAAATTAGGAAAGATGCAGGCACAATCATTTAATAAACACCACTCTGTCTGAAAGCAAATTGGAATGGACACTTGCAAAAACTGTTTGTGCTCAGCAAGGTAATCAAGGCACAGGAGCAGTATTAAATCTAATTGCAGCCACATGCAGCAGGTGTCAGATGTGCCTTCAGTAGTTGCTACTGCGAAAATAACACAGAACTCATTTGTTAAAGGTTGTGTTAAGGTGATGCAGGGTTTTTCTTCAGGTCTTGTCATCTCATATGAAGTGCCTATCAAGTATGTACAAACTTTTATAGCCTCTGTGAAATGAGCAATCTCTGACAAGCTCCTGAGGGACAGCTCTCTGTTTTGCAACAACTTCTAACACAAGCAGCCCGTGTGTTGGTGCTGTGACAGACACCTAGAAGAATTAACTTCTGTGATCTGCTGTGTGATTCCACCAAGGAGAGGCAGACAGCCATCAGGAGGGTGGAGTTAAGGTTGTTTAGCAGCTGATCACAATCCTGCTCTGCATTACATGGGAGAGCACCAAAGTGACAGACTGTGCTGGAACAACTGTCTGCCACACCATGTGTGGAGTTAAAAAGACCAGAAAATTCTGATGCCACCAGTGACAGAGAATGACTGTGCAATGTAAATCTGAGATTATTTCACTAAGCCCTTCCCAAGGCACAGCCCAGATGTAAACAATCTACTTATCTATTTCTCGGTGTCTTAGAGCACATTTTTGCATGCAACACTTGTGCTTAGTGCCTGATTTCATTTACGTCACTCAGAGGAATGCCAAAAATATTGGTTTTGTTTCTCTCCAAGGACCACTGCAAATTCTGACACACATCTATGCTGCCTTCAAATACTATTACAGCTCTACTTATTCCCTACAACACAATTAACAATGGAGTGATGAACAAAGGTGACAAAAATAACAATTCTCAGTCTTCTGAATTTGATTCCTTTTCAGCTAAATAATTAATAACGCAAAATCCAGACACAAGCCATGGAGTGTCTTCAGAGTAAATGATCAACTTTCATAGAATATTTATCTTCATTAGAATATTTATTATACCAGTAGGTCTTAGACTTATATTACCCACTTCTTTACTGCATTCATTTCATAACTATTAATGCTAGATACATTATTATCAGCCCGAACATTAATTCTTGACATTTAACTTGAATAACATTTCTTTCTTAGTTTGGAGATCTAGGAACTGATAACACTAGTCTCCCCCAGAACTGAAAATGTGCTTGGAATACATGCAGTCAGAAGCACCTTCAATATATCACAGCAGTTATAGCCAAGTCTAATCCCATTCCCCATTTCAAAACTGAGTAGACTGAGTCCCATTACTTTTACCATTTCTGTGACATTATAAAAGAATATTTCTGACTCAAGTCTGTACACTACACATGAATTGTGTTTGAAATTATTTCCTTGCATGCTTCATACAATAAGAACACCTTTCTCAGTTGCTATGAAACTGTTGAAACCAAGGAAAAGGAAAAAGCATTGTGTCTTGGAAACACTATCTCTGTGGAGCCTATTATTCAGTTTCCAAAAAATACACAAGGTCACACTTCTCATAACAGAACACTGGTTTAGCATTATTATGCACATAACAGCTACATAAAAATTATGTATGCTCCTTCTACTCTATATCTAGAGCAAGACTTTTACCCCTTGATAATGCAGCTGGACCACTTACCAAAAGTTACATGTTGCATCACACTATTCACTGCCCTTTTCCAATACTTGTGCATGTCTTGGTATGCTTGTCACACACAGATCCATATTTTCTCTCAGACTTGAAGACAGACAAAGGGTCTCAAGTACCCAAAAGTTCGTCTGGTTTTGTTAGTTGTTTTCCCAGAGATGACACTTGAGCCACTTCAAATCTGTAGCAGCAGCAAGCTTTCATAGAAATTATAGCAAAACCAGGACTTGTCAAAATGCCATGTCACTTGAGCACTTCAGAAATGTGATATCCTAGTCATCTGAGCAATCCTAACCATTCAGAGCAGTCTGAAATTTTCAAGAGACAGGTGCCTAAAAACCTTTCAATAACTGTGACAGCAGAGCCTTTGTAGTCATGATGGCCAAAGGCTATGAAGAAAGCAGGGGGTTTGTGCAGGTAATACCTTCTATTATTCCAAAACAGAAGGAGGTCATTCAAACAGCTTCTTTTTGCCTTTCAGACAGGGTGACAACGGTCTGGGAAAATTGCCTTATCTAAGTATGTTAAGTCCCTTCTTCAGAGCAACTTCAGAGCTTCATTCAACCCATTCAACCAGCACAGCCAGTACTGCATGCCTCCAGCAGATCAGTTCTTACATCTCATCTGATGCACAGTATTATGCATGGTGTAATTAGCTAAATAAAAATGATATGCAGCTTAAATTAAATTTTAATGACAACATATTTCCATTTTTGTATCACCTTCTCTGCATGTTCAAATAAAAATGATATTTATAAAAATTTACCAAGCTTTAAGTGATATGATCGTGCTAAAAATACTTTGGTGACTTTAAGCTTGAAACGGTGAAAATAGGTGCTTAGGTCAGCTCTTTAAAATTCTGCCAAGAATAATACACTGTCTGAGGATCCAATAGTATATGCACCTTAGGACCTTCTTCAGGTAAATCAAATTAAAAATAATAATTTTAAAAAGTAAATAAATAAATATATCTGATTTTGAATGTTATGGAGCAAAAGTAAGCCAAATAAGTGATGTTACTTCAGAGGAAATTATTATGAGAGAGAAAAAAAAAAAAACAAAGCAATTTTCCAGTTGCTCAGTAGTAGGTAACAACTGCTTTCCTATCATCATTACATACAGAAACCTGGTATTGAATTGAAGCAACATAAGACCAGATATGTTAACCTTTCTATAATTGCTTTGAAATCTTATTTTCTCCCACCTGAAAGTAGCAGCTTTGTGCTCACTGTTTTAATTCCTAAATGTGATTTATAAACATTTCATATTATTCTAATCTGTCCCTGCAGTGTTGCAGCAATGGCAAGCACACTCAGAAATCTTAATGAAGCACTCACTACAAACTGTAAACACAGAGGATGCCAAGGTGTCATGTACAGTTCTGATAGAGGTTAATACCTTCCACAGTCATTAGGTTTGGATTTGGGGATGTTTGCACAGTAGCCAACTCAGATAAAATTCAATTGTATGCTAGCAGCCCGTGAAAACCTCATGCATCATTGAATCTCTCAGTTACACCTGGGTCTTAATGGGATAAAATTCATCTCTGGGTACAACATCCTTATGTGTTGCTCCCACTACTGTGGCTTGGTTGAGGACATGGGATGCTGTAGACTCCCATGCATAATCACTGCAGAGGGAATTATCAACTCTCTTAAGACATATTAAGAAAGGGCACACTTGTGCTGAAGCAGAAGAAAGCTGAGGCCACATCTGTACTTCAGTGACACCCACTGACTTCTGGTAAGCAAGGCTGGGAGTGGCAACAAAGCCCATCAGCAACAGACGCACCAATACACGCACACAGAGCTGCAAGAACCACACTAGAACCAGGCAAACTGGGCAACATTTTAACTGCAAAATAAAATTAGAGCTTTTTGAAAGAAGATTCGTATGCAACATATTTTTAAAGAAAAAAAAGTATCATCAGTGAGATGTTTTCAGGTAATTTTTCAAGTCACAGTGATGAAAAATGTAAAAAGGTAACGAGATGAGGACCTTCTAGTGGCAGTGTCAAATTCCCATGCAGTAGCACCTTTCATTATTTCCAAAGCACCTAAATGTTACAACTGCACTGTGAGAGTTAGTGGGATATCTAATCATATTCCTTTCTTTGTGTCATCTTGCATACCAGCTCACTGTATATTCCCATAAGATAAATGGCATATGTTCCTCTCTTAACAAATGCTAAACTAGTCACTAGTTTTACAGTCTTTACTTGTACCAGCAGGTGGAATTACAAAAATTACATTCACTAATCTGAAAAATAGCACTCAAAATAAGAACACCTGCATCTTTTAGTTTTTGCTTTCTTATTCTTAATAATATTTTTTTAAATCATAGTTGTCCATTTTTCAGGCTATTTGCACAGCTTCTGCCTGCAAAATTGTCAATTGTTCCAAGAGGGACAGATTATAGCTTGTCAAAAAGCCTGAAATTGAGCCAGTGACAGCCTGAAACCCATTCCAGATTCCAAAAACATATTGCAACGCCTCTACATTTTTTCTTTGGCAGCTGGTTATGAAAATCTTAGCTGCAGTGCAGGTATAAAAATGATAGAGATTAAATTAGAAAGATGTTTAGAGGAAGCGTTCATTTCACAAGACTGGATGCCAGACTGAGGCAGAAGGCTTTTGTTTTATCCTTAGGACAGTGTTGGTTTCATAGGCAGACAGACGAGGTTTATGTTCACATATTCTCTACATTCCACTCCTCTCCTTTTCCTCTGTCACCTGCAGGTAGCAATCACGCCTCTCTGATAGTTAAAGTAAAGGGCTAAAAAGGTTGAATGGGTTTCTGTAAGCCAAATGCATACTGAAACCAGCTGGGCTCTTCCAAAAGATAAAATCAGATCAATGCTGAAAATGGCAATAATGTGCACAGAGGATAAAATTTAGTAAGGAATTAACTGTGTATATTACTTGACCCAGAAACTCCTCCAAAGTGACACAATGTGCATGAAAGAACTTAAGAAATAAATGTTTAGGTTACTTTCCAAGGATACTTCCAGGACATTGCAGCTTGAATTTAAGCACCTTTTATTCTTGCCCTGCACCTTACCCTCAGTCTTGCTATCTAAACACCCAGTTCAACACAAACACGTGCTTCACACAGCCTTTAACATAGTGTTTAACACAAACACGTGCTTCACACAGCCTTTAACATAGTGTTTAACACAAACACGTGCATCACACAGCCTTTAACACACACAGCGAGCTGGCTCCTGCCCTCAGCTGAGAGACTCCTGTGTGCATCTCGCTGTTCAGATGCGACTACAAACAGCAGAAAGCCATGACTTCATGGACCCATTAAATTATGCCCCTGATGTTCCACACTTCCCAAATCTGCAGTCTATCCCAGTGTGGCTGTATTGTTTTCCTCTTCTACCTCTACAGCTCCTATTTACAGCACAATCACCTGCTCCATTTGAGTGCAGTACAAGTCCTTGGCTTAGTGTCTTGAAAATACTGTCCTTTCACGATGAGCTATACTTTTATACAGCTTTACATGCTATCTCCTTTATCTGTCTGGCCTCGGACAATCAGTCACAGTGCCAAATTTTGAAACAAGTTTACAGGGTGGCCTCTAAAACTTTATGACTGCTCACTTCATTTGCAGCAGTTTCCAACAGGCACAGACCATCCTTCTCAAAGCTAACATGTGGCACAGGTTTCTCCTGGTTTTCTGATCACAAGGCAAGAGGTGAACCTATTACAGCAGGTTAAAGGGTTGAGAGGATTGCAATTTTTTAGATAGGTTTATAGAGGGGCAAGTTAATTTAAACAGCTGGCAAAAAGCCTACTGCAGTTTTAGCCATGATGAATTCTCAGATTATTATAGGACCAGATGGGCTTTGTCCTGTAAGTAATTGTGTATTCTCTGGAGTGGACGGGGGGCCATTGAACCATCTGTTTTGTTGTTGCTCCAAAGAGTGTCTTATTGCTGTCTGTGTCTGCTGTTTCCCTACTTGATTCCCCTAGGCCTGCTTTACATCAGCTTGCTCAGACACAAGATGCCCTCTTGTTTTAAGCAAGAAAGAGAATTGCATTTGCCATCCCAGCCTGCCATTCTAGCCTGCCAGTAGTTTTCCTGTTCTTCACAATTTGCTGCTTTTGCTTGCTTGTTTTAGCTTCTGAAAACATATTGGAAGGACAATAGATTTACAGGTCTTTTAGCTTTCTGGAGGTACCACTCAATGCTGCCCAGAGTTAAATTTGTAAATAATAATGGCTTGCTCTCACACAAGGCATTTTTCAACAGAAGAATACACAGCTTTTCACACAGAGGTAAGCATCACTAGTCATATCCCACAGCTGATGAAATCCAGGGACACAAAAAAGCTGTCAAGAATCATTGCCTAAAACCAGGAAATTCAGAGATACTCAGAATAGGATCAAATGATACATTAGGGATAAGGTACACACAAATCTATATAAGCATTCCGTACAAAACTATGCATGAATGAATGAAATACAGGAAATAAGCAGGAGCTAAAATTTCTTGCACGTGGCCAAAACTGGCATTTAGTTGTTGTTCAAGACAGTCAGTGGCATAATTCATATGTCTGA
This sequence comes from Tychaedon coryphoeus, assembly GCA_013398595.1. NCBI lineage: Eukaryota > Metazoa > Chordata > Aves > Passeriformes > Muscicapidae > Tychaedon > Tychaedon coryphoeus. The sequence goes on from WBND01000040.1 coordinate 2,277,009, forward strand.
CCTATAAATAGTTTTTATTAATATAAAAAGATGTATGTTTTTGTGAGAAAGAACAAACTGCAAAACAAAGGACAACAATGTTAACCATACACTTCAAAGACTTGCTGAACTCTCTGGGTTGCGTTTAAACGACCAAGTCTATCACCGAAACCTTTTAACACTGAATCAGTACAAAGTTATCTAATGGCATCTCAGTGTTGTGTGAATATTATATTCCACAGGGTCCCCTGATATCCTTTATGTTGTTCTTTAAATATATGTAAATAATTGCAAACAGGACCTAATCCAGAAGGAAAACTGTAACCATGACTTTATAAATTAGCCTGTACCATCCTCAGGAGTACAGGACCAATTCCAAAGGATCAAATAAAAAAATCAGCCACTCAATTCACAATGAGACACTCCAGCTGACTGAAAGATACAGTACAAATCCTCAGTGGGATTTGTTTATTTTTAGCATACACTGAACAGGTATGCAAAACATTTCTGAAGCTAGTTATTTTTCATCCTGGAAAAACAATTTTGGACCTCTTGGACCTCCTCAGTTAATCAAAGATGAAGAGCTTTTTCATTATCTGGAGAATTGTATCCTTCATTGCTCTCATCATTGTTGAGGTACCCTACCATAGATATTTATATCATTATGAACAAGCTACCTATTTCTGAAAGACTCAGAAATGCAGAGTCAAATTTTTGTTATTAAAATCTGCGAAATTAACTAATTTAAATTCCACATGGGCCACTGATTCAGATAACATGAATAGAGGGGTTTGAAAATATTTGAATACCTTTGTTGAACATCAGCTCAATTAAAAACAAGCTCTATGTTAAAAGTATTTTTATAAAGTATATGGGGCTTGAATTTTTCATGTCTTTTTGGAAACTAACTTGAGTTTTGTGATTAGTTTTCTCATTTTTATCATTAAACCCTTTAATAGAAATCTTAGGGAAACACAGTGCTATTTTTCAACTTTTCCTTATGTCTTGGTGTCTTTAAACCACTATGTGTATAAATAATATTTCTTGTGTTAGCCTACAGTCTATGCATTTTCCTCAGAGAAAATAAAAGTGAGCAGCCAGTTGGCTCACACCACTCACCACAATATCCCCAGAACAGCAGAGGTGCATCCATGAGCAGATGAGGACCTAAGCTGGGTATCAGAGCTGCACACAAGTCCCAGGCCATAACTGACATGAGCCTTCTGTTCGCTGTGATTTCATCCATAATCATTTGGCATGTAATTTACAATCATGTTCATTACCCTGTCTCAATGTATGGGGAACAGGGGTCATTAGTACATATCTCAAAGGTTCAAATTTTAAATTGAATCTCAGGATCTTTTGGGGAACGGCTTTTTAATTTTGTGACTGAAAACTTGTTAATTCCTTTTTCCAAAGTACCCTCAAGAGGCTTTTCTCACTCACTAACAGTAATCGACTTGTCAGAACTTAGAAACTTTACTGGTACCTTATGAAATTCTAAATTGCTGTAAGGTCATCTTTTCATTTTACTAACCTTATGAAAACTTGCATCTCTCTTCTTTCCTCATATATCAAGTACATTTCTATTGCTAGTGGTTTACCCTTCATTCAGATAGTGTGCACTTCAACTTTTCAAATATTACAGAATAATTTGGTACACTAAAAGCATGAGGAAAAGAGCTAAACACAAAAAGAACACCAAAATTCACACTTATCTTTCTGGTACAATGCTGGAATGCTCTTCAATTTTTCCAGCTGCATTAGACATATGTTAATGTAAATGTGCTGCAGAAAACTATTCAAACCACCTTTTTCTTAAAATTATACTTGTTTTAAGATTGCTAGGGTTTTAATTATATCCATCTTAATCATTTCACTTCTCTTTCCAGATGTTCTTAGGACATCAGAACTCACTTCAAGATTGCCACCTTCCTGAATATATGCAACAGACAATAGATTGTGATGGACTGAAAAACTGATTTTACACAAGCATGGAAAATATTAGGTCCAAGTCCCTTTGGGAATTTGGTTTATTGATCCATGGCAAAACTGCAGCAAATTCTTCAAAGATGTGATTTCTATAAGACATGATAAGAAATAAGTCTTCAGCTAGCAGGAGACAGTCAAGTGAAACTCAATAAACCAGTGGATAACACTTCCTTTGTGGCAGGTGGGCCAAAGCAATAAGAAAGGAAGACCTAACAGCACAGTTCTCAGCAGTAGGGTTCATCCCTTAATATTGACCAGGAGAGGAATGAACACACAGCCTCGATGCAGAGCACTTATCCAGCCACTGACCAGCAAGACTCAAGGCCTGAGACAACCCAAATTCCCCATGGCTGCAGAGGCAGGGCTGAGCCAAAGGTGGGGCGTGGGTGTGTCACTGCCAGACTAGGAACAGTGAATATAGCAACACACACACGACTTCCTCAAGGCAGCAAGAAGAAGGGGTTTATTGAAAGGTCACCACACTTATATAGGATAGTTCGTGCAATATAGAATAGAAAGGGCTCATTGGTTCAAGAAGGCAACACCTCTTTGAAAACATGCTCTCTGCAAAACATCACGTAGCAGTGCACTGCTCTGTGATCAAAAGCAGGTGTTAATCTATGTTATTCACTCTTCCTTCTCTTGTTTATCTCTGAGAAAAGTCCCCATCCTGGGAAAGATCCGAGCTGCAGCTGAGAAAGCCAACGGCCTGGGAAAAATCCGAGCCGGATTTTTCCTCGAGCCTTCAGCAGTGTCCACATGGGTGTTCTCAGTGCAGGCTAAGCAGGTTGGGGTATCAGCACTGTGGCCCACACAGAGGCCATCAGACCTGGTGTCCTGGTATCATCAGGCACAGTTTTACCTCATGCAACATTCTCAGGAAAAGGAGAACCACGGGGAAACTGCACACACATTTTTCATCCGCAGCACAAGAATGTCTCCCAAGAAAGGACAAAAAACAGACCTAGCTCAGAAGCAGTAGTACATCTTGTTTACATCTAAGGCAAAGGCTACCTCAGTTCACACTGACATAGCAGGTAACATTGCTTCATATTATCTGCTGTAGCCATGTCAGTTTGAGCATAGCACCAGATTCAAACCAGCAGCATCCCAAGAAATGGGAAAGGTGTTACACCACCTTGTTTCTGAAGGTTGAACACTGTGGTGTTGGTTTCTGGAGATAATCAAAATCAGGATGGACTGAGGTCTGAGGGACCTGATCTAATTAAAAAATGTTTCTGCTCATTGCAAGGTGGTTAGACTACATGACCTTTAAAGGTGCCTTCCAACACGAACTATTCCATGACTCCCAGTATGTTTAAAAATCCTATCACCTATCCCCATAGGTTGAGGCAACTGACACATTGAGAGATTCCTCCATCATCTTAGATACAGGATATGATATCTGGGGAAACTAGGACTCTATCACTTGCATCTCCAGCATAACATACTCTGTGACTCACAAGAAACCAGAAACTTCAGAGTTCTCAGCCTATGCATCTATGCAACACAAATTCACACGTAGACTGTTTTCTTAAAAAAAGGTGAGTAATCCTTTACTAAGGTTTTGCAGATGTATCACAGAATTTGTTTTTGCCTGTCAAGTTATGAACAGAAAAAAAAATTTACATCCTGAAAACTAAACACAGTTTGCACTGTATTTTTCATACGCAAATAGTAATTACAGATTTTTTTGTCTGAATTACTATTATTTCTAAGAAATAGAAATAATATATATGTTTCTGTGTATGCATACAGGGAGGCAAAAAAGCAAAGGGGGTTAAGAGAAAGCATACAGATAATAATAGTGATGAACTGCATACAGAAAGCATTGAAATGGTAGATCATTAAGTGAGTGTGGGACACACATAGTTAACAAACTTCCTAAATATTTTCTAAGTGTGAGAACTGTTCTAACATCCATCAGCTTTCATTTCCTACCTGTGAAATGCCAGATAACAACACATTTTTTTCCTCTCTCATCATAATTTATAATGCCCATTAATTTATTGCCACCTCTAATTCAAACTGACATCAGTAGACATCTTAGCAGTCTTAAGAAATAAACTGCTGGTCAATCGGGAGAGAAATTTAAATAATCTTCTTGTCATACACTTACAAAGAACTTTCTTGTTTAATTTGATGTCATTAAGGATAGTGCCAATATGTATCTCTTAACCAGTTAAACAACATCCAGAAAGTATATTCTAGGGAAACAGAAGAAAAATCAGCAGTAAAAAGGCTAACTAGGATTTCAATACTAACTAAAATGGCTTGAGGACTACACAATATAATATGCAGACTTTCAAAACATAAATAAACAAGAATAGTGTGGTTTGGGAAAGAGTTATTTACTTTAAAAATCTTCTGTTTTATACAGTAATAGAACACAGTAGATAAAAGGACACAAAATATCTAGGGGTCATTTTATTTTACGATAAAAAAAAGCTCTGAATATACAAGTAATTTGACTGCATTTTGAGTTTGTGCATGTTTGATTGTTTCTGTTCTGGGCTTTTGATTTAATTAAAACTAGTGGCAGATGGAATATTTTCTCCGAACCTCTCTGCCAACTTTTTATAGTTATGTAATAACATTTTCCCAATTTAAATATTGCTTTTCGTTGTCTGGTTTCAAAACAACCCCATGAAAAACATAGAATTCACTATAGAGAAGCAACAAAAAAACTAAGATAAGCTGAGGGCAGGTAAAGAAAGAAATAAGCACAGTTATATGCAGAAAAGTTTGTTCCAGTTTTTCTTACTTAGAAGTTTTAGTAGTTACTTGAAGTAAGTAGGGTGCTATCTAAAATTATTATTTTTAAGTATCTTTAAGAAAAAAATCAATTACTTGAGATCTGTTTTAATCCTGTACCCTGTATGCTGTTCATCTTGTTAGTAATAAGATTTCAGTAATTCAGAGAACAAGCTACTGGGCATATGGGTATATTTTCCATTTCATGCTGTGGCAAACAAAAGCTTGTTGCTGGAGAACACTCTGAGCAGTTACAGCTAGGGCTCAGCACACAACTGACTCTGTGAAATCCCATGGTCTGTATTAGGCAGAGTCCAGTTACACCACTTGGTTATCTCATCTTGCCTTAAACCTAACTACATGAAGCATTTCTGTCACCTCCAGCACCTCCTGGCACATCTGATTTCTGAAGGTGACCTAGAAGATAATAAAAGAACTCAGAATCGGGTGTTATTCAAAAAAGGGTGAATACACTGGTTTATAAAGGATGGCAGCCACCAGAGCGTTCCTTGCCTGTGCAGCTGCCTTAGGAAACATCTGAAGCAAACTTTCTGCTTGAGCTCTCAAGCACCTAACTTCTGAATATGAATGACACAACATCAAGAAATATTTAATGAACAGTCACAACACTAAATGCAATTCATCTTCCTTTAAATTAGCAAATCTTGACTTACATTAGCACTCTTTCCTTTCCAACACGTATTCCAAACCTCATCCATTCAAAACTTTGACAAGATGTGAACTTCCACTAATATCTTGCAGTTCATAAACTGAAGCAGTTTGACAACAAAACATAAGTGTTCAAAAGTTTTAAACTTGAAGAGTGGCTCAGAGGTATTACTGTTCTGAAGCAACCATCTCTCCTGACTTTTGGCTGTCAAGAGGCTAGATAACTGTGGCAAAATCTGTCACTCTCACTGCACAGTCAGTGAAGAAAATGAGATATCTTCAGAGGACAATCAGCCCCTCTCTTGGTGATGGTGAGTCTCTCTCAGCTGTCTTGGTACAACCTATGGCCTCTGCTCTAACTTGCACATATGTAACTCTCAGGCACCTTGACCGGGAGAGACAAACCCTCTCTAAATATGTGATCCTTCATAGAAAACTGTATCATTTGAAGATGGTAGCTAAAATGTTTCTGGGTTACTTAGCAAGTGACAAGGCTGTTTTGAAAGGTTAGATTTCACCAGTGAATCATCACTACACTTCATCTTATTCCCTTACACACCTTGCTTGTGACAAAGCCTCAACCTGATCTGATGTGTTAACATAGGGATTTCCAATTGAGATTTCATCTCATCCCCAACTTCCAAGATGTCCTATTGATGATGATACTGTTGTTTTTAACTCAATTTAATGAGCTCATTTCAATATCTTTATTGCAAGATCTGTTCCTTACATGCTACACAGCCTTGGATAAAGACAACTACACAGTGACTCAGTTTCACCAGCCATAACACAGGGATTAGAATAACACTCCCACTTTGAAGAGCATGGGATGCATTGATGAAACACATTTTTATAGGAGCAAACTGTCATGTTGTCACTAATGAAAATAATATTTCTCTCTCCAGAACATAAGTAAGATATCCACCAGTTTCCTTGTTTTATCTTTTTCTAAAAAAGTTATTTACTAAGGGAATATGAAGGAAAAAAGCAAAAATTGGACTATATAATAGATTATTTACCATTTTTACCCACAAAGTTTTGTATAGCCCACGCACAATACAGTATGCTGACTTCAGCTCCAGAAAAACTGTGAATTGCAGTCTTACAATATGAAATGCAATAAACCATACAAACCATACAAACTGTGCCTTTGTTGTTTTCTTCCTTAAATAACCTTACCAGCCTTCAGTTGGTATTTTATGGCTGCTATGTCTATAAATCTTTTAATCCACTTTAGGTATCAGTTATATTCATTTTTAAACTACAGATAAAACACTTACTGCTATTTTGCAGGTACTTAAACCATGATTACCATGCTATTCAGGCCAAGCTGTGATTTTCTTGCACAATACTGAAGAGTATCAGCTCCATACCAGCCTTCTTCATCTTTCAAGAGTGACACAATGATGATACCAAAGTTTCCTGGTATTTTTCCTGCAATTGCTCACAGCAACGTGCTCATTATTGGACCAAGCTGAACCTGGGCCACACTGCTTTGGGCAGGCAGGTGAGGAGTGGTAAACTCATTTTCTACCTGTGAATTCCAGGCTATCTATTCAAATTATTCCATGTTTCTCTCAATATTACACACTTACTTTTTTCCTCATTCTTCATTTGGAAAGCAAATATGGCACATTACTACCCCAGTATAGTTCAAAGTCTGGCTGAAAGATTATCTCAATCCCAAAATGCTAATATGTCATATCTTTAAGAGAGTAAGACTGTCTACACAGAGGTGAGCAGCATATGGCAGTTGTCGTGCTGGGCAGAAGCAGTCCCCACAGAAATCCACCTGCTCCCCCAAAAGTTTTATTGGACTGTCTTTGTGTCCCTACACAGACCCCCAAAGCCCCTTCCTTCTCTTGAAATCAGTAATGCTGCAGTTTGTCTTCTTTTCACAGGATGACAAACATAGACATTACCCAATAACTGTGATACACCTTTTATACAAGCAAAATTCCTCAACAATCTTGATAATTTGGGGAATTTTCAGCAAACTAGCATTTCTGCCTTCCTCCCATCCCAAAAAAAAAAAAAAAAAAAAAAGAAAAAAATAAATCTGGTGTAAGTGGGACCATATCTATCCAGGACGACAAATTCTAACTAAGAATTTTATTAGCTATCTTAAGTGGTGTTTCATTCTGATATAAAAAAATTCTCAGTAGTTTGGAGCAGTGACACAGTATCCTTGTCTCTGTAGCAAAACTGCACACAGTTCTGCTTGGAAGAATTACCAAAAAATCAATAACTTAGTGTGGAACATTTTTTTCCTGGAAAGCAAACATATTTTAAAATGCCTTCTGGTTTGTCATAATAGATGAATTAGACGTGGTGTTTCCCTTTACTTCTAATCTGTACCCTCTAAAATATTTATCTAAACAATATTCATCAAGATGTATCTATTTTAAGTTGCTTACTACTGCTGAAGCATAAATAATTTAAATAACTCTAAAAAAAATCTGCATCTATCCACAGAAGTAGTAAATAATAGTAATAGTAAACAAACCACCAAATCACTGACTTTGAAAGCACTTGTGGGTGTAAGGTACTTCTAACTTTACATGGACAGTAGATATAGCCCATTTTCTGTTTACCTGTCTATTATAAATCTCTTTGAGGGGACTGTAAGTGTCTTTTACTGATCTTTACCCCGTTTAATCTCAGGCACAATTCCATAGCTTTGAGCTGGTCTGAAGGCTGTGGAAGATGTTTGCTCCCAAAGAGCAATCAGTCCATGACAGGGTCTTCCCACTGAGTTGAAAACCTTACATCATGATTAAAAATCATACTCCTGAAGAACATAATCCATGATAATTGGGTTCTAAATTAAACAACTTAGCCCTGAAAAGCATTCCTGCCATTATTCATGAAAACAGGCTTACTCAAATCAGTATGGATTTGCAGGACTGGTCTTCTGTCTTTGACCTGGGACAAGTCACTCTGAGGGGGCACTGTGGGAAGACTGACTAGAAACAAGACCTTCCAATCTCAATTTAGGTAGGATCCAGCCATGGGGAGCTGGATCTGGAATGCCTCCCGTATCTGGGTGGGGGAGCCTAAGAATCTTGGAGGGAAGCCATGGGATCCCATCCCCACAGTTCAGTGACATGCAGATAATCTGAAGAGGGGAGCGAGGTGTACCCCAAGCCCCCCTGTCTTACACTCCTACTTCCTTCAAACTTGCAGATCACAACCTGCCCTGTCTCCACATCAGGCAATTGTGTAATGAAGACAGCTGAAAAACTGATGCATGAAGGAACAGGGGAAATCTAAACAAAGGGAATTCAGCAATTTGTGACTCATATTTCCACTGTATAATGCATGAGACATAGCTTATAAGAAATGTGGAATCCAGACTCCAGCCAGAAAAAAAATGCAAATCAATGTTGACATATGGCAGAACAAACTCATTTTATTGATAAGAAACTCATAAAATATAGTAACTCTTCAAGGCTTCTGACCTGGCTGATTGCCCCATCTTTAATATTTTGGCTGAATCATTTAATAAAAAATGGATGTTATTCATTAACTGAGGGGCGCAGTTGAGTCAAGTCTGCTATTCATTATGATTTTTATCATACTGCTCTGTTATGGCTAGCACAAGATTTCTCTTGCAGAATTATTGCTGAGATAAGTTCCAAAAGTGTTAGCAGTGGGAAGATAGGGAAAAAAAAAACAACCCTTCCTAACTCAGTAAAACACAAGGTTAGTTTTGACAGATTTGTATTCAAAACATTAACCAAATCCCTTAGACAATTACTGCAATATTACTCTGAGACATTTTATTGATACTAGTACATCATTTACCTGTTACTATTGCCTGTTGCCTTATTTTTCCTCCTTGTCTTATTTTTCTAGAATTCCAAGTACTGTCTTTTCTTCCAATTGCTCCACTTATTTTATTCTCTGTTTATTTCCATACTGTAGCTTAGTCAATTAAATCTTGTATCTGGCTTTGCAAGATTCCTACTCAGCCTGATTTTTTCAATCCCCTGAAGATTTTTGATGCTTTATTCTGACCTTACTCATTGCACTAGTGAAATCTGTTTCAAAAAAAACGATTTTTGTGGCACAATGCAAACTGCCTGTTTTTTCCATTCGCCGTTAAATGCATCATTTGTTGCAGTCTCCTTCAGAGTTGAAATTTGATCTAAAATTAGGTTAGCTGATACCTAGAGGAGATCTCCAGTGTAAACTAACACTCTGTGGTAGTTCAGAGCTTACACCTTGCACCCAAACCAGCTGTAAACAAGGCCAGACAAATACCTGAAGCGGTGTCACCACGCTTTGGATACCTGCATTATACCTCGGTGTTTCCATACTCCTCTCCAGTGACCTCAGCAGTGTCTCACCCCCTGCAAGAACACAACCAGCAGAAGCCAGGAACAACTAACAAGAGGAATGCTGTGTGCACTGCAATAACCACCTGCCATCCTGGCTCTTGCTGGTAGCACTAACAGCAGCCTTCAGACTCTTCCGACTGATGCCAAATTAAGTGGTATCGGCAGTTCAAGGGCAGCTCTACAGTATGGCAAGAGATGTAAGACCTGTCTACTCTGTTTCTTCAGTCTTTTTAGCTGCAAGATCTTTTTCTCCCCTTTTAATTATAATACTGGGATTATATCAAATAATGACCACTGAGAGCAAAAGAGTAAAATAGAAAAAAAAATTCTGAAACTGCTTATACCAAACAGCAACACTCTGATGTCTTTGCAAGTTCTTCACCTTCCTTATAGTTTTCATACACCTGGATGGTTTGCAATATAAGTGGTTTTTACAGTCAATATTCAGCACAGTGCCATTTCTCCTGCATGAATTATTTGCTCTGTATACATCTTTTAAAACACCACTACATGTTAGGTTACATTGGCTAAGTTATTTCAAGGCAGCACCTCAAGAGACTAAGACAGAGAATAGAACAATCCTGAAAGTTGAATATTAAATGAATCTTGGTTTCCACAGAAAAAGATTTCAGGAACAAGTACCCTTTGAAGGAACATAATGTATATAAAAGAAAAGCAGACTATTTGATGGTTAAAGAACTACAGAAGATTCCTATTTTTGGAGCTTAATTAATAACAGCTTTGGGTTTTCCAAAGGAATACAAGGAATAGCAGTCATACTCTGTGGCAGTCACCTGTGTAATTATTTCTGGCATCTATTACATTTTCCATTATAACTTTCATATTCTCTCAAACCATTTTCCTATGCTAAGGGCATCTTTCCTTTTCTAACTGGCTGCAATTTCACAGCAGGATGCATTTAGCAGATGACCCTAATTTTATACTCTCTAAATTGTCATATTTATTTGGAGCACCATGAAGTCACCACTAGATACCTGGAACCTCATTCTCAATTACAATGTGTCCTACATGGATTTAAAAATCTCTTCCAGTAAAGCTGGCAGCTAAATGACAACCCCAGTTATCTGATTTGTTTCAAATTGTGTAAGATATATGAAGAAAATAGGTCCAAATTTGAGACACACATTGAAGGATGCTAATAATTTCCTTATTAATAGATATTATTGTAATAAAATATATCATGGGTATAGTGATCAAAGCCACGGTGTAAATTACAGAGAAAATTAGTTCCCTAGCTCACTGTCATTCACAGGAAGCAGAATTTTTTAATACCTGTTGAAGAGAGGAGAGCCAGGAGTCACATCACTGTCTCAACTGTTTAGACTGTTTAATACTTTTCCAGGATTTTGGTTTTGTTAATTTGCGGTCCTATGTCCTTTGGTTCTTGCAGAAAGCACAGTTCTGTTATTTCAGCCAAAATTCCCTACTCATCTTTCCATGCATTCATACTTGTGCATCATCTCACTATGGACGTCCTTGTGAAATCAAGTTAATTCAGTGGGAGACCTTTACTTTATCATGAAAGGTTGAAACACTTCCTGTAATGAAGAGGTTGCCTTGCAAATACTCAGAAGTCTTACATCCATCTAATTGCCATTGAGCATGAAGTGAAGCCAAATGCAGAACCAATGGAAAACATTCCCTATAAAATTAAAGGCCATAACATAAAAAAATGCTTTTCACTTGTTTATGCCACTGACCATCTCCAAACTCAATGTATCTCTCCTGCCTTGTACAACCTGTGCAAAGACAGAGGAAGTGTAAACTTGAGTGTCAGGATAACAGTCTGATGGCTGATCACAGAATCATAGAAGAGCCTGAGTCAGAATGGACTTTAAATATCATCTAGTTCCAACTCCCTCTGCCACAACCAGGGACACCTTCCACTAGACCATGTTGTTCAAAGCCCCATCCAACCTGGTCCTGAATATTTCCAGTGATGGGGCATCCACAACTTCTTCTATCAACCTATTCCTGTGCCTCACCATCCTCACGGTAAAGAATTTCTTTTTTATGTCTAATCTAAACTTACTCTGCCAATTTAGAGCCCTTTCCTCTTGTCCTGCCGTTACACGCCCTCCTAAATTGTCTCTCTTCAGCTTTCTTGCAGGCTCCTGTTAGATACTATACAGATATAAATACTATAAGATCCCAGAGCCTTCTTTTATCCAGGCTGAATAATCCAAACTCTCTCAGTCTGTGTTGATAGGAGCAATGCTCCAGTCCTCTGATCAGCTTTGTGGCTCTGCACTGGACCCAATCCTAGGTGGTGGACCCCAGATCTGGATGCAGCCCTGCAGATGGGGTCTCACAAGAGCAGAGGGGCAGAATCCCCTCCCTCACCCTGCTGCCCATGCTGCTCTGGATGCAATCCAAGATACAATTGGCTTTCTGGACTGCAAGTGCCCATTGACACTGACAGGTCATGTCCAGCCTCTCATCCACCAACACCCCCAAGCCCTTCTCCTCAAGGCTGCTCTCAACCATTTACAATCATATTCTCTGTACATATTTTGAGACAAATCATGCTTTCAGGTTCTCACTCTAGACAGCAACAAGTTTTTTGAGAGGCTACAAAACAAAGCAAAAGGAATTTGATTATTCTATTTTACCTTATTTTTCAAGTGAACAGGCATCAATGGTTTTTAATGGGTTTATGGATATATTGCATGTGTGTATTTATGGAAGCTATGATTTTAACAGCTTCTCAAAAGCAAAAATCAGCCAATAATGGAAGAAGTCAATAGATACTTCGGGCATAAAATCTTGCATTATTGTTTTATTGCTGCTATTATGTATAATTTACCTATACCTCAACTGAAAGGCTTTGTCCCATTTTAGGAAGAGAGAGAAGAATAAAATCAAGCACAAGACCAAGAGGAATGTTATTTGAGATGGAAATGGAAATAAGGAATCATTATAAGCGCTTCTGGAACTGCCTAAAGAAAAACAAGGAGACTCTCCTGGCTGCTGTGGAAGAGGAGAACAAATGCTCAGGTCCTTGAATAAATACATTTGAGGGACATCTGTATCTTTTACCACCCAGGTCAATGTAGATGTATAGCACTGACTAGATTAATACTCTCAGAAAGTATCAGATCACTAAAGATCAGTCCTCCTCTTAAAATTGTCCATGAGAAAACCACTAGCAACCTCTCAATTTGGAATTATTCTGTGATTTCAAGATTCAAGTATTAAAGATTATTGATTTAATATTACCGTGACCTTGACTTTAATGCAGTCTTTTTCTTTAATTAGCTGGGTAAAATTGATGGATAGTATACAATAGTGGCTTGCTAAGATGTGTATTTACTTGCTCATCTTCTCAACAAATTCATACAAAACATGTATTTAACTTATCAAATTGCACCAGACAGCACCAATAGTGCCTAGCCACAGGTAAGAAATTTGCTAGCCACATGGCTGTTTCCAAATCATGACACCAGTTCCTTACCTTCCCTGGATTGCTCAAGAAGTGGGTTGTGCTTATGGAATAACAACATACTGGCAGAGGATATTATGTTTTTTAATTTAATTTAGAACACTTTTCTTATACAATCAGTGTGTAACTATTATTCTTAGCATTCGGTCAGTGAAGTTTCTTGTTGAACACCAAGGCATTTTAATTATTTATGCAGTGCAGTAGCTTTAACTGTGCCCATCTCTACAAACAGAAGGAATAGCACACACTCACAATGGGACAAATCCCTGCAGTTGTGATTATATGAAGCAGAACTGAAGAACATGCCAGTCAGGCCTGCCAAGAAAAATAAATGCAAATTACTTCTCTAGAAATGTAGTTCCATAGATACCTCCTGTCCTTCCATCTTTCTGCATTTGGCCCTCTCTGTGCATGCTTCTTGCTATCAAAAAAGAGCTGGCAGACTGGTGGCCTTTTTTGGTGACAAGCCCTCACTGGGGTGGTACTGAGTGTTCACTGTCAATTGTGCAGAGCTATGGTTTAATGCCATTGATCAGCACTTAGTTAAGAGGGATGCAAGTCATAATATACTGATTCAGCAATCTCTTATCATAGCACTTTTAGAGAAAGCTGCCTGGAAAACTGGTATAGAAAATGCCAACTCATTAAGGCAGGAGACCCCATTCAAAGCACCTCAGGCACAGCAAACCAGAAAAAAAAATTTAAACTACATTTTTTCAGACAAGAAGCACTTTTTTGTCCCTCACTTCATGCGTATGACTTGTCTGAAAGTGTCATTACCTATTTCCAAGAAAAGAATATTTTCTAAATAAGAATGGAAGGCATCAGTTTTACAATTATTAAAATTTTATCACACTGCAAAGCAGGAATTAAGAGGCAAGACAACAAATCAGATATCATGCACATAAAGAAAAGGCCATTTCCAAAGCATCAGTAAAAATGTTGCACTGTATCTGCCAGAGAATGTTTAGAAAAAATATAGGACTCATAAGATAATTTTGTGATGCTTTAGGAATTGTGATAAGATTAAGTAGTAGAACTTTCTTTGTTTATAGGTATACATCCCAAAATAGAAGCTCAACTACACACTAAAATTTAAATCCATAAATCCATACAATAAAAGGCAATAGCCAGGAGCATCAAACATTGCCACTGTTTTCCAAGAAGTATCAAAAGAGATTAAAGGAACATCAACACTTTTTTTTTCTTTTTTTTTGTAAATTGCTTTCTAAGAGGTCTTTCTGATGGCTCTAGACACACTTCAAAAGTATTACACATAACTAAGACTCATGCTTCAAATATGTCATGTAACAGTGAGAGTGTGTTCACATGCACCTGAACAATTTAATTCTGTGGGTCAGCAACATGAGTTCAGCCCTACACACACCTGGAGTACTCCCATGCTTGCCTGAGCTGGTGTGTTAGTGAGAGGCCAAGCAGTGCATTTTTAAATTCATCCAGTTTTCACTTGCCACCAGGAAGCAACTAGCTGGCCCCTGCATGCAATTCACGTGATATAGTGATTGCTTCATTTTATAATTAAATGTCAGGGAAAACAGAGCCTTGCATTTCTCTTAAATCTACCAAAGGGCAGAAGGATTTGAGCTGTGGCACTGGGGTACATGAATATCACAAAAAAGTGCTCAGGCAAGTAGACCATCTGTACTCCATAAGCATGTGCTGCAAGACAGAAAATATATGTTGACACAGAAAGAAAATTAAAGAAAAAAAAAAGACTGGGAAAACAAGGTACAAAAAGACTAAAGAGACACTTGAAAAACAAGCAGGTTATCTGAAAAACAGGATTTAGCGAAAAGAGTCATACAAGCTGCTGCATACCAAAGATAAGGAAAAAAAATGCACACCTGATGGATTTCTGAAGGAATAAATGGGGAAGGTCAAGTTGTCAGGAATATAAATATCAAAAACAGTGGGCAAAAGAATTCTAACTTAGAAGACAGCAAAAAAGTGCAAGTTTTGAGGGATATGAGGCTTATGAGGAAAGGACAGAGGGACTTTTAGACATTTAAAGGAGTTAACCTATTTCTGATCTTACCACATATATTCTCATGCAAGTGTTATAAACATGAAAGAGATTAAAGAATATTTCAGAATCTTATAGAACATCTGGCTCTAGCGGGGAAACTCGCAAAATCCTCCAACCACAGAGATAAGCACAAAAAGGGGAGTATTATTACAATAGCATTTTTACTTATCTCTGGATAAATTACTTGAGCGAAATAAACTGGTAAATTTTATTCATATTATAAAATACTTTTAATAGAAGTAATCCATATTTTCCACCACATGTGCTTTGCTGCCATTTTTACAAGCTCGATTTATAAGCTTCACAACATTTTTTGGCTATCCAAAATATTGCCTCTTCTGCCTTCTATAAAGCAGAGCAGCAGGAAAATTGGCAATAAAGCATTCTGTTAAAAAATCTACATAAAGCAAGTAAAGACAAAGAAAATACAATGTAATTTCAAGACTAGTCTTAGAGAGGAAAATACACATTTCAATTTATTCACAGTGTTAGCAAGGCAATATCAGGAACAGAATGATGCTGAAGTGCTCCTTTCTGCACAGATCTTACCACGTATCCATTGTCCAATTTATTCTGTAGTATTTTTTTTCCATGATTTGCCAAGCAAAGGCCTTAGATAGTCCTCCAGTTCTACCAATCAAGAGAGCTCAAAGAACTTTAGTGCACGTGGTGAAAATCCATCAGTGCCAATGGAGATACTGAGCCAGCTGACACCTCATGATAGGTGGATCTGGGAAACCAAAGTTATTATCCTGAGCTGTAAAACTACTGGAGGGAGGAATCACAGTCTGTACTTGTACACCTCCATATGTGGCTGCAAGGGAGCTGTGTATAACCACTGCACATCCGAGGCAGGACTTGTGCTCTGGAAGTAAACATTGATCACACAATTAGCACTAACGAGGCAGTGACTGCAATAAACTTCTAGCACGTTGTCCAACCATAACAGTTAGAAGTGGGGTTTTGGGTTTGTTTTTTCACATGCAACAAGAAACACTCCAAACCCATCAGATATTCACGTGAATCCAGCATGCTGTGCTGCCACGGAAGATTTCTTGGCTCAGGGAAGAAAATCTCATCTTCACCGAGCCAATACAACAGACTGTGTCACCAAGGACACAGCCACCTCACCAACTACAATGAAACTGCATTGTCATGCTGACAGTGATGGAAAATAATTATAACCACGGCCATTTTTTTTCTGTTACTGGATCTTGAGGGAAGAGGAGGGTAAGAATACCTAGATGCAAACATAGATAATTACGAAATCGCTACTAAGTTTCTACTGACTTTGACAACAACGCCAGGAAAATAAAAGGCATATTTCAAAAAAAAAAAAAAAAATCGCTACTAAGTTTCTACTGACTTTGACAACAACGCCAGGAAGTTAAAAGGCATATTTCCAAAAAAAAAAAAAATATAATTTTTTGCCACTGTACACAGTAAAGATAAGGAAATTATAGTCTTCAAGTGTTCCAATAGACTTTACAAACCACACTCCTTCTTAACATACAGAAAAATATTTCATCTATCCTGTTCAATAGTCATAGAGCTTTGAGAGCATTATGCCAAGTTTTCCTTTAAAATAATTTTTAACTGTCAAGAGGGTAGAACACTGGAGTAAACTGTCTTCAGACATGGAAGAATTCCCATCACCAAACATTTTTAAAAACTGGTTGAACAAATAATATACATTAGGAATAGTATACATGTGTTTCATCCTGCCTTTGGAGAAGGGACAAAGCAAGTGATTTCTTCACATCCTTTTCAGCACTACAGTCTAGAATAGGCATGAAAATATAGTTATGCAGCAACCAGATGCACAGTTGCTCCTGTAACAGTGAATTAATAGAAAGGCAATTCATGTTTCAGTGACCATAACTGCGAGATTTTTAATTTTTTTAAATGAAAATGTAAAAATATACATTATCTCTGGCAGTGTAAGAGTACGCTTCCTTCCCCCCCCACCACATGTGTCACAGTGGAGATCAAAAAGTGATCTCATTACTCAAGAAGTATCAACTATGAGAGTGATCTGGGTTCATCAGTCCCTGAAATGTTCATGAAAACACATTTTTCTGTGCTAATTGTTTCAGTGCTTCTCAAAGGGCTGCCCATCTTTTAAAAAGTTCAAGTTAAAATATACTAGCTTGTGAAATTATGTCCGACAATGTTATTGTACAGCAAGAACATACCACAGGAGTACATGAAGACCCAAATTTATGCTGTTCTGACTCAGGTAAAAAAAAAAAAAAAATTAAAAAAATGCTTTTTGGCTGCCAAAATCAAACTTGTTTAATTGTTTAATTCTTGGGTGGGAAGAAAATGTTGATACTTCCCTAATAACACTAGCAAATGCAACAGCACAGCAACTGGGGGTCAAAACCAGGTATCATATTGAATCTTAGAAAATGCAGAAATAAAATACAGACTTCTTTTAGTGATGGTAACACAATTTGGGATCTACCTCCCCAGGGACTGTGTTTTCCATCACAATCTCTCTGAATCAAGGCTGGGTGTCACACTAAACTGCAAACCATGGCTCTGTAAACGAAGCTGGAATTAGTGTCACAATTCAAGTAAAATTGGGCTGCCACACTGATATAGAAGAGGTCAAACTAGCCCCTCATAATGGTCTTTTTTTTATATTAACAAACTGAAAATCACAGAAAGCTCTACAAAGCTGACAAAGGATTCCATTTCCAGTTCCTCAGTACCAGAACAAAGGAAGCAGAAGGTGATGAACAACGTTGGTCAATGAGACATTTAGACAATAGCTTAAGGGGAAAATCTCTGCCTTGAAAAGAGTTATGGCAGTGCAGTTCCCTCCCTCTAACTGCCTATCTCCAAGTGTTACCTTCTGAAAAGTCATTATCATTCTTTAAAAATAGGGAGGTTTTGTGGCTATCCAGAGCACTTCTAATATTTTAGCTGAAATTAACTCAGGTTCTAATGTGGAAGGATGAGGATTATCTATGCTGGCTTCAAGGAATACAAATGGCAAAGTAATCCTCACAAATAAAATCATACTCATAAATGAAAACTTCGGAAATTAATTGTTTGCAAACTAAATGTCTGCCTTGAAAATGTGTTAGAAAATTTGATACTTCCCTTTTACATAGCAATTCTGATTATTGTGTCTTTGAAGCAGTCAGACAAATGTGTACAAAAGGCTATGTAAGACTACTACAAAAAGCAACATCAGGTATTTTTTAAATTGTAGATATCACTACTAAATAAATAATTCCATATATTTTTTCACAACTTACTATTCTGTATGAAGTAAAACCCTTTGTTTCTTTTTTTTTTTTTAATAATGCAGGATCAAAGACTATATATATGATTCTAGAAGAGGCTGCAGTAGTCTGTGCTGACCAACAAAAAGATAGGGCCCAAATTCAAGTTACACCACTGATATGAAATGCACTATTACTGCTAAATATGAGGGCTGAGTAAACCTGCAGACTTATGCCCAGTGTTATAAATACCTATACTTAGCTTCAAGTGGGGATATTGGGAGTTGTATCTCTTGCACCAATTATATGCCAAGTAGAGATTAAGTGAAAAGAAATAGTAATGAATATTGCTGCTTTTGAACACTGACAGTAAGAGCTGAGTCAGTTGCATCAGCTACAGCTCTTAAAGTTTTACTATTGCATTGTTTCCCTTTCTTATTAACTGCTCTTGGGCATAAAAAAACACATATTTGTGTGTGGTTTTTATTTAATAATTGGGGGAGAACATGGCCTGGATTGTAAGTAATGACCTTGGGCTTTTTATCCTATTCTTTACTTTTTTGGAAAATCTATTCTTCATCATACTACATCTTCTTTTGGACACATCATCTAAGACGGCACCTGCTGCAACTGGATCTATCAAGCTCTGGACTTTGCCTTATAAATACAAAAATTGGTCAGAAAGCATCTACTCTCTGCATCTCAGTAACTTTCAAAAGTCATTCACACAGAAAATTGGCAATCTGACAGCTCAGGAAGACTAGTTTCAGTTCTGTAAAGGAAATAAATTGGTGTCTTGGTTACCTCTATTAGATAGTGAAAGATCCTCCCAGTGAAAAGGCTGCATAAAGAGGGGAAAATGTCGACACAGATCAGGACATTTAGAGTTGATATGCATATCAACTGCTGCTACTTTAAATACATATGACCTCAATGGGAGGGCCAGCACAGCTAAAACCAGAGTTATAGGGAATGCAGACACGGCACAGAATCTGCAAACCAGACCCAGGCACTAAAAGGAAAGAGTGGCAGAGATCTATAAAAGCCATTATTTCTCAGAAACAAGTATCATCATTAAGTGAAGAACAGTAAGAGAATAAAAGGAGTTCCTGACTTCCAAAAATTAATTTGTTTATTTATTCCTGATTCACTGGGTAAGTCAGGCACTGACTTAAAATCAACTTACCGTTGATTTAAATAGGCTTTGGCTTAATGCTCACACTGAAGAACACCACTATGTAAGCCTTGTTCTATGAAAATTATATCAGAGCATAATGATAAAATCATATCACCATCCCTAGGAATATCACCTGAGTTTAAATTAAAAAAATATTTTCTACAGCTAATCCCCTCAAATCCAATTATTTTAGCATTTACTAGAATGCACTCCAGCAGAAATGGAAGAAATTGCAGAACATACAAGAAAAGAAACCTCTGTGTCTCATCTGAACCACTAGTCAGAGAGAAGCACCAGTATGAAAGTACTTTTCTGTCTGTATAAGAAATAGTCATCCATTTAACAGTTTGTGAGGTACTAAAAGGTTCTATAGAGGCACATATTTTTTCCAGATACACACTGGATCACAAAGCAGGGAACAGTCTCTCCTCAGTTAGGTACTCGTGGCTAAGTCGTATAAAGAACAGTACACCTTATCTACCACAGGAATATTTCAATCTACAAAAAAAATAAGGAAATCCGCAATTTCACAGAATTTTCAAAACAGTCCTCTGACTAAGTAGGAGAATATGCTCCGTAGGAGAGAAAATTAGCAAGAAATACACAACCATGGAGCTTATAAGACAAGCCGAGACACAAACTGGCAATGAAAGCTAAGGCTTCCATTTAAAGGACAGCCACCAGGCCATGCCCTTACTTGTGGTAAAATACCCCCAAACCAACATGTACTTAAGTACATCCCTGTGCAATCAGGGATGGGGATGAAATGTGAGACTAAATCCAGCAAAACCTAAAGATCTCTGCCCTCCAAGGCTCCAAGTCTTTACTACCATTATGCCATCCTTAGTCAGGTCTTAAAGTCCCCCAGCCTCCTGTCTGTTACTGGAAGAACTCAACCCAAGTGCAATAATCCTTTTCTGTGAAGACAAGGAGGTCCAAGGCAGAGGTACATCCCAAAATGTCATACAACTGCAACCTGTGGCAGAGGTAAACCCTAAAGCTTAAGGACTGAGGTACACTAGAGGTGTCCATCTACATACATATGGTTGAAGAAGACAGTGTTGTCCCTAAATTCACATTGGAGAGGTTTTCAGGAATTTGGAGATTTAATTTCTTCTAGGAGACCAAAATAACCAAGAAGGATCTCTAGCTTGCAGTTCAGAGAGAAATTGAACCTTAGAATGAAAACTCTTGAGGCATAATGCAATCATAAGCAAATAATCCACGAGTATCTTTGACACAAAATCTAAAGCAAAAATCAGACCTTAGATATTCTAAATTTTCTTCCCACAATTTTTATATAACCTTATTTTATAATTATATGTAATATGATATTGCTACTTTATAATATTACATGATACCATTTATAGTATGTTTAGTATTGTATGTTTAGTATAGTATTAGTATAGTATGTACTATTTTAGTGTATTGTTTTATAATATGTTTCTATATTCTACAGAGGTTTTTTAGAATGCATTTCTGAAGGGAGTACAGATTGGAAAGAGAAATAATCACTCAAGATGGAAAAGGTACCAGTGAAGTGATAGCAACCTGCAGAGTCATAAAAGAATGAATGCGGACCCCTTGACAGACTGGTCAGATATTTAAAGAAACTACTACCAAGGCAATGTAAGTAAGCTAGTACCAAGGGCTCTATTAAAAATAGGAACAGCAAATTTACTTAGAACTGTTAGAAACAACCCACCAAAAAACCCCTAGCAGCCTAGTAATTCTCAGGACCTGACTGTGGAAAATTCAATCCAGGTAAGAAAAGCCCAATTTGAGACCAAAGCTCGCAGCAATACAAGGATCCATAAATCAGAGTCATATCCAGCAGGGTTTTCTAAAGTCACAGCATTATCAGAGACAGGTTACAGGGTAAATCAGAATAGTATCAAGAGCCATCCCCAGTGACCTAAAGCAGGTTCTTATTTCATGAAGAATTTTATTAGAAACATAGCTTTATCAATACCTGTTCTTACCAGGGGCAATCCCAACCTTTACTGGGTGAAGGTAAATTTATAAATCCTCTCCCTGCTTGTTAATTCCTGTTAAAGTGGAGCTTAAAGTATCACAGCATAAGAAAATGCTGCAGCATATTAAATCTTAAAAATAAAGGAAATTAAGGAATGTTGAGACAAATGTCACCTGTTGTTGAGTTTCACTTCAGGTGAATTCATAAGCTGACAAATAGAAATATTTATGCAATTTTGGTTTAGAGTAGTGCCTCTGATGTTCACTGTGAGAGCACACCGCAAAAAGAATTTATCAGTAAACTGCAGGAGATACAGAAGACATAGATGACAACCTGACCTTGGAGATAGACAAAAGGAAATGAACTCTAAGGATTTTTATCTAAGGACTACACTGAGCACAATATCTGATAAGCCTCAAGAAGGCAGAATACATGAAAAAAAAATGCTTTTGGCTCTTTTTCATAGTGTATAGTACCAGAAAAGTAAGGATAACTGGGAAAAAGTAAAAGTCTGGGCAATATCTTTATTTTCCTACAAATTACTCTTCACACTTTTTTATAAAAGGAAAACTAAGCATTTGCATTTAAGTACAATACCACTAACAATTAAAAAACCAGGATGAAAGACCTCTACTCCTAAAAATTAATAATCCAACAGCAAGCATTGAAAACCTGAGGAAGAGCCCAATAGAAGGAACACAGGAATAGCAAAAAAATTCTCAAAAATTATCTCTAGTAACAGTTGACAAATAATTTCAAAAGTTTTACATCTCTCCCATCTCACCCTCATGCTACTATCCCTCAGTATACGATGGAAATGTCAGAAACAGAGCAACAAGGGATCCATTCCTTTGTTGTTGTTTTTTAAGCTGTTTACAGCCTCTGCCAAATAAGAATCAGTCAAGGAAAAATTAACATTCTCCTGAAGAGGTGGAATTGTGCCAGTGATGAAATACCTGCACGGCAAGAACAAATTCAAGAATTAAAATTAACCACCTTTCTGCTGCCAAGCTTCCCCAACGTCATCACAAACATCTCTGCTCCTGAATTTTGTGAGCAGCTGTCTACCTGTGGGAGGTGTAAAGACTTAAAGATCACAGTTGCCTGTCTCAAACACTGTTAGTGCCACAGAAGGACTTTGCCATGAGGTAGGCACAGAATGGAGCTAATTCCAAGCCTGGCAGAAGCCAGATCTGGCTATCACATCCTAAGTACTGCATCCAGCCAAAAATTCCCACTGTGGCAAACTGCATAAAGAAGCAACTGCTCTTACACATATCAACAGCCAAAGATCACCCCAAATTATGGGACAGATGGCACTTGTGCCTGGACACTACCACTAAAGCACCACCCCGAATATACCTGGAATTTGGACTGTAAATTAAGCCACCATGACAGGAACTTGAGATAAGATAGAGGTGATACTATTGTCTGAATGTTATCTCAGGTCTAGGGGGAGGTTAACAACGCTGGAGGAGAAGAATGTATCACTGATAACAGATATAAAGAAGGCAGCAACAAGGAAAGCCAACTCAGCAATGGTGCTGAAATCAGCTCGGGCTGAGAAAAACACCATTCTGGCAAATGGAGATTACAACCACCAATACACAACTCAAGAGAAAGAAAAAGCACGCAGACTAATTAGCTTCAGAGGAGAGAGAATCATTTAACCAACAGCATAAAAGAACTGTGTAGCTAATGAACATTAATCCCTTTGCTTGTTAAAATATATAAACAGTGAAAATTTTGGAACAAACTGGGGACTTCCACCACCGAGAAGCCAAGGGTAAAGAAGGGCCAATGGGACACTCCTGGAGCCACAGGTGGTGACTACCTTACACATTCTCTTTCCCTTTTTCTCTCTTTCCTCTCTTTTCTATTTCTTTCTACTTCACATTTTATTGCTAGATAAAATCTATACTATTGACTTGAACATATGGTCTCATTTGCACCTTAATTCAAGCAGAGGCATCTCTCAGTGATCAGTTCTTAACAGGAGGAGCAGAGGAACGTAGGGGGTGAAGAGAATGTATCTTGAGACAGAGCAGAATACAGAATAAAGGTGAGAACACAGGGAATTTGAGTTTTTTCTTTGCTTTCTGGTAACAAAGTACTATGAAGAAATCAGCTTTAAAATTGGGAGCATTAGAGAATCACTTCTGTTTGGGATCTTGGCACCCATAACTGGCTAAATATGTTCAGTCTTGACAGAAATGGAAGAGAAAAAAAAAATTTCCAATAAAAGGAAAAGAAAAAAACAGAGCACTGCAGAAATCAGCACTGAGAGCCCCTGCCGAACCAAAACCTCAGCGTGATGTTAAAGAGATACTGTATCGCAGGAGGCACCATCTGTTGTGTTTGGATCTGAAAAGTTGAGGGGCCAGAGGCAAAACTTGCTCCAGGAGCAACCTTTACTCCTCAGCCCTGAAAGCTAACCCCTTCTTGAGCTGAGCAGATCAGGTTAGACCAGATCTCCAAATCATATTCAGCAACATGTGTTTTGTGTGCTCTGAGAAAAAACACATATGCTTAGGTGGAACCAGCCTTTAAATCAGGTCACTGCTGATTTCAAAACCAGCAGCTATTGACACATTATATAAAAGTTACTTGGAGCTGGTTAATCACTCCATGTGAAATACAAAGCATCATTTTCTTGACTAAGTCCTAACAGAAATGTCCAGAAGCTTTGCATTGCATCAGGGCTCCATGCTGTTCTGCTCACATGTTTTATATGGCTAGAAGAAAGATGTGGACACCATCTGAGATCCATCCCAAGGATAGCCATCCTTCATAAGGTTTCCAATCCAGCCTCAAAAAATGAGAAAAAATGGCTGAGCTTTGCTATAGGCAATTAATGGGCCAAAAACCCTGTGCCCCTATGCCATGAATGCTGATTAACCTGACTTAGCTAGAGTAAAAATGAGCTGTGCTGATAAAAAAGAACTGTATAATGATACAGCAAAGGGAGACAGAGGGAGAATTTGTGATCGTCTGAATTATTCCTTCTAGTCTTTCACTAATATCAAATGCAACCATGTGAACAAAATCTATCCAAAGGGTTCAACCATTTACTACTTGAATACCAGTATTATATTTGGGGGGGAGGGGGGCGGTGAACAAAAAACAAAACGAAACAACGAAAAAACCCACCACAAACACAAAAAATACCAAACAGAAAAACCCCTTTTTTATATTGAAAAATATCATAATTTATAATTTCTAGTCGGGGGGGGAGGGGGGGGAGTAGAACTTTCCTCACACAGCTTGGAAGATGTCAGAGAAAATAAGGTTTTCTCCTGAACTTGCCCTTCTGTTTCTAACCTCCAGTCAAAATTTCCCCCTTGTTATATTGAAAAATATCAAAATTTATAATTTCTAGTCGGGGGGGGGGAGGGGGGGGAGTGGAACTTTCCTCACACAGCTTGGAAGATGTCAGAGAAAATAAGGTTTTCTCCTGAACTTGCCCTTCTGTTTCTAACCTCCAGTCAAAATTTCCCCCTTGTATAATAATTTTCTGCATTTAAAATTCAGCTACTTGCCAAACAAACAGCATCTGTTTAAACAAAAGGAAGAGATTAGTGGCATCTATTGCCTGTGATAGGAAAACAGCCAAGCTTTGATAAAACTACGTTTCAAGTTTGCCTTTTCTGTTTTCAAAAACTGCAGCTGTTCCCTCCAACTTTTTTAAGCCTTAAGCTCTCTCGCATGACCTTGAAGACTTATGAAGCTGCAAAACTGTCCTAGGCACTTATAAACTTCCAAAAGTAATGCATTTCAAACTGTTCCCTGAGACTTCCTTTTTGTGAACAGGCTCATTTAATGTCTGTTAGTTAAGTTGAAAGGCACTCATTTGAGAGATTTCTTCTAGAGGTAATCTCATATACTTGCATGAAAAAACGCAGACGCTATAGGGGTTAGCTAATTAACCCATCCAGAAATTCTTATCATTAGGATGAAATCAGAGAGAAATCTATTTCCAGGTCCTAAACGCAACAAAATATTATACCTTTAATATCCAGATTTATTCTCCTATAATAAAAAAGTGAAATTTAAAAGGTTTCCTTAAAAAGGTTTCACTTTTCTTTTTTAATCTCAAGAGATTTCTTTATAATAAGACAGAATAACAGATCACTGTTAATTACTTGAATTTAAAACTGATTATACTTTTCCCGTATTTTCTTTTTAATGGGTGCGAGCAGTTCTTTGGGTTTTTAGCCTGAATGAGGAGTGACGAAGGGGAAAAAAGGTTTTTCTAGAGTGAGGTAGAAAAAGCTTTTTTTACTGAGGTCGAACAGCCCTAAGCACAAAATTTTAGTTCTAATACTCAAACAGATTCTGGGGATATTCTAATACCGTGAGATGTTTTCTCTTATTTACCAATGCAATGAATTTTCCTTCCCTTATTCTTAGTACTCATGATAGGAATGAAAATTTTCCACTCAGTGAACTCTATTGATCATGCAAGTGCCTAAACTTGGAGACAGGCAGAGAATAAGACTGCATTACTGTGATATGCTCTGACACAAATTTAAAGGCACCATCAGTCATTTAGATGATAAGATGGGTAGATTTTATAGGACTCTTAATTCTTTAGTTTCTTTGTCAATATGCTCTTCACCAGGGGTGTTCAGAAGTAGGGAAGCATAGGTACAGAGGAAGATCTCTCTAAAGCCTAAATGGTTATGCAAGGGTTTATAATTTCACTTAATGTTGTACATCATCATATTAACAAAAATTATCAGTGTTCAATCTTTCCCTATCTCCTAAACTCTTGCACTAACAGAACCTTTTGTGCTCCAAATTGAGGATGTGATGCATCAAGACTGCTCATCAAAGACAAACACCAACATCCAAGAACTGTTAGGCAGACCAAAAAGCCCACAAGAATTACTTCAGAATTGTGACATTTAAAAATTATGTTTTCACTTGTTTTCTGCCTTCTGGGATTGGACTCCACAGGCACTACATCTTTTAGGCTTTCATCTAGACCAAGAAGGATGAAAAACTGCTTTGACTTTTAAAAAAAATGAGCACGAGCTCTTACAGTTCACAGAAGGGGGTTAACACTCTACACAGAGTGCTGAGTATGGAGGGCTCACACCCAGCCCAAGATATTAGCATGGCTAAGGCAGTCAATTGAATTTTTAGCTTCATGGAATGGTCCCAGAGAGCCTCGTACAGCTACTGAATTTCAAATTAAAAATTTGATGAAAATCATTACATAAAAACTGATGTGGATTTGACAAGAAGAGACATAGAATATCAGGGTGTGATTGCAGCACTAATTAACACATAACATACTACAGTCTCACTGACAGAAAAATACAATCAATTAGTAGCGAACTACATGACTTTTTAAGAACAGCTGAAAGATCCAGCGGAAATAGAGATAACGGGAAGGAACCAATGAAGACTACATAAGATGAGTTAAAGCTTGGAAAAAAAAATGATAAAGGCAGCAAAACAGAATGAGTAATTGCTAGCTACTGGGGCTGAAGGCGTGAGAAGTCTATATCAATTATTGAAAAGAAAGCAAAACAGAGCAAAAAGAAAGACCAGCCCTGCACATAGACAAGTGAGTGACCCTTTCACAGTATTATAGAATTAGCAACACATTTCTGCTCCACATGGTAACCCCCTAACAGTGAAGGTCTCTTGGCTTCCAAGAGAAAAACTTCCAAGGAGAATAGACCTATTTGCTTCAGTTAATTAAAAAAAAAATGTGGAAGGGAGAACTCTGGAGAATATATGACAGCAAAAAATAAACTTGAATCACCAAAGGGCAGATATCTTATTTCTCCATCTCTTATTCTTATTCAGCATGATTTCCATTCACAGGCTTATCAGTAGATTGTTGCTCACTGACAATTTTTGTTGAAAGTACTAAAGATGCAGTGTCTGTAGGAAGAAAAGCTCAGTGATCAGTCTCAGCCAGATGAAACAATGTTGATTTACATCACCTAAATATATGCATGTTACCAACTGAAATATCATTATCTGTAACAATATCAAGTCAGATTTATAGCTTCTGTCTTTCCTAAAATGTTCAGGAAATAAATAATTTTTTAGAGTTTATTTATGTGGCCTGTTACCTTTACTCCTTATGTAGCCTACAAAAGAGGCACTCAAAATATCAGTCTCTGCATTTGGGGAGACAGCATTATCAGTGCTCTTCTGGATGGGGAATGAAAGTAGATGAAGATATTTGGGTAGGAAGAAAGGCTGTCGACCACCAGGCAAAGCAGCATGACAAGAAAGAGCTGGGGAGTCTCTCTGTCTAGTCATTACACCAAAGCATCCATAGCCAGAGACTTTCATCAACAAGGACAAGAACTTTACAGACAGCTGGGTGTTATCTCTAGCCTGACACTTTTGCAAGGACTGAAATTCAAGGGAGACTTAATCTGCTGTCCTATTAAATTTTATTTTGGTATCTTATTAAATTTTCCATGGTCTAGTTTAAATCACATAATTCCTCCTCTGTTCTCAACAACGAATAAAAATAGTCAACAACTCTGAAATCTCTATGAATTCATAGGCATATCTTAAATATCTGATCTCTAGCCTGAAGATATTTGTTTGTCTAGGCTCTTTCCTATAGGCCAGTTATATTATCTAACCCTTCAGTCTCATTATTCATACCTCTGTTTTAATCCCAGAATCACACATTGGATAAGGTTGGTCAGGGCCACATGAGGTCATCTGGTCCAACCTCCTTGCTCAAGCAAGGCCATTCCAGAGCACATTGCACAGGATTGTGTCCAGCTGGTTCTCAAATATCTCTGGTGAGGGAGAC
>WBND01000040.1:2306277-2355004 GCA_013398595.1 Tychaedon coryphoeus
TGAGGAAATTGTGAGAGACAGAGTCAAAAGCCTTGGTGACATCAAGGCAGACAATATCTACTGCTCTCCCCTCATCCATCTGGGTTGTTTTTGTCTTTGGAGGCAGCCAGGTCTGTCAAGCATGATTAAGCAATGATTTCTTTTAAAAACAGGCTTCCAAAAATCAATATTTCCGTTAAGGGTTCAGCACACCATCCAGCATATTGTTGCCAAGTAAAGATCACTTCTCTTCTTTTTCTCCAAAATTATACTATAATTATATTAAGATGAATCCCATGTATCAGTCACCATCTCTGCTAGTGATTCCTCCACTGGTGGAAGAATACTCCATGTTCAGTTTTTCTCCTGGATATTCTTATGTTTCTCTCCCAGTTTGTCTGTTCATTTTTATGACAACCTACAACCACAGCTGCACTGCAGAACCACCTAACCCATCCAAGGAATGCTCCTCTCACTCCAGGCTAGGCTTGCTAAGTCCAATACCATAAGTACGTGGGAAATCTAAAAGGCTGGCTCACAGCAAGAGCTACATACCACATGTGCACAGCACATTACCTCGTCTTCACTCAACCTTCTTGATCCCACAGGCCATAATAGGCATCTGTACAACCTTTAACATACCAAGAAGTTTCTCGTAGCTTAAGCATCTGAGAGCAGTAGGAAACCAGCACACTGTTTTACAGAGAGGAGCAGGACATGTCATAGGCCACTGCACTCAGTACAAGGATGTCCCCTTGAGAGCACAGCACCCCACAGATATCCCTGACCCCTGTTCTTCACCTCCTTTCTGTGCCACACACAAGCCAAAGGCAAACAAAAGATCCAGCAAAGGGAACTCTCCATTAGTAGAAAATAAGTGCAGTCAAGTTGCACATGATATCTCTCACACTTTGTTAACACACGTATGCATGCTAATAATGAGAATTGTCCTGCTTAAGGCACCGAGTACAGGAAAATCTACATCTCAGTCTCACTCCCAGTTTTCCACGTGCAGCACTCACTGGTTGTGCCTTACATGGACACACCTCTGTATCTGTGAACACTGGGAAGAGCAGCCGAACAAAACTAAATAACTACAATTGTTCCAGCCACGAGCATTCTGTAGGAAGCCTGGGGATTAGAAAAATTTATTGAACAACTGCAATAACTCAGCACTTGCTGACCTAGCAGAGTCCTTCTCTATATTGTTATGCTCCCCAGATCATGGACCGCAACAACTCACAGCAAACTCTAAAACTGGTAAAACTCTAAAAATGGTAAAAATGCAAATATTCTCTATATGTTGAACTTACAGTATTAAGAACAGGTGTGCCAAGAATAGTATCTGACTGAGCTATATTACTACAAAATTTTCAGGAAACACATATAATAACAGACACCGTCTTCAAACAGATATCAGCTATGGCATGCATGCATATATATTTCTGTGGGTAAATAAAATTTTCAAGTATTTGTTATATACACATTTTCTTTCCTGTTTCTGTTAATATTATTAGAGGGTGTCTTAGAATATTACTTGCATGTTATTTGTTCCTAACATTGTTTTTCATGAATTCATGTATCATATTAGATCAACCACTGAATAATATAGCACGCTGATATATAATTACAAAGTTGAAGTTGCATTTTGTGACTCAGTGAAGGACAATTCACATTCACTGATAATTTAGAAAACAAGTTAGTTTTGTTTTGTTTTAATGAAATGTCTCACTACCCTCAAGATGTGAAGAAGTAAGGGTTCCATAAATTAAGTATCATTCTTAAAATTATTTCAGTATTTTAAAGACTTTTACGTTACTTTCAAAACTTCACTTAACTCCTATAGACCAACACAGATATCTTATTCAAAATCTTTGTATCATTTAAGCCTTACTTGAGTCCTCAAGGTAGTCTTTGGACAAAATGTAATCCCTTCTGCAGTCTCTGTGAACTTTCCCTATCTATTTATCACTACTAGATTCTAGAGAAGCTGTCTCCCCAGGCTGAGATTCATCAGGTCCAAAATACTGTGTTAGAACAGGTACCAGGTCCTTGTGACCAGAGCTTTGCAGGGTGCCTCTGGACTGCCCAGCACTGTGCAGTTTAGATCCATTCTTAAACCACCAGCACCTTTGCTGTGTCACCAGCCCTGCTTTTAGGAGAATTTTCTGCCAGAGGAGGGTGTGGAATGATGTGAATGCTGTGGAATGATGGATTGCTGGGTTTGTAGCTGCAATCAAAGGAATAAAAGAGAACTAGCAATGAGTAAAATAGAGTTGGTTATGAAAATTTCACATGCTTGTCATATCTACAAAGGTAATCAGGTCTCTCTTTCTCCAATCTCAGCATATATGAAGTGTCAGCACACCCCAGAAACCTCTTTTCAACCTACCTGAAAATTATTTTAGGATGGGAGGCACTAGGAATAGGAAATGCAATCATTGTATGCATTCAGTTTCCAGGAACTTATCTGGGTTTTACATTAAACTGAATATTGCTGAATATTTCATTCAGCACGAATCACACTTTTAGAGAGATTTGCAGATTGAACAGGCCTTTCAAAATTACATTGGTGATTTTCAAAGTGCATGTTTTCACACCTGAATTCCTCAGATCTTGCCAAATGTACTAATTTTAGTGTAAGCTCAGATAAGATTTGGGGCATGTGTGGTTTAATGTCTGGCATCAGAATGACTGCCTATTATCTAATTGCAGTTTGAAAGGCATCAAGCAGAAGGGATAACATTGTCTTAGTTCCTCTGATAAACTTAGTTATCCCAGTGAACTCCTTGAGAGTAAAAATGAAAGAGTATTTCTCGTTTCTTTTTTGTCTATTCCAAATGTTTCCAGTGTGGTGCAATATATATTATACTCAGTGATTCAAACCCATGTACCTGTATTTTAGTAATACAGGTACAGTATATAGTAACAATAATTTAGTAATACAGGTACAGATACAGTAATACTCAGGCTCTGTTGAACTAGTTGAGTTTCAAGGACGGGGGGGTCTTCTAAATTGATATTATTTGCATTTGTGTGGTTGAAGAGGTTTGCTTTGCTGAAACTCAAAAGGTCAAAGGTCAAATAAAACCTTCATGCTGCATCCAATGAACCAATAATCTAGGGACTTAAGGTATTTGGTAATAATATGTTCCAGAAGGAAGTTCAGATATCTTCCCTCTCCTTGCTGTAGACTTCAAGTTACTTTTCTGACATGACAGTAAATCTGCAGATGGAAAAAGCTGAAAATACATCACTCCATGAAATGGAATTATTTTCTTTTCAGTCACATGCAATACTTTGAAGGTGAACTCTATTTCATTTTCTGATGGTACTCTTTTCTTTCTATTTTTGAAAGCTTTGTGCATGAGAGAACAAAGGGAAAAGATTTATTCTCTTCAGATGTAGTTAGAAAATGGAAAATACAATGCAATAAATGCCAAATAGATCTAACTAAATAGGTATTGTTCTACAAGAAAGGAAGACATTTAATCTACTGAAAGCAATATGACACTAACAAATTTTGCGAAGAAACCTCGTTAGTAGAGCCTAGTCTAAACGCACTATTTAGCACATGTAATTCTGTATTATTCTTTTAGTCGTGTTGGTGTGAAGAACTTGTAAAGAAACAAAATACACAGATTATAGGCTTGACAAGGAACTCTAACAGATAAAAGATCATTCATCTGCTATTTTGTGCAGCCAAGTTATTTGAGTAATAATCTTGGAAAGCTCTTAAAATAATTGTATGGTGGCTGTCACTGCAGTACTGTTGGGAAGCTGGTCCAGAATGACTTTTTTCCCAGAACAAAAAAGCTTTTAATTAATTTCCATCTTAAGTGCATTCACAGTTAGTTAATTGCTTGTTTCTTTCTACACTTGTCTCTTTTTTTATTTCCTGTATTAAGTAATTATTTTGCAGTTAAACTGGTTAATTACAACTTTTACTTTATGAATTATAAATGGTTATAATTGCATAAAAGATGAATTATAAATGGTTATAACTGCATAAAAGATTGCATTTAAATTTAATGGGAAAGTGTGAGAGACATTAATGAATAATGGTTCAAATATTGCTAAGATCAGTGAAGGACTTTGCCCACTATAGCAAACTCTATAAAGAACTGCTCATCTACAACAACTGAACCACCATCCCCAGAATATGCCTCCTGGATTTCACGAATTTGGATTGTGAGTTAAGCCACCTGACAGGAACTTGAGAAAAAAAAAAAGGTAGTAGTATTGTTCGATTATCTCAGGTCTACATAAACAGGGCAGGGGGGGAAAGAAAGAATGCACAAGGAAAGTGAACTCAGCAGCTCTCCTGAAAATCAGCTCTGGCTGGGTCTGGCAAGCCACAGCCCACTGCCTCATTCCTGAGGCCTTCTGCCTGGGAGCTGCACATGATCCAGTGTTGCAACAGACCCACAGCAAAAGACAAGATAAAACTCCCCCCCTACAAGGGAGGTGCCTGGCATCCTCATGAGTACCTGAACATATATTAACCCATGGAAGTCTATGTTTCATGGGACTCCACCACCAAGATCACCAGACTGAAGAAGGACCAATGGGATGCTGCAGGATCCACAGGGGCAGTGACTATCCTTCTAATTAATTTGTCTCTCTGACTCTCTCTCTCCCCTCCCTCCTTTTTTATTTCTTTCCATCTCTATCTCACATTTCCTGTTGAAAAAAAATCCGTACTATTGACTTTGGCGTATGGTCTCATTTGCACCTCAGCTTGGGCAGAGGCACCTCTGTAGTAGTCAAAATAATCAGATCATAACAGAGAGCCTTGTGTCTTCTGCTGCTAGGTAACGCTGAAAAATATTTAAAACCAAATATTAATATTTGCACTTGAGCTGCAAGGACTGGATTTCACAAACTGCAATATTTGGTGCAGCAAACCTAACTGCTACCCAGCGAGAAATTCCTTCCTTTATCCATAGGCTATATATCCATCAATTCCTACTGCATCCTTCAAAATTGGGATTAAATTGCTGGTCAGAAATCAGTGTCCCTTTGTCCAAGGACATATTCTGCTAGATTGAGTAAATTGATCTTCAGAATTCCAGTGCTTTCCTATTCTGTAATTTCTTGGTTGCTCTGTAGTTTAACATTAATATTGTGGCTAGATAAATGGTAATAAATTCAAATATTTAAGACTCCCTGCCACAGGCCTCAGCATTTCCTAGGCTGTAATAAAGAACTCCTGATGTTTCCTAGGGGTATAGAAGAGGCCGTTATTAAAGCCTGCCAAAAAGGAAATACTGTAAATCCCATAAGCACAAAATATTATCAATTCTAGCAGGGATTTAACTATTCACCAGAGGAAGATTTTGTGTTTAAAGATTTCTGTGAGCATCTGTGTCAACAATCAAATGATACACGCATTTGCAAAGTTTCTCATCTTACCCTGGAGACATGTCAGCACCTAATTTTGCTCCTGTCAAGTCTTAGACCTTACTTTTATCGCTTGCCCTGTCTTGCAACCCTGTTAGAATTGGCAATAAATTGTTCAACTTCTGCTTCAGAAAACTTTATTCTCTTTTCACCCAATAATCAAAAGGTCAGAATACTAGCCTATTTTGAGAAATGTTGATTCTCTGCTTTTCCTGGGAGTGTGTAAACTCATGTCCTCCACGTTAGCACAGCCTAAAGAATGTTTCAGAACTGCATAAAAAAAGAACAGATGTGGGAATGCTTCAGAACATACTTTAATTTGAAGCACAAGAGTAGCTGAAAATCCTGAAGAGGAGAAACTACAAGCTTATTTCTGACATCCTTGGAGAAATACCCCCGTGTAATGGAGCATGTTGTGGGGAAGAAAGTAAACAAAAATACATGCTAAGGATCCTTGAAGCTAAGGTCCTCAAGTCAGCAGAGTAATTATCTATTAGATCTATTCCAGATTTAAGTATGCTGCTCACCGCATCATTTTTCAAACATGCTTCACATGTGACCTCCCCTGCAGACAATTCAGTCCTCCCAAGTCCTGCAGAGATGGAACCTCTGATCCTGGTCCCCAACAACCTTCAGGCAAAGCCAAACTCACAACCTTAATCAGTCTCTGTCCTTGACAACAATTTAAAAATGCTTGAGCCTCTTCTTCCACCAGAAAAGTCGTCAGAGAAGCGCCAGCAACAAGTAGGAAGCTGAACATTCCCCAAACAGAGCAGCTGTTTGCCCAGTTTGCTGTGAAAAAGAAGAATGGAGAATTGGTGGAATGGAGAATATCAGGCTGCAATCCCTTTGCAAGAGAAAGGCTGTGAAAAGGGCCAGGCCCCTCCTTTGTTGTGTGTGGCACTTCCAGCAGTTTCAGTTAGTATACTGGATCCAGAAAAAAGCATATTTATTTTTGGTATTCAGTTTTTGACACAGACCATATAGAGAAGTAAAACACCTACTTTGAATGGTTTGATTTCCACTATGCTGTACTTGGTCAGTCAGGCCCATAGCATGTTTCTGCTTAGGCTCCAAAGGAAACTCCAATGACAATAAGACAGCCTTGCCCTCCGAACATTTTCTTTTTGCATTCCCCAGGAGATTCCTTAATCTCAGGTGTCCCAAGAACATTGCCCCTCATTACCCTGCACTGCCTCCACAGGAACCACAGACAGGAGAGGAAACAAGGTCACACAGGAAGGGTTTCTCTCCTGGAATGGCAGGATTCTCCCCTAGCTCTCACACACCACAGTGCGGCAGTTGATATGACTCCCAAGACCTGCAATACCTGTTCTGATCATAAAGCCACTGCAATGGGACACCAAAGAGAATATGGCTGTATCAGCAGATGGTATAGGATCTTCTGTAAAATGGACATTTCCTGATACAGTGAACTAGCTAATAAACAACTTCAAACTCTGCAACAAACAGCTATCCACAAACACTTCTAAATCTGAGCATGGATTTATTTTCCCATGCCTACCTGAATCCACACTCCAACATGATAAGCAAAACAACTGATAAAAATAAATCTGAATCTACATATAAAACAAAGCAGTTCCTTTTTTTTTTTCTCAGAATGTTTTCCTGAGTATTTGCCCTACTTCATAGTAAAAAACAGAATTCTGAATCCCAATATCTTATGCACATCTAAAAAGAACTACAAAAGCATTTAGGTATAACCTCTCCATTCTCCAGTTATCTTCAGCTTTTCATGACCAAGATGTTAAAAAAATTCCATGAGTAGATGATTCATTCTGGTTCCAAGAGCTGTCTCTTTCCAGTTCACTACATGATTTGAGATTATTTCTCATAGTGATGTGCTTCTTTTGCCAGTACTGATTACCACTGATTTTGACCCTGGTTTATCTCAACTATATAAAAATATAACCTTGCTGAGAAGCCATTTTTAATGGCCATTAACTTCCCATGCTGAAGATCATTGTTTTCTGTATGGAGCAGATGCACAGAATGGGAGAGACCTCACTACATGGTTTTTCAAAGTTCCTTTATAATTAGGTCTCAATAAATCTCTCAGGTGTCCTATGAAATAAAACAAACTTGTTTTCTTAACAAGGTCTGAACTTAACCTCTGATATACAGAATTCATCAAACACTCCTGTAAACCAATCATCCAATGCAAAATCCAAAGTTTATGATCTCCTAGAATCACGTTAACCTTCAAAAAAAGAAACAAAATGTTACAGAATTTGTTTTAAATAATTGCATTTTGACTCACAGCAACAATACATAATATAATGACTGCTATTAAAATATTATCATCTAAGCTGTCATATAAATAATTCTGTGGCAATGTAACTCCATTCCCTAGAGAATATTCTGTTTTTTCAGTCTTCAGCAGGTTTGTCTGGTTTTCAGTTAGGCTTTAATTTGAGAGTTCACTGAATGCATATTGCTCAATTTAGCCCTCTCTGCAGATGATTCTCACCCAAACATAGTTTATGCCTGACATTTTTCTCACTATTGCCTGTAATGTTGGAAACAAATAATTTTTAAAATAATGCACTCATGGACGAGATAATATATGGTTATATCATTGTATCAATATTGATTTATTGAATATTTTTAGAATATGGCATTTGTTATCTCCTTTAACAGTAATCCAATGTTTATTAAAGGTTGCAGATTTTACTAAAAGTGAAAAAAATGACTATTTTATCCTATACAGCTCTGATTCAGCTTTAAATCTCTTTGCTAATATAGAGTATAATGTGTATAAGCCATTCTGGTTTTCTTTCACACTTACATTTTTGGAAGCAGGTGCATGTTTTGTAGTATGTAATGTCTCTTTGACAATTTTCCTTGACAAAATATTTACAAGGAATTGTGTCTCTCCTCACCCTCATGGAATTCTTCAGTATGAATCGTATGACTTACTACCAATAGCACTAGGAACTAAAGTCAGCTTTGAGAACTGCTAATCAAGGTTTAATACACAATGTTTTTTAACACTCTCTACTTACCAGAAGAGGAATTCTGTAAATACTATTGCTAGTCACTGGGGAGCAGGATTACACATACCATGCAGTTAATACTTTGCTTTGCAGTAGTTTAACACCTAAGTTTTGCCAGTGCCATCATTGCTAGCTCAGTTATATTCTTTTCTTACATTGCACTGATTAAAATACAAGAAAACTGACACTTTGAATAGAATATTTGCAGATTTAATTCTAGTGAGTTCAGTTTATAGCACAACCTTTTTGCCAACAGGACTGTGATACAAATGCTTATATGTCTGAATGGTGCATTAATATTTAAAATTCTATTCTCAAGTGGGCAGATATCAATTGATACACTGGCTATTGCCAATAAGAGCGGGTGCTTTATGAATTGCTTCATCCATCTCTCTATTTAATGGAGAAGTAACATCGTCCAGTTAGCTAAAACCTGGCAGCACCTCAGAAGTTTATTATAAATACTTTACACAGTGTAACCTAATGATTTAAAATACACTTTATTTATCTTATAGGCCTTTTTTTTTTTTTTTAAGTTTTCATGCCATTCTGGAAAACTTTATATTTTAAAGCAATGTCAGCAATTTTGTTTTATGCTTATTGTTCACAAGAAAGAATGCCAAGAATGTTGCTCTTTTGGAGAGGCATATTTATGAACCCTATATTTTTAGAAGTTAAATCTTCTTTTACACCAACACAATAACCTTATTCTCATAAATAAGTCTTTCTCTCTGAGGTCAGTGAGATTTTTTCTGCATGAGAAGCATAACAGCAAAATATTAAACACTGAATAGATTTCCTACCAATGGTTTAGTTGGCTGTTTTGTACTTAGCTCCAGCACATATCTCTCTGTTAAAAAGGTTGGATTTCTTCTAGCACCAAACATTGAAGGACTCATATCATAATCCATGATTCTGAAAATACAAATGAATAAGGCAAGGTCTGTAAGTCCTTTTGCAAAAGTATAAAGTACTAACCATTTATCACTGATAAGACAGGTAATACTGGGACATTAAAAGCTGAAATGGTTCAGAAACCTTTTAAAATAGCACTTCTCCATACAGCTGAGATTAACTGAGATTCCCATCTTCTCCTCAGTACTGTTAATTCTTTGAAGCAGAATCCATCATGTCATAATATAGCTACGTACTGTAGCCCACAAAAGTCCAATTCTGATTTCGGCCTCTAGATACTATCAAATACTAAAATTATTTTTTTCTAATTTTTTTTTTTAATGAGAAATATATGCTTCTATATCCAAAAGAAATTCTGTCATGTACATAGCTCACTGAAAATTTGACTACAGGGAAAAATATTCCACTAAGCTCCTGAAGAGTTCTCCAAAAATATGGTAGGAAATAAGATTAGTTTTGAAACAAAGTTCTTTGTGCTTTTTTCTAGTTCTGTGTCAGCATCAGACCTGGTCACAAAATCATCTTCCAAATGAAATGATAAATAACCAGATAATAAGATAATAATGCAAAGCAATAATTACTATGAGTGCTTCAGATAAAAGCAGCTAAAACATTTCAAACTGTAGTCCTGTTCACTGAAATATATTTTTCCAAGTAAAACACACTTATAAGACTTCTATAACCTCCATAATGGAAAGAAACTGGAGATTCCACTTCACATATCAAAAGAATGCAGGTATCTAAGCCCTGTACAGAACAACTCGCTGTGGAGAGAAAACAATGAGGTTTTCTCCCTTACTGACACTGCAACTTACAATCTGTGGCGACAAACTCAAACCATTACAAAAATTTCTCAGTTCTGACTTTTTCTCAATGTTTGGCTCTAAGGTTTGGAACAGCATACTCCCTTCTGGATATAACCACATATTCTGCACTAACATACTCCTTTTAATGTTTCTGTTGGGATCAAACTGTATAGTAAGATGAGAAGTGACTTCATCTCGCATATTTTCAGTTTTTTCCGTGTTTTGAATTTTTTTACCAAGGACAGAACAAAATTTAGTGAAACACCTCACACACCTTCCAACTAAATTTCAGAATAGGCTGAAGAGAACTACAGGAACAATTCCAGACCTATTCATACAGTAGATCTCTGCTCTTTATCAGCATCTGAATTGCAAAAAAAAAAAAGCTTGAAGTGTGGCACAATAGACGGAACAGTAAATTTTGCTACAGAAAACAATAAATTCTTTTTTTCATTTGGATTAATAAAAAAAAAAATAGATCACTAACTCACTAAGGATAAATAAATCCATTCCATCTATCATAAAGGTAGCACAGGCAACATATTGGAAAGCTCCCAGAAAATGCAGCTCCTGCTTCTTCTATTTCAAAGACCTGAGGTGCTCTCCAAGGTCAGTATCTGCTCTGCACCTGATCCCCCAGGTACAATAGCTGAGTAACCCAGATCATTCAGAATTTTTATTAAGATTGCCAAAAACACCTTCAGCAGAATCTGTAGATGGAATAGCCTTGCAAAATATACAGCACTGACACAGTGTGATCTTATTTCATTCTGCAATAGCTGAATTTGAACATTGTTTAGAGAATGGAAGCAAAAAGCAAGAATCAAAGTAAGTTTGTTCACTACACAGTACACCAATTTATTGCATCTGTTATGTGAGGGACATCTGTATTTTGCATTCACAACTAATATTTTTGACAAAGCAAAGGCAATATTATTCTCAACAAGCCATGGGATGCTCACATTCATATCAATGGTCATGCTGCTCTCTGCCCTCACTGTGCTTATCATCTGTCACCCTCTATGAGAGAGCAGGTGAAATAAAATGAAAAGGATTCTGTTCCTTCAAAACAATGACATTCAGGAGCTGCCAGAGCCTGAATACTCAGGTGCTGCAGCAGAAATACACTGAAAGACAGAATACAGAACAGAACAGCACAGAAAATATGAGGAGGAAAATTAGATACAGCAAGAAAAACAAAGCAAAATTACTGTGCAAAGTACAGTGTAAAGTATCTGAGTTTTCAAATGCCAATGTCTAATGCAGAGTGTTGAATCTCTAATTTTCACCCACAAGAATTTGCCTGATTTTATTAATTCCTTTACAACACTGCAGGCAAGAAGTTTATAGTATGGTAAGAAATGAGGTTCATATTTGTCCTGCACAAAAGTTCCATCCCTGTACCACTTAAATAGGAAAGCAAGTCTATATTTCCTAAAATGAGCATGAAGCCTTTATTCACAAGTGTGGGTCTTCACTATATGTTCATTTCAGAAAAAATTGTCATGATCAGGTTCATACTTTTGCAGACTGGTTACATAAAAAAGAACACAAAAAAGAATCTGCTTATTTATATCACTAATGTATTATTTAAATCAAATTAACTCTTAATTTTTCTAGTTAAGGGGCTAGGAGTCAGGGTAAAGACACCTACCAGCAATCATAGAAACTGCAAAATTTGCAGCAAAATATTTAGGAGTGGGGGAAGAGAAAGGGGAATTTTTTTTGTACACAGAACTTCTCACTTGTAAATTTTCAGACCATTTTTATTAAAAATCGAAATTTTTTTAAAACATTGAACTGCAATTTTAAAAGTGTGAACATTTCTCTCCCATGCCCTGGTTAATAGAGATGCAATCTCAAACTGTGATCTGATTGTGATGCACCAGAAATGATCTGTGAAATTCTGGTGTGATGCTCAAGAACGCACACAATTTACACCAGCAGGTCTAAGAACAGAATCTGACTGACTGTCGATAGCAGAGCGTTTGGGAGAAGGTTCTTGGCCAGACACAAGCAGTAGGACAGATTATGTGAATGATGATGATTTGTTTTATTGCTAATACATAAACACTGCCAATGCAGTATCTAAGCAACAGCTCTATGATCTATTGCAATGCATTCTAACAATCAGGCTGTGGTCCCTCATGTTGTGTAACAAGCTTCAACGAGACCCCCTTGCTTTCTAAACTTCCCTGGTAAATCTAGGTGCCACTGAGCCCACTTAGCCTTGGATTTAGTCAACATTCAGTGTCAAAATAATATAAGCAAGTTTGGCTAGAAATATATGTTTGCAGTCTTTGGCCCTGCAGAATTTACAATTACAAAGTGACAAAATGCCCACGTAACCGCTTTTGGATTTTACCTCTACATTTAACCAGATCTCAGTGCTTTTGCCCACCCATGCAAAAGCCCCTAGCCTGCACCAATGCCCAGCATTGTTCCTCCCAAGGTGCAGGATCCTGAATTTGCCCTTGGGGAATTTAAGGTAGTTCTTCTCTAAGAGAAATATAGCTTCTCTTTGTGCAACTTTTTACACAGTCACGGTACAGCTGGGAAGGTTGTACAAATTTTTAAACATTCTGTATTCTTCAAACTATGGGACATCATACAGATTCCAGGCAACTGAAGCCTCACTATGATGCTTCTGACTATTTTTATTAATCTTTATCTATGATATATACATTGCAGGGATTTGTAATTCTATAATTGGCATAATCCAAAAAATAGTTGATCGTCTGAAATCCTCATGAAATGAAGAATTTTTGCTGGATATTCACCAGATGTGCAGTAGACTGGGTGCTGTTGGCTGCAAAAAGTTGGGAGGAGTAGATGAACTAGAAGACAATAAACAATTACGATATTATAATGAAATTAGATAAAAACAAATGAAAACACTTTGGATTTGGATAGCTAAATTCAGTTGAACACAGAATTTCTAGATACTAACACACAAAACAGATGGCTCTCCACAAGACTGGAAAGAGTTTTAGGAATTGAAGTAAATGAGCTCCCACAGTGATGAACCCAGTCTACAGTCTTCACTGCATAAACAGGGTAGGACAAAAGAGAAATGGCCTATTTTTACCTTTGTTCATGTATTTTGTAGGGTGGTTGTAAAGCTGGGTAAGACTTTGTGTTGCATACTTTCCAAGTAATGTTGACAGAATGAAGGTGCAGAAAAGTATCCACCCATACACTTTAGGGTTGCAGAAAATACCTTACAGTCTTAAAGAACTCATAATTGTTTAGTTTATCAAAATTGCAAGAAATGTTTTGGCTATTATATAAAATCTTTGCAAAGAAAAAACACAGAGTAATAGAAGACTTTATAAATCCACAAAGACAAAAGTTAGATGAGTAAGAAGACATTCTTGATCATGTTGAAGATAGCTCTGTGGTGACTGGTGATGGAGTTGTCTAAAGTGCCCAGTTTGAAGACTGAGACTGTCATCCCTTCTCAGGATAATAAGCTTTGGCAGAGCATTAACAGTAGCACTTATCAAATGTCGTAATTCAACTGGGATTGAAGAAGGGAAGGTGAAATTCAGTGGGGACATCAGGAATCAGACTAGATGACCTTTTGGTGAGCAGTCACTTATACAGCAGGTCCAGTGACCTCAGGACATTTAAAGGGTCAAGGGCATTGGGGAGGTAGTTGTGAATTGTTTTGCTGTAGACTCTAATCACATGGGGGGTGAAAGAGGGATACATCAGGAGAATCTTATTGGGACAGTTACTCCAGCTTTCCCAAGTGAACCTTCACCAGTTTGCAGCTTTAATCTAAGGCAAAACCAGGAAAAATCTGATTGCCTGAAAGAGTGCTAGTTTTATCTCCCTTAGCTCTGCATTTCAAACCAGTTCTGTAGGGCCAGCCTGGGAAGAAAATGAATGGTCTGATTATACAGTATTGCAGTGTCTCAGGTAACAAACGTATGACAGCTACTTAACCAATACCTGGGAAGCCAACCGGCAAGGGTGGCATTCATGATTTTGCAGAAAGTTAACTAAGTGCATCTATCACTTTGTCATGTAGGGTAAAAGAAAGCATCAGTCAAAGAAGAAAGAGGGGAGCAGTCTCTGCTTCCTTTTTCCAGTTCTGCTGAAATCTGCTCTGAGAATCAATACAGCTGGAGCTGTGAATTGTGCTCAGACTGATTAAATGGAACAGGGATAGAACGGGGAGGAGCAAGGCCAAGCTGAACTAAACAGAAGAGTATTATGGGTCAGCAAAACTCGAGGGGTTTACTAAAGGGCTCCCCAATGGCCATGCCCTGAAAATTCTCTCCAAGGGCTTAGCCATTCCAGTTATCTTCAAAAGAATGTTTCACCTTGGCCAGTGACAAACTTTGAAAATGCTCCTGTTCACACAGACATTGCACCCTCAAAGTCAGATATTTCCAATACTTTCCTAAGAAGACCATGCTGAAGTTATTCCTCCCTGGGACAGATTCGCTCTGGAGTGAATATGAGCACCTTCAACCATAATCTCAGTTTACAAGAGCTGGGGTTTCAGCCAGCTGATTTTCACAGCTCCTAACTGCATCAAGTCTATACAATTCCTCTCTTCTCCTTCCTCCCTTGAAGAAGAGGCATGGTATACATCTTTCCATCCTTTTCCACTTGCTAAGCCTAACACAGCCCCCACATTGGAGCCTCTACTGCCTGGAACAGTTCTTTTGAGCCTTTTCATTTTTAAGATAACCTGGTTTTTGCTAAAGCCTGTCTTTCCAATATGGCCTGCAGAGCTCATATAGTTAAAACTGTAACCAGAGCTGGTGGAAACACTTGTGTTTGGAACAATGTTTTAAAAGGATTTGCTGCTTTTCTGAAGTTATTTTTCTGTTTTTTGAAAAATCTGTTTCTACCAATTTTAGACTTTTTTTTATTTTGCTTCATGAAAGGAGGAAAAGTAGAAGAGAGAAGCAAAAGCATAATAATAAGAAAAACGACAATACTAAAAATCCATAATATGGCATCTAAAAGATTCTAAATTAAAAATAAGTTTTCCCAGGAATATTTGACAAGTAAACCTATCCAGTAAAAAATCCTACAAAATTTAAAATCTTAGGAAAATATCTTATATTTTTTAAAGAATCACTATTCTAATCCATATTAATTTCCACTGCATTAGTAGGATAAACACTGAAATCTGTTTCAAAATAACAGTGTATAAAGCTCATCTACAC
Source organism: Tychaedon coryphoeus (assembly GCA_013398595.1). Classification (NCBI taxonomy): domain Eukaryota; kingdom Metazoa; phylum Chordata; class Aves; order Passeriformes; family Muscicapidae; genus Tychaedon; species Tychaedon coryphoeus. Next base: position 2,321,587 of record WBND01000040.1, read on the forward strand.
CTAGTTTTTAATTATTGTGGAACAATCTATCTTTTTGTTTATCCAGATGCAAAAATAGCAAAAAAGAAATATATCCTCACTATGCTTTCCTAGAGCTCAAGTAATCTTTTTTTGTTATTATTGTTAGCAGTTTCCTTCTCCATTTTTAGAGTATCATATACCTCTTTAACTTGGCAAACTCATCACTTTATAATGAATTAATTACCAGGGAAACAGCTTGTCAGTTTGAGTGTCAGACAAGAGTGGGCTGCTCTTGCACAAGAGGGCAGGAACAGCACCTGACTGCAGCCTGATTAAATTAACAGGCTGCCAGTTCCACCCTTTAAAACTCTTGGGGTGAGCACTGCTGCCACCACTGCCTGAATGTGCTGTGCTCCCTATCAAGTGATGAGTAGGAACTCTGATTTTTCATCTTTTACTGTCAGGAAAACCACTTCCAGAGTGTCATATGGGAGCTCACTCAGTGCAGAAGAGAACTTCTTGTGCAGTGGCCACTACCATTAATATATCTGATATGGAAATAAACAGGTATGAGAAAAAATTCTCATAGCTTCATGATGTCCCCGCATCAGTGAGTTTTGCATTACTTACTCAACCACTAGCATTTGATTAAAATACCAAAAATTAAGAAATGCTGCAAGAATTAATATATCCTTTGAGCTGTTCAGAGCCCATGCACCATTTAAATTGTTAGTCCTAAGTGTAAGTCCTGCACAGGACATTCCAACCAGCCAGCTGCTAGCTCAGGTCCCTCTCCAGTAAAGCATTTGAGCACAGGACCCTTAAGTGACTCCAGTGGGATTATTTGCTTGCTTATAGTTAAATGCACACTTGGACATGCACTGGGTGAAGCACTAAATTACTTCAAGACAGTGATCCAATCCTTGCTGCTTGGGGCACTCTGAAAAGGAAAGAAATAATGGTGTTTCACACTGCTCATTCAGTGCATGCTGACTTTCTGTTCCCATAGGAGCAGAGTGAGGGGCAATTACTGTCCCACATAAGTGTAAAGGGTTATCCTGTACCCCAAGGAGCAATGGGAAGCTCCAGTGCTTATTCCAGTGCAGTGCAGCTTCCCTTTTCCTGCACTCTCAGTACTGGGAAATGCAGGCTGCTCTTCCATAGCAGACTTGAGGTAATCTTTCAACAAGACTTCTCTTAAGCTTTCAGCTGCTGCTGCTTGTTTTCCCTACTATGCTGCATGTAAAACACCACAAAGATGCTTTTTAGAACTGCTAAGAGAAGCAGGCTGATTTGTTTTCTCTAAAAATTCCAGAAATCCAAAATCTGTTATCTTAACATTCGAGTAGCCTAACAGGATCTCCCATCACATTTTGATTACGTCAGTAATAATAAAATAGAATCACAGAATCATTAAGGTTAAAAAAGACCTCCAAGATCATTGAGTCCAACCTTTGACCACCTTGTCAACCAAACATTAAGTGCCAGTTAAAGGACATTTGGAGAGGTGTTTCTGCAGAACTCCAAGTGCCCATTACCTATATTCTTCTTTGGTCCTGATTAAGAAACAGGGCAAAAAGGCAAAGGGTTGCTTAAGAGACAGCTGAATGAGGAAAAGACTTACTGTGATACTGTTGTCATCTAATTTACTTTTTACCTTCCCACACACAGGAAGCAATTGCTTCAAGAATTCACTAGATTCCTCCACTCTGTATAGACTTATGCTGAGCTACCTCACAGAAACTGTGTGAAGCAAAAATATTAAGAACTGAGAAGTGCTGAAAGTGCTGAATTGAAAGAAGATTTATAACTGGCTTACATAAGACTAAAGGAGCAAAGTTTTAGCTTACACTGAAGAAAACCAGAGTGGTTTTTAACCTAGAAATGTCACGTCCTCAGCAGCATCCCAAAGGCTCCAGCCTGTGTTCACCAGGTTTGCAGCTCTCATACCTCCTCCCTGCTCTTTCATTTCAAAACTTTATGTTGTATGAACATTCCCCCAGCTACCAATAAAACAAAAGCTATACCACTGGCTGTGAAATTTCTATGACTTTGATTGCCCACAAGACTAGCACTTCTTTCCTTTGATGGGAAAAGGTAACACAGGAAAGCTGAAATCCTAAGTAAATGCAGCTTCTACTAAGCATGTAACTTCAGGTGTTCAGAAGTTCATACCTGCTGTCCTTGGAGAAATCACCCCCTCCCTGGGAGTATGCAGGGACATCAAAGTGAAGCCCTCTCCTCTGTTCTCATAAGACCCCAAATATAAAAGAGAATCAACCCAGTGATATTTCTCTACCAAATTAATGAAACAAAGGGGAAGAAAAAGGTAATGCTATCAGACCTCTTAAGACTTGCACAGACCAGCAGAAAACCTATGGACATTCAGATGTCCTGCCATATTTCTGTTCTGAGGAAAAGTCTGCTTTAAACAGATCATCCCACTTTTCTTCACAGATCTCCAGACATCTCAACAAGAAAGAAATAAGCATTTTCATCACGGTGTCTTTCATCTTTGCCTTTAAAAATTACACATTTCCCGTTCATTTTATGTAAACAGTGAATATTTGGAGACCTAATACATGCAACTGTAAGGCATCTGAGATTTCTCATGTAATCCCAAAGGGAAAATATACTGATCCAATCACTTTGCTACTGCAACAAAAGGCAATGAAGAGAAAAGTCAATAAAAGCATCAGAGCACAAAAAGGCAAGCTGTAATCAATATATGATCTTGATATGGGCTGTCTGGTAAAGAAAAATCATTTAGGATTTAAATTTATTTCCTTGTGCAAACTGCTTAGAAAGTGAAAAAAAATTTATGGGCTAAATCTAGTTTATTCCTCTATCCTGACTTCTTTTTATTTTTTTCCTTTTCTTTATCCAAGAAAGCAAGCAAATATTTTGATACTGGGTAAATTAACCGGGCAGAATCTGGCCAGAGAACAGTAGTCTGGTTTCCATCTTTTGCCAGGCAAATGCTATTATGCCCAAGCCACCTGCCTGCCAGTTATTCAATGTCAGAAAAAGTCATCACAAGGAAAAATATCTTGTTCTTTGATAAAAGAAAAAAAAGTCCTCAAACCAGCATATTTTAGCAATTCCATCCTGATGGCAAAGGAAATATTTTAAAGTAGCTACATGCATGTAAAAAATAACAAACAAACAAATTACTTCTACAGGTGCTTTTTTGCAGTCCATTTGCCAAATCTGGGCCCTGCCAGCATCCCTGCACATAATACTCATTCCCACCCACTCTACCACCAAGTCCAGAAAACTGGGAGGACCGATAGCAAACTGTATCAGTAAAAAAAATTGCCAATAAGGCCTTTTTTATGTCCATCACAACTTGCCCTGCTTCCCTCAGTGATGATACTTGAACACTTGGTAAATATGAAAATATATACATATTTTCAGACAAACAGTACCAACCACATCAGAAAATTTTAACACAAATTTTTCCAGTGCTTCATGTCCATATTTTCAAATACATTTCTGTCATACTGTCCTCTTTCTTCATGGGGTTCTTCAGTCCTTTTTTTATTTGGAAAAATCTAATTGCCAAATTCTGCTTATTCACCTAAAACTTGAAATCTACTCAGAGAGGAACTACATTCACTAAAATGAATGTTCACTGCCAGGAAACAAAATTTTACCTTAAAAGTACATTAAGTTCACAAAGATAGACGGGCAAAAGTTAATAAATACAAGAATTACATGCTGCCTCTGAAGTCTTGTCTCAATTCCCCTGTGCATTATCAATGGTCTTTTAATGTCGTTGATTGTATGTTACTTTTTTCCCACCAAATCTTGTTATTTATACTAATTCTCCTTAGCCAAACTAAAATTGCCTTCTATGTACCAGTCCTTACACCACATGTGGGACTTTATCTCCAACTCAAGTACATCATCACTGCCCCCTTAGCTTCTGAATTAGGGTGCCACCAGCAGCAGAGACTACAGTCCACAGACCATTATCAAGTCCCTTTATGCTTTTAACTGCAACATACCATAGTCATTAATCTGACCTCATCATCCAAAATGTTCCCTCTTTCTACTTCATCATTTTAGTTGCTCAGCTGTAAAACCTACCACAACAATAAATCATTACTGCAGGACAGGGTCTCATCTCTCTGCTCCACAGCACAATGTCCATATTGCTGCCCTGAATTGAAACTTAGGTCTCTGAGTATCAGAGCAGCACATGTAAGACCAACCTGACAGCATCACACTGATAACCTACACCATCATCTTGTTTCTGGCAGTGGCTAAAAGTGGATGGTTAGGAAAGAATGTAAGAGTAGTGCTGCTACTTCACCATGGTCTCACACCTTCTGGCCATCTATAGCTCAGTTGTGGATTTTCACTGATGCAGGTGGTATCTCTGCATTTAATTGCCCATAAAGAGCATCTCTCTCATGCATGAATTTGTCCCATTAGTTTTTGAAGTCATCCCAAGATCTGGCATCCACAGTTTTTCGCAATAATATATTCTACACTTTAGTCATGCATTTGGTGAAAAATCCTCTTCCTATCATTCATGTTTTGAACTAGTACTCCATTAACTAAATATTCTCTTAATGCTTTGGGGGTTTTGTTTGTTTTAAGGAAAAACTGCGCACACAATCCATATTCATCTTGTCTTTGCCACTTTTAAGTACAGATCTCTATCATTCCTCACTGATCTCAGTGGGTAATACCAGTCTATGTGGTCCTTTCCTATGCAGGGGTAATACCATACCTCTGATCATGTTGTCTTCTCTGTACATTTCTTGCAGTCCTAGTTCATAGAACTAAAGGTGTGAGTTTAGAAAATGGCATAATTATTACTTTTTTACTCTTTTAGTAATTCCTCACATTCAATTTGCTCTTTCGTCTGCTGTTGAAACCACAACTTGACACTTTTAGAACCATCACCATTATCAGAACTCAACTTTATTCATTCTACAGAGATATTTTTGCACATCTTCACTATCAGTTTATTTTCTAGGTTGACTATCTCTTTTCCATGTTTCTAAAAATACTCCATAGGCACAGAACCTCTGGTGTCCCCAGTAGAGACAGATCTCTACTGAGAAGACCAACCTTTACTTGTTCCCTATTCAACATTTGCATTAGTTGCCATAATAACACAGCTCTACATGAGTGCTCCCAGGATGCCCTAAGTACAGTCCTGTAACAGCACATTGAGCACTGTAGTAACTGAACCTTTACCCTTTTTCATGGGCAGGTGAATGCTTCTTTCCATTCCCATTCCACATGATGGAAAGATGTAAAGGTCTACTTTCTGCAGCCCCATGAAAAGCCTATGGAACCTAATACAATGTCCATTCTTCTCTGTTATTTCTACAGTTCTAGGGAAATAACTTCTGAAAACTCATTACATTAATTTCACAGGAATTATGCCTTATGTGACATTTGTGCCACTGTTTTACCAAGCAGAAGAGACAGTTAAAAATATATCTCCTTCATGTTAAATGTTAAGTGTGTGGTCCTTTAGGCTTAAATCAAGTAAAACAAAGTTGTTATGTACTTTACTACCAGATTTCTCTACTAGATTACTATTAGTAGTCTTTCCCTGGCGCAAGTATCAGAAGGAAAACATCTCTGCCTACTGCATACTTACCATAAAATCAACTGCTATTCACAATATACATTTTACATCAAAGTGTCAATATCACTGCAGAAAAAAAGGTTTGATATGCCAAGAAAATTCAGCCCTTCATAGCCAAAGCCAAAAACCCTAATATTAGTGGAGCTCATCCAGCCTTCTACCAGAAACAAGGCTCTCAACCAGGTACTCTTTCTAGACTTTAGACTTTTAACTTAGTCATGGGAAAGGGAGATGGGGTGGGTGCGTTAAGTTAAAAACTTCTTTTGTAAATATTTTTATGAATGACACAAGCTAAAAATTTAAACAGTATTTATGTGACCTGAAAGACCAGCTCTCGCTACAAGAATGAGTTTTCACTGACTTAACAGCAGAGTTTCAAAGGCATTTAAGTATGGTAACCTTTTGAAAAGGAGTTACATGGTTATAAATCTCTTCCAGATCTTTCAAAAAAAAAATGGCAAATCAAGCATATTATAGCCCTATTCTCATGTCTTCATGCATGAAGGCATCATTGGGGAAATAAAGTTGTCAAAACCAGTGCATCAACCATAGTAAATAAAGCTTTGCTGCACTGGTTCTGCGTCATACTACGTAATTGCATAGTGTTAACATCCAGTGTGTGTGCAGATAAAGTCCTGAAGGCATACAGGTTTATTGTAAATTTTCTCAATTTATTAGGAAAAGGAGTAAATTAAAGAAACCTGATGTTGAAATTCTTCTTGAATTTCTTTTATTTTTTGTCAAAAACTTTAACTTCTGACAATAAAAACATTGTATTGTTATAGCCTCAAGCTAATATCTTTAGGACCAAGACCTGAAATGATAAACTTCTTAGCTTGTACCACTCCTCACTGACTCACTTCATTGAGGAGGAGTGGAGGTACAAAGCATGCCATGGAAAATAACTTCTAAATCTTGTAACTATCTCATTACAACAGACTGAAAGAAAATGTTTGATCACTACACAGCTAAAATGGATTTTTTAAAACTTTAGAAAGAAAAGAGGAGGATAAAATCTTCCTCCCACAAAAAGTGTTGTATATACCTATATACATTGGATATAATCATCATCATATACCAAAGAGCTTCAGTTGTACAACTTTTGAAGGGGAAAATTGCCACAGAAATTACATCAAATTGAGAAGGAGAAAATTAATCTTATATTTTAGAATGTCCTTTTAGTATTGTCTGTTCTCTGTTAAAAGATGGAAACTTAACTAATTCTTGGGATTCTTTAGTGGACTTGTTTACATAAATATCAGTATATGGATTTACCATGAACATATATGAATCATAATGCAGTTAAATATACACAAATCTCAGATTTCTTTTTCAGGTAGTTTATTAACTGGGCCTAAGGATATCATGAGAGTCTATCAACATACCATTTTCCTAACATATTTCTGCTACCCTTTAAAATTGTATCTTTCAGCAGTTGGTAACAGTACTGCAATGTCCATATTTAATGACAGAATTTGAATCAGCAGTACATTGATAAAGTTAATGAAGCTTAAAATGATTAAGTAGATGTTTCAATGATGTTCCAATAATTGGTTATTAATATTGAAGTAAAAACTGAATCCACTGTAGTTATAAGCTCTAAAAAATTGTATGTCTAAAATACTAGCAGGAGCTAATTACCATATATTAACTCCAGAAAATTTCAGTGTGCTGCTTACAAATGGCCTAAGCAGAAATATTCAAATCATTTTGCATGCAAGACTTCTTTTAAAAGGAAATTCTTAATCTAACAAAGGTTTGGGGTGGTGATAAGTTGCAACACAGAAAGCCCAGCACTATGACTTTGCAACAGAGAACAACACAGATTCGAACTTTCAGGATCTTTGTGAAAATCAGTATCATTCATCAAAGGACACTTGTTTGCCAGCTATTATAGCACCTATGACAAATTTTCTTCAGTTTATAGGAAAGAGGTCTCTGGCTATGCTTAGCATTACAAACTCATTTTTCTTGAATCAAGACTGTCTTAGAATCCTGACACAATGCAGAGAAGAAAAAAGCTCTACAATGCTTTACCTGGTGGAAAAAAGTACAATGTACCCCGTTAGAAGAAAGAGGGCAAAAAGTGCCTGTCTACTCCACTGTTCAAGAGTGCTGACAGAGAAGTGTCTGTTGGCACCTCAGCATCTAGATTTGCACCATTCCAAGAGGGATGGCTGACAGGGATTTCTTGTGTTCTCTTTTTTCATCTCATACTGAAAGAACAGGTGGAATGAGGGAGTGCTCGTGTTGCTGAGGAAGAGGAGAAACAAATCTCTCCATCAGCGCACACACAAAAAGTAAATATGAGGTTACAGATGCAGTAAGTGGAGCCCTCTGCTATTACACTCCCACACATAATCTAACCAGCACTGCTACAGCAGATCTACAGGATCTTGTGTTCCTGTATCAGCTATGCCACTTAATCACATCTCTTTTATGGGATCAGGCAGAGACTGATCTTCCTTTGCAAGTCTGCTTTCTGTTCCACTGAATAACTGAACAAAATATGCTCCAGAGGAGGGGCACGGCTGTGCCTCTGCACTTTCACTGTGCAGTGAAGTTAATTATGCTGACACCCTTTCCAAAGGCCTTTGAGCTCTGCCTGCATAAGGGTACTGTAAATCTGGAGGACAAAGAGGGAAAGCCTTCCAAGTTGTCTATGTCATTTCTGTCAGCAATGCCAAATAGGACACCCCATAAAAAAGCTAAGAAACAGCAAGAGCATTGCCCCTTTGTGCCTCCCATGTTGCAGCAGAACTAATGACTTTGCTGCCTGTTGGCAGAACCCCAAACTGTATTAAAACAGCTTTCAGACATATTTTTCTTTTTTTTTTTTTTCCAGTTTGTCAAACAGGCAGTAAATATAAATTACCATTGGCTAGACTCAGAAATAATGCCAGTGGGCATATGGAAGAAATGGCACTAACAAACTGATAGGCAGTATCAGTCAGTTCTAAACTGTTTCCACTTCTCATTATTTCACAAGATAAGAACCACAGCATATACTAGTAACCAATTAAAGTTGAGGTAGGCAGGTAGGTAAATAGAACAGCAGTCTCTCATCTGTGATTTTCCACTTCTTGCAAGCTAAAAAAAATCTTCAACTATAATCTTAGACAACTTCATATTCAAGAGCTAAGCTCTCTGTGTAACACACACTTTAAAAAACAGCAGGTATTCACTGTAATTAGGGAACAATGGACAAGTAAAATCTGAATGTAATTCCTTATGAAAAGCTGTGGGTTGCCAGTGGTGGCTTAAAAACTTCGGGGAAACTCTCTGAAAATATTTGGATAAATGCAAGCTGTTCAGTTCACTGATGTTCCTGACCTGTGTTTGGTGCTTGTGAACATGTTGACAGTGAAGTTTTACACATAGTAACATTTGGGAGAAGCTTATATTATCGCCAGTGTGTAGGCTTGCACATAAATCTGAATGCTAACATGAAGACATACTTGCAAGACAATCGGTTATGCATTTCCCAGAGAGAACAGAAGCAATGGAAAGTAATTTCAATGACCAAGTATATAGCTCAAATAGGATGCAAGAAACACCATTCTTGCACAAACAATTCCCAGCAGAAAATATTAGCTCTCAGAAGCTTCTGTCCAGTAATAACCCTGGTGTCTCATTTGCAATAGTCAACCAATACAGTGACAGAGTGGGAAAGCCACAACTGAAGACGAGAGAATACAGACAGACTGCCAAATAATCACCTGCAGAGGAAAAGTAACAGTTTTGCAGCACTCAAGATCTGGAAAGAAAAATCAAATGCAATTCTGGTTCTGCAGTAGACGAGATTCAACACCGCCAGCCTCTGCATTTGAGCACCTAACTTCCCATTAACTAGACAACAGACCATCTCTGCTCTCCAAGATGCAATTTCAGTTCCTTTCTTTGTACACCTACCGAAAGATCTGAAAAAAAACCCAGAAAAATAATGACTATCTGGCATAAGTATATGATTACACATTTCCATCAAATTATCGAAGCAGGCACCATGGGCAGATCCATTTGGGATCTGGATCTGCATTGCCTGCCACTGTTCATATTCACTGGAGGATGCACACAATGTCCCATCACAAAGATATTTCTGGTTGGCTCCTTGAAAGAAAAAACTTTCTTTTTGTGATGCAAACTGCTTCTTCAGAAGAAAACCTTGGACTGTCTTTGCACTGTGGAGATGTGCTTCATATTTCAATATGGTAAAGACATAAGAAATACATCTTAGTACAACCTGGGTAGCTTTTCATGTTGCAACGAACACAAGTCCACAACTAAGCCTCACAACAATTCTTCCCTCCATACATACAATCCTTCCAGCCATACTTGGAAGTGATTTGTTTCATGTTCAGCATGGACTACCGACAGCTAGGTAGCCTGTAAGCAGATGTGGGGATACACACCCAATTCATCTTTTTGCTAGATATTTTGTCATGATATTGACATTCCCACAGGAGCATATACTTTATGTCTTTACTTTAAGAAGATAAACTTTTATATCTTCTTCCTCTCCACCAGCAGAAATGCCTTAGACTCATTTTAGCAAAATTTTCACACAGAAAGTCTCGTAAGTAATTAGACTTGTATAGTACCTTAAAACTGAGCCTCCTCTATGAACAGAAAATAATCCTTTTGTTCACTGCAGTCTTCGCCTTTCCTGCAACTTCAGCTCAGATCCTGAGTCTTGTTTTGCAACTATCAAGTCAGTACAGTATCCAGGGAAATAAAGTTGCTGTTGTTAGTGGCATTGTCTCTTGAGTTCCCAAACAAAACAGTCCATCCCCATAAGCACACCATGTGCAGTGCTCCAGGCCCCACTGGGTGAGGGTGCTGATCTGGGAAAATGTGGTTGTCACATTCATATGTGGGGTGTTCTGGCTCTGGGTACTGCTTTTGGTGACTTGGCTGACTGATGAGCATTGTATTTCATGCTGTAGTTCAATGGGCACGAGTCAAGATTTAAGTATTGAGACTGGCAAAAAAGAAAGATTAAAGTGCAACACACATTCAGATCAAAGAGTGCCTTGGTCTTATGTAAGGATGGCTGCATCTGGAATAAATCCAGACACTGGAGCACTGAGCTTCGAAATGGGAACTAAGAAAATATTGGTGATAAACCTCCTGATATTCTTGTACAATATCCAGTCTTAAAAAGGAACAGGAACATGCTATCTGGTCCAGAAACTTTCAGAATTAACAGCCTTCTTCTGGATTTGTTCAACACCATAAATTGGTACTTTCTTCTTTTGCTTCCAGATTTGTCAATCTGATAGGAAACAGGCTTAGACCAGGAGCCAGTGTAATAAACACAGATGCATAATCAGTGAGCACAGAGCACCTCAGCACAGATGGTATCCTGGGTCTTTTGTATGTCTGAAAGACCATAGAGCTCATGCGAAAAAGTCCTGACATCCCAAAGGGAGCTGAAGAAAAGGTTTGTGTGATTTGGCTAGAGGTTAGGAAAAAAATGATTCAATCCCTTTAACGATCCTTACATGGAGTTGTTCATGAGCAATACAGAAGGAATCATCTGCCACCACAGTGAAGGAAGAAATCATTGAATCTGATGGTGGAAGGAATACATGACTGGAATAAGAAACTGGTGTTTGTTCCTTTTCTCCACTCTATTATTTTATATTCCTATGGTCATATGACTCTGAGATTAATCAAGTAATTATATAAATTGTGGAATAGCCATGCATAAACTGCAGTACCTGCTGAAAACTGAGGAAGTGGGAGCCTAAATTAGCAAGAAAGTCTTTTAACATGTCTCAGCCAAGGTCAGACTAGACAGAGCTTTCTCCATTATAAGTCTTAGAGAAAACCTCTTTCCACTCCACTAGCATATTTCAGGAGGTCAAGTTAAGAAATCAATTATTTAAGTCTCATTATGCCTGTGATGAGACCTTCCTCACACAAAATGGACTTTTTACCCAGGCAAGACAAGTGAGTGGGACATCATCCTGCTCGCTGAAACCCAGCAAGTTTGGGAGATGTTAGAGTGAATTTAGCAACTAATAAAGAAGATTTCTGAACTTTAGATTCTCTGATACTTCTGTCTCTTAACCTTTTAGTCATGACAGCATCTCCTCCCAGTTCAAAGGAGACCATCAACAAAATTTTCTAAAAGGCTTCAAACATAAAAATAAAGCAGTGCCCCATTTTTAATGCACTTAGAACTATAGCACATCTGACAAGTTTTATTTTCCTTTACATATAAACAATTCTTATTTGTATTCTGTTATATTCAAATTCTTCTATTAATCTCCTTTTCTTTATAGTTTCCAGCAATTTACTGTGTGCTAAAGGAAGATGAGGTCACAGTCTGTAAATCCCATAATCATCATAAGTGCCTTTTTAAAACATAAGCCTAGTACTTGCTATTCATCAGTACCTCTGTAATAGCTACTTCTATAAGCAAAGACAATTAATTCACACCAAATAAAAATAATAAAAAGGAAATTTTAACAGACACACTTTGGTTTTCAAATGTGGTTACTCTTCCATTTAATCTTAGGACTAAGTAATGTATTGAATATGCAATTTCTTTTTTTCTTTTTTTTTTTCCCATACATCAATATATTTTAATAAATTCTATGGAAATATTTTCAAGGCCAGGCACTTTGAATACTTTTGCTTTGGTGGTGGAATTTGTAACCTCATTGATTGTTTCTTTTCCATGTAAGTGGACTGGTTAAAGTTGACTAAAAGTTTAAAAGTGTTTATTTAATTTAAACAACACTTCTGCTTTATTTTAGGAATAGAAAAAAAAAACTCTAGAAGATAGCCCGATACAAGCAGGCTACAAACTGTGTGCTTATTGTATTTTTTCTCTGAATTCCCTCACCCATTACACAATTCATTTGCTTTTCTCTTTGTTGCCTATATGCTGCCTTTACATCCTTTGATGTATGTTCATCATCACTTGGTCAGTTTGTAAAGTACAGTGAGTTATCTACACTCTGGCATATACTCTGGTAACTTCTATGTGTTTTCCTAGATAACCAACAATGCCGATAGAATTCTTGCTGATATAATAACGTGCATTGCCAACCTCATCATCTATTTTTTGTTACCAAATTTCAACAGAATATGACAGATATACAGAGGACTCAAAAATATCTATGTTCCTCTAGGCTTCTTGGAAATAAGCAACATAGAGGAAAGTGTCCTGAAAGAAGACACCAGCTTAGAACTCAGGTGCTGCTGTAGCCTGGACCTTTACCCATGAGATAAAGTGAAGTTTCTAAAGAAGTTTCACAAACTGCTCACCCATGGGACAGAAATGGTCACAAACTTATGGTTGCAGAAGTGTTTGTTATTATCTCACAAATACACACAAATAATAATACTCACAAATAATTATCTCAAAAATACACCCCCCTCCTCCCCCCATAAAGGATGTTAACATTATAACACAGACAATTTTAAGCAGAGGTTAGTTTGCTTATCTTAACATTATGTCCAAATTTCTGAGGCATCAGGGAAAGCTGTGGTCACCTTGACTTTTCTGGCAATTCTGAGAAAAAGAAATCCCACAAAATTTTGGTAGAGAAATGATAGTTTAAGGTTTATTCTGGGTGTAGGGTCTATTACACAGCAATATAGCATACCTGCAGTTAGGCTGTTATGAGAATCCTACATATCTTTACACTTATTTAAGGGATAATCTTTATTTCTTATGGCTTTGCTACACAATGCTGCTGAGATTAATAACAGAAGTTAAATCAACTTCCAGAGATGTATATAGAGAACACACAACAGGGCCACTGAGGGAACCTAACTGTATCTTAAAGTAAACCACACATAATAGGAGACAGCAATAATTTTCTCCTCTTGGAAGGGGCTCTGCAGATGTGTACTTTCTTGAACTTTCTGGTAACATACAGTATGCACTAGATACAAAAGGACATACAAGATCTGAAGTCTGCACTGATGAGGAGACACAGGGAATGGAAAGACTAAAGTTTGCTGTGAAGTGAAAGCACATGAGCTAAAGTTCATTAGACTCCTGTGTGGGTACTTTGCTTCTGAATGAGAGCGTCCACACTGAGCTGACTGCACTTCAGCTAACGTGATTTTACACCACACTCTAATTTATTATATCTTGGCTTTACTGGACATGTGCCTTAAACTGTTTCCTAAATGTTTCCACAGTGAGGTAAAATCTCCAAACAAATGAAGAAAGGGTTTTAAGTGCAATTGCAAGAGGCAATGAGACTTTTGAGACAGTTAAAGCTCCTAAGGCAAATGACTTCTAAACACCATCATGCTCAGAAGAAGCTGGCTGCAGAGGTGGCTGCAGGCACCTGTTTGTGCCACCCTGTTACCTGCTCTGTGCCACAGCAGAGGCTGCAGAAGAGGCAACATTTGCTCACTGATATTGCACAATCTGCTCCTCACCCACAGTGCTCCTGCTGCACATCAGGAGCCCTTCAGGAGCAGCAGACATGTAGTCAATGGCAGTGACTCCTAGAGCCATAAGGGGTAGGAACCAGAATAAATAAATCTAAACCTGGACATGACACAGCACAGTAGAGGACACTGAGACAAGTTATCAGACCTAAACTCCTAAACACCTACCAGCAGTCCCTTCAGGACTCTACAGGGACAGGCAACCTTTCCTCAGCACTCTCTTGGAATACCAAACATTGCTGCCCTCCAGAAACCAAAATCTGATGGTCACTTCTTCCTAAGGGTTAAAAATTATGTTCTCAGTCAAAAAAAAAAAAAAAAAAAAAAAAAGAGAAATGTTTATGTCATTTATAGTCAAAATAGCTAATACAGTTAAATTATGGAAATTAGTAATAAGCACCATCTCAAAAGCAACACCACAGATAATGCAATGAAAGCTTCCAGATCAAATGGATCTTCTTCACTTAAAGTAGAAACATATCTTTCTTTACTTCAGCTTCTTCTTTACATGGCAATCTGTGACTCAAGACACATTGAAGTCCAAAGACAGAGAGGTTTACTAGTGGAGAAGGTAGAGAATGTACTAAAGACAATTTAAGCTTAATTTCTTTTACTATATGGTCTAAGGAGAACAAAAATACGTGCTAATTTTGACTAAACTAATTTAACTTTTAATGTAACAAATTAAAATTTACATCACTCACACTTCTTAAACGAGTTATTTAAATTTATTCAACAGAAGCTTAATGGTTATTTGTTCTGAATATTGCTATTTTTCAATAGCATGATGAACACAATTTAATGGAAAGAGGATTAGTGGGATCTTGTATTTGCAAATTTTCAAAGCTAGAAGTATTTGCAGACTTATGAAATCTAAGAGATACCTTGTTATTTTGGAAAATCATTAAAAAATATTTCTAAAGATAGTAGGCTATATTTAGAGCAAACTCTAAAATGTTAGGCAAAAAAAATTTGGCTTAGTTATAAAAACACCCTAATTTGTGTGAATTGGAAATATATTTTATTAAATCACAATCTTGCTATAGATATGTTATACCAAAAAATTGATTATTACATTTTCAAAATTACTTTTCTGTACAAGTCACCCTTATCAAGAAATAACCACAAGAGTGGCACATTTAACATTCCTCTACGTCTGTGGGTAGGCATGATTATATAAACTCTTCTAATAAAAAGTATTAGTTTTCTGATAATGGTTCTAAATCTAGAAATCAGTTCCCAAAAGGATTAGGAACAGCAATGGTTTAGTTTCATTGGCTCCATCCACTTATTTCACCTGCACTAATTAACAGACAGTAGAGCTGGCTCAGTTGGAAATTTAAAAACTGTATTTCTGTCTTTGACCGAAATTGCAAAACGGCACTTCCTCTCCAAATCAAAGACAATGTGCTTCTCTCAGGCCCAGTGACTGCACCATAAGCCTGCTGAAATTACCAAACATCAAAGTTCTCTAAGCACTAATAAGATGTAATGTTAGTACAACATCACCTGGAAGTTATTATATTTTTACATCTTCTTTACCCTGTGCCTTATATTTCTGCCTTGTTTATTTTACAAGAGCCACATACTTAAATAAGTGTTAGTACAAATGCAGGTTGAGGGCTTCTTAGTGAGAATAATACATTGTTTTCCCGTGTTTTCTGTATTTTCTATGTAGGAATAGATCAGTGTGGTGTCATTACCCTACCACTCCTTATCTCTAGGTGCTGTTATTACACATACCTATTATCAGAGATGTGTATCACATTAGTAAGTACCTCATCACAGAAATATCAGCTTTTTCCTTTGATGCTGGAGAATGCAGTACTGATTTCTACATATGTACTGCATTACCATAGAGGCTTAGCAAAAGATAGCTACTACCTCACAGAAAGAGCCTTGAGGTTGTGTGGAGATTAAACTAGAAACACTCAGGATGCCAACAGCACCTTCCTCAGGAAAACATCAGAGGATTTACTCAGATTTTACCAATCTTCCCCCAAAGAAACACTTGCAAATTGTTTGAGGAAAGCATGTTTAATGTTAAATACACTGGCATAAACAATTAACAAGATTAAAGGGCATTTAATTTATCAGAAGTTTCATAATTCCCACATAACAGGCAGCTGCTGGTGTCATAGCAAATGGAGTTGCAGGAACATAAAGAAGTGCTGCTCCTTGCTTATTCCAGGATTCCTCACACATTTAAGGCTTGTTTTGTCTCTGCCTGCTCTCACACTAGCTTAGCTTTGCTGCATTGAGGTTTGAGAATCGTGACTCCTGTCTGTGCCTCAGCTGTTTTTATGTCCCTAGTCAATTTGATTCTAGTTTTTGAGCATGGCATATTAGAGGAGCAATGTGGCAAAGCTTTTCTGCCCAGATACATGACAAAGATCATAAAACCACACATATTTAGAGCTGTACAGGAAAAAAAAAAAAAAGGCGAAATTTGTTTCAGCCTTTTTGGTACAATTTAACAAATATTTCCTACAACAAAAATTTGATTAAATTTAAAACTGAAAAATTTTTAATCTGGAGAACTTGGAAACCAAACTCCCATAAGGTTTTTGTTTTGTCAAGTGTGAACCTTCAACAAGAACTGAGTTCACTATCAAGCTCCCGATCAGCTCTGCTGTCCTGCCCTATAAGGAGGCTGAGTTACAAGGCAGTTCTAGTCAGGGTAAAACAGCAAAACAGAAGAATTGAAAGTGGCAACTGTCACATTAAGTACACAGGCTTACTTTGCATTGCACACTGGAAGAACAGAGAAAATAAGGTTCCAGTATAATATCTGCCTCAGAATCTGCCTTCCTCACAATAATTAGAAGAAATAGAGTATGTTATCTACAGGAGAAATGCTGCATAAAGACTGCCTGGATGGCACTGTGCTGTGCTGTGTGCATTTCTGGGAGTGTACTGGCAGTGCTGGCTGCTACCATTTGCATTCCCCTCATATCACACCTGCTGGCAGAGTAGCTCTCTAACACAGATTTTGTCTTCTGACTTCCCTCACTCTGTTTACAAGTAACATGTTAACACTGTTAACACTGAAAATTAACAGCTTCTCTTGGTGTACAGTATTACTCATCTTAGTGGTGCATGTGCTGACCAAATTACTTGTCAAATTTCACTGAAAAGACAGAGTTTAACTTGTCTTTGTAATGATACCTGGAGGATATCTTACAAAGTACTGGCTCTTTACTCCTCTCCTGGATAGTTTTCCTTCACATATTCCCACTTCTTTCAGTGACTTTCCATTCGTCCACTCATTAAAAGCTACAGTTTTAAAACAAAGATGTGCAGAATACTTGAGAAGGCAAAAGAGTTGACGTGTATTTTTTACAAACTCCTCCAACCACGACACTGTTGGCACAATAATTTTCTCCTGACTTGCTAAATGCATTTCCTTGAATATCAAAAGCATACAGTTATATTACCTTTCTCTGCAGGACATTTAATCCAGGGAGAACCAACTATTCATTGGTTTAGAACTTTCCCAAATACACCTTCAGATCATTTAATCATACCACATAGTCACACCTTTAGTTTTCACAGTCTATGCAAGATTTCAAAGTATTTTTTCACTCCTTTGATCTCTTAGTAGAAATCAGTCTGATCCTTGATACAACATTGGGTTTGCTGACTTTCTCTTTGAATTGAGCTAGCTCACAACAGTGCTGAGCTGCCACTCTCTGTCAGCAGAGCCTCTTCAAAGGAGCATCTGCTCCCAGAAACTGGATTTACTTTGCAGTCAAGGGAAAAACACCCATATGGTTCTCCATGACTCATACAGAATTTTATGTGAGTCAGTGATAATGGTCATTAGACTCCAAATCTGGATATTTTTAAAAGTTGCTGCTTGTATTTGCAAACTCCAGTAAAAACTCAAAAAGATGCAAAATATTAATAATATGTTGAAATATATGTGTTCCCTTCATTCTGTCCCTCATCCACCAATGTGCACAAAATAAAATGCAACAGAATAATTGACGTAGGAACTGTTGGAACATGAGTTTTTCTAATAACCTCCCAAGTTGCTTTGCATTTTCCCAGTTCAAAGAAGTGATGCCAGTACAAGGGATGTGGAACATAGCTACATTGCTATTATCAGATTCTGAAATATTTTCACACTAATGCCTCATGTGTCAATAGTTGAGTTTGGACCACTACCTTATGCTGTCAATGTTCTAGTGACCTGCATAAAGCTACTTACCAAAATGGAGAGAAACATGAATGCATCATTCCCTATTAGACAATTTATTGTTATAGTGGAACTGAACTAAGAGTTTTCGGCTGACAGAAGATTTTAGTCTTCCTCTCTTAACAATCCTGTTGTTTTCTCCTTTTTCAGACTCCCCTGATGACTCAGAAGAGCTTTCCCAGACCACTGTCACACTGGCATTAAAAAAATACTCTTTTTTTCCCTTTCTTGGAAAACTTTTTGCCAATTTAGCAAGCTCTAAGCATGTAATTAGATACTGCCAAAACTGAGGAAAATTACACATGGCACAGACTAAAGCAAGGAGAAGAGAAGAAAATAACATGCTAGTGATCATCAAAACAGTCTATTGATTTGGATCAAAGCCTAATAGAAACCCACAGCCTTGAAGATGCTGGAGTCTTCAGCAGAGATTCTCAATCTGCCATGCTCACTGACCTGCCTTACGTATTCCTGATAGCCCTTGCCCACAAAAATTTAGCGTATAAACAGACACAGCAAACAGCCAGCAGGAAGACAGAATACTCAAAACTCATCCAACACTTCAGGATCAAGAGCAGGATTTCTTTAGTCTCACATCAGACCCAAAGTCTAAAGGCAATGTGACCTGAAACTTTCAAGGCCTTCTGATGTGAGTTTTTCCATTTCTGGCATGCTGGTAGTTTCATGGTCTGATTTTACCTCATGAGCCTGCCTGAGATTTTTTTACTCAAGGTCTAAATGGATATATATTATCAAGATTGAGTTCCAAGTACCAGTTTGTATCAGTACTTTTACAATTCCACTACCTTTAACAGAGAAGTATTAGCATAAAGATGCATCACAACAGAATAAATCCCAACAAAAAAGAATTCCAGATGTTCATAAAAGGAGATGTTGTTACTTGTTAGCACACTAAGATATAGGCAGGCAAGCAGCTTGGTTCATAAAAGCCTAAATCAATAGGTAATCTTCAATCATGGATCAGACTGCCAGGTGCCCATATACAGTGTAATAAACTTAGGTGCACAAAAATAAGTGATGCTAGACAGATTTCCTATATCATTCTCTCTTCATGAGTCTTTCATCAAGAAAAGAGGAATATTTAATCGTGAAATACAAAAATGCTATAAATCCTCTAGTATAATGCACGTGCATGGCCATCATTAAGAACGAAACTTCACAATGCAACACAGAAGGTGTTCTCTTCTTACACTAACTTGTCTGTAACAGGACATTGCAAATGGGAAAGCACAGAACCCAATGGATATGACTAAAACTAAAACAAAAGAGAAAAAAAAACAAAAAACAAGGTGAGTCTGTCCCAAATACTTGGAGACACTGGTATGGTCTCCAGGGGACTATTTCTAGACAAATGCACTAGAAGAGTGATTATATCATGGCTCAGCTCCTTGCTTGATGAAGATCTAGTTAATTAAGCTGGCTTATTGGCTGAAGGTCCAATTAGGAGCTAGGAGCTCAGCCTGAAATTTTGATCACATATAAGTATCCTTGCCACACTCTGAAGAAGGAAAGCTTATATCTCACACAAGCCAACTTTATTTGAGAAATAAGTTCACTTTCTTCTTTTTTACCCTGCACACAGAATCAAATGAGTGCAGCAGCTACAGAGAACAACCACAAACCCAGCCCATCAGCCCCCACCGAGCACAGCAGCAACCAACCCACCGAGGCTTCCACAATAATCAAATTGTTGGGTGCAAGTGGGTCCCAACCCTCTGCAATGCTGCCATACCAGTCACACAGGTGTGCCCAGTCACCAGCAACAGCCCCAACCCTTGATCCCACAGCCTGTGGGGTAGCTGAGTCTGCTGCAATTTCACAGTGACCTGTCTGAACCCAAACCTACTCAAGCCTCTGAAACCACAACCCCTGTGCTGGAACCAGCAGCTCCCATCAGGAAAGAACTGAGAACACTTAGACCCCCTCCTACTGGAAACAGCTCAAAAAAACCTCCATAATTTGCTCAAAATGAACAATCCAAATGAACATATTCATGCCAGATGACAACCTAAACTTCATCCAGCCTAGAACCAGACCAGTGATATCTTCCAGATGGAATTTTGTGTAACAGATATTTCTAATACCACCACTTATAACACAGTGCATTATAAGATTTGTTATCTGAAAATGCCAGCAATTGATAATTAAGTCTACCCTATAAAAACACGTTGTAATTAACAAAGTAAAAAGAATTTCAGGTTACAGGTCTATACCAAACTAACCTGACTATCCAGACATTTTAGTTTTGGAAATAAACCTGAAAGCTCTGAAATTTGGAAGTCAGAATCTGTCCTAAATCCTTTTTTTGTTTTGAACAAATTTATCAGCCCTTTCTAGCTCCCAGAAAACATTATATTTCTGTTTTCAAACAATATAAAACTACCCTGGGAAGATGAAAATGTGAAATCTAAAAGGTCCATCATCAAAAATACTGGCTTTCTGGCACACAAACAGCAAGAAATAGCAATATGTGCAAAAGATGTATAACATTTTCAGAATAGCATTTCTGCCCCCTATTTTAAACCCCTGGTTTTAAACAACAGAATAACTTCCTTGATGAGCATATGTGAAATAGTAATTGAAAACCAACAAGCCTGTTCTTATACAGCTCTCCTCTATATTACAGATTTTGAGATCAGTGTAATTCTACTAATGCATTAACACTTCTCATAACACCTCTCAGATTATTAGTTCCTAGATGAGCACCAAAAAGATATGATTCCTTTAAATATCATAAATAGAAATTGGAAAAAAATTCAAAAAACAAACAAAAAAAACCTACACACACAAAAAAACCACAACCCCACAGGAATAAAAGTACAGCCATAGAGTAAATATGAGGTAGAAAATGCAATTATTTCCTTCTTTTCCTTCTTCTATAACATATTTGTGTGTACATTTTGTACATAACAACCTGCATGCTAATATTGTATTGTATCTCTTTCTCTGTTGAGGCAAAAAAAGAAGTGCAGATTTTCCCCCTAATTGGGGAAATTACTAAATTTACTGTCAGCAAAGCATTACTATCATAGAACAGTAATTTCAGAGACCTATGAAAACCTGTTATAAATAAGTGTATTTTTTTTCCATTTAGAAACACAAAGAAATCCATTTTATCAATGGTAGATGAAAGCAAAACTCTGCAGTACAGTCTCCTTTAAAGTTTTTTGTTGTTTTTTTTTTTGTTGTTGTTGTTGGTTTGGTTTTTTTTTTTGCAGTGTGTTTGACAAGGAGAATAAATAATCACTGAGATTAATTTATTCAGGCATTCATCTATTTGGTTTTTTTGTAAATTCCATATCAACAAACTGCAATTACAGTTCCCACTAGTGTATCTTCAGTGGAGAGTTTTATAAAGGCTTGTGCAACCAATTAGGAGGATAGTTCATGTGACACATGAAGTCCTGGGGAGCATTATTTCAATCATATGCTGTTGTTCCTGACTACTGACTAGATGGCTTCACTTCACAACACTCTATTTTAATTCATTATAATTATTTCATTAAAGCTCAAAATTTATTTATTGCTCCAGAAAATCCCATACAAGAAGCTGCAATAGACAGGCACTGTGTACATTAGACAATTTTGCACTTGTCTAGGTACTCACGAGCTGTGAATACCAGAGATGCACAAATACACTGAGTCTTACTTGCAGCTCAGCAAACAGTTCATGACAGATTTTTATGCTGCTTATCAGCCATATTTCTACATTTATTCTCATGGATTTTGTTCTTTAAGAAGCTAGGTGTACTCACAACATTTCAAAGTAGCATTCTCTTTCAGATCAGCAAAAAAAATCTAAAGAACAGAAGCATGAAACTGCCAACATTTCATTCTGCAACGACATTTCTTTAATTTTCAAAAAATTATGATAAATTTTGATTCAAAACCCCAGGGATGGGTGCAGATCAGTGACAGTTCTTTTCAGTGCAAAGCTGTGTCCCTTTTTGTCCCACTCCTCTGCCTGGGATAGGAAATCATTCTCTCCATAGCATTGGAGAAGCCAATTCCATCCATACAGGCATGTGAAACCCACAACTACCATGTCATTATAAGTATCATGACAGAAGGCACAGCCCATCAGGGAACCCATAAGATCAGGATTTCTAAGAAAATTTCAACTCATAGACAGCTGTGCTTTACCTATTAAAAAACATTCAACTCATTTGCATAGCTAAATTTGGATCAAATAAGGGAAAAACACTAGTTTTTAATGCTATTGCCTAAAATTGAAACTGAGGAACTGTATTTTATATTTGAGAAAAAAATTCTAGCCAGAGATCTCTATGTTTCAACTATTCTACTCACTGCTCAGCTTACACTCCACTGTGGGATTTATTGTCATGGTCTTCATTTCCTCTGAACTTGTCCCTCCTGCTCTTAGTTCCAGGAATTTTAACATTTTTCTAAGGATAAGGTTTTCAAAGTTCCTTGCTTAATGACTAAATCTCATTATCTGAGATTTGGGGTTACACTTCAGGAATATTATCTGGCATCTCTGTCACAAGAAATTCTGCATTTTCATATTGTACTTGTTTGAGAATAATGGTCTTTTTTTCCACCAATGTTGCCAATACTTGAAACCAAGCTTTCTTTTGTTGTTTCCACACATGCTCTTCACTTCCCCTCATTTTCAGTTTATATAATGTTGATGTGAATTCAATCCTGACGTTGCTGGTATTAGCACCTCAAAATACTCTGTATTCCACAAACATTATCATCTAAATAGACAATGAAAATCAAAGAAAAGGTCTGAAGAAATTAAATAGGACAACTGGATCTCTGCATTATCTGCTTATTCCTTTTCTTCCTCAGAGTCCTATAGTCTGCAAAATATTTTTAGCATTTTTTACTGAAACTTTTTAAGATGCTGGATGGGGAGTGGAAACATTGGAATTTATTGTCCCTCTTCAACATAATAAAAACTCTAAAAACAATTCCACCACATTTAATCATTTTAATTATAAGTTTATTGTTCAATTCTCAAATCTTCTGGGGCATTAAATTAGACAAATTTGCAGTATCTATGTCTTTGTAATGTCTTGGGAGACATCATAGAAGACCCTTGTGAAACCACTCCATTCTGCTGTTATCCGCAGTCAAAAGTAGAGTGAAATCATTGTAGGACAAGAACAAACAGAAGTAAATATGAAAAAGCAAAGTGAAAAGCAGCTACTTGCACTGTCCCAAAGAGCATTTCACTGGATCCAAAGAACAGGGCAAATTTAGAGAACACTTTCTGCTTCTCCTACCCAAGTCTTAATTTCTGGAAACAGAAAGAAATTCAAAGCTGAGTTTCTCTAATGCCATTTTCAGTTGAAACAGGAACAATAGATAAAGTTGCTCAGAAGCAGTACAGAAATGAATTGCAGGGAGGAATAAGCTGGTGATCCAGTTGTGATGAGGAAAACAAGATCTATTTGATGGAAGCCTCAAACTCTATCTTGAATCCCACAAAGACTTTTTCAATAGCTAGAGCTTTGGATGCTGCTTGTCACTACAGTACCAACATCACAGTCCTGTTCTTCCACAGATTTTCATTCTCTAAAATCTGTCCCCTGGCTGCTTTCTTGGCTCCTGCCATTAGAAAACCAAGAGTAGCATCAAAAAGAAATGCTCACCGTATTACTCGCTTCTACTCAACAGCCTGGAGCCACGTATTTTACTGCTAATAGAATAATACCACATTGTGTGATTTTGAAGGGGACAAACACTATTTGAAGTGAATAAACACTAATTGTAAGCATGGGAAGGATTTGGTTCATTAAAAAAATCACAGCTTTTCAGCATGGGTGAGTCAGAGGAATGTATCACACCACCACAACCAAGGTCACAGTATTTCCACAAGTTTTCACGCCATCTCGCACAGCACAATATTCCATTTGCAGATATCTCTGGTCTGCCAGCAATCGTTTTAACTTTTTCCCCATGTTAAGTTTCTCTTCCTGAAACCCACTGAAAAAGTTTCTCAAACAAACACCTGACTAATGCTGACAAACCATATGTTAGATCCTAAGGGCAGTCAAAGACAACACAGCAGAGCTGCCTGAAAAGTTACTAGATACTATAATCTGCACAGTTGGGTGGCTGAAACCTGCAGATCATGCTAATTAAAGGGGAAATGGGAAGAGGTTTAAAAAACAGTCTATCTCTAAATAAACCTACTACTAACAAATGTTAAGTTTCAACATACTAGGTTTTTCTAACTAGAGAGAAGCTAAGTTAAAAATAAATAAAGAAATACTTGTGTAATATTAGTATATCACATGGATGTATTTTCCCAACTACATTTAAAGGATTTTTTTTTTGTTTCTCAATACCATATTTAATTTTCAATAAATGCCAGGCAATGCTTAAGGGGTCAGTCTAGAGTCTGCCCAACAGCCTAGTCTTATTTTGAATCTTATTTTAAATCAATGCTTAGGGTCCCTTCTAGGTCTCCTCACAAACAAGAGTTTCACCCAACAGAAAATGCTGCAGTGGTGTCAAGATTCACTACTACACCTGCAGAGGGTGGTAATCACAAAACATTGTGATTACTCTCCTCTCAGTCTAATTAATGTGTTTCCATTTCTCATTATTGTTTTCCACATTGTTATGAAAAAAAAAAAGCAGAAGACTCTCAGACTGCTGAAGTATAGAATCTCAGAGTCTTCCTTCTTTGCTTGTTTTTGATGTAGATACCTGGGAAGCTCTCATTCTCATACCCTTGGTAAGGAAAAAATCATACATCCTCCCCACAAATGAATCAAAAATATGTAGTTTTTCACAGCAATCTCATTAAACCCATCCTCAGCCTATTCCATTAAAACGTAGCTCAGGTGCACCTCCGATGTATTGAGCCAGGAACAACATCTGCAATCCAGCATTTGGATGCTTGGTTCAATTTTGAGGTACCCAGTGCAAAGAGACATGGAAAAACTGGGGAAATTTCAGCAGCAGATCACTGGGATGGTTGGGAAAAACATTTGACCTACGAAAAGAAGCTGAGGAATCTGGGTTTGACCAGCCCAGAGAAGGGAAGGGTTGGGAGATTCATAACAGCAGCCCCCAGTAACTAAGAGGGTATAAAGATGACAGATCAGGGCAATTCTATGAGCCTTTCTTCTTAAAATTCAGTCATTGGATTCCCACTTTTCACTGTTTTTTTCTGCTGGCCACGTTTCCTTTTTCATAAAAGGAGGTGGCCACTACTTTAAAAGTATAATTCCATGTACTTTTATGACCATTTATCCTCTCCCATCTTAATTTAATATAATAGAAAACCATGTGACTACAGTACTGCAGCAGTAAAATATTTGGAAGATTGCATGTGAAAGGTCTTATCCAAAATAACTTCAGTCAGAGAAAGAACCCTAAAAGTACTGTATCTTGCAAGAAATTTGAACATTCTGGTCACCTTTTCTGGTGTAAACCTATATGTTAGCCCTCAAAATGACATTGAAGTAATTTTAAATTAAGGCAGAATGATAATTGAGAGCATTGTCTATTAGAATCCAGGAATTTGGATGCAAAAATCTAAAGCAAAACAACCAAGTTAAATTATATTTCTTTAAACAACAAACAACTTCCAGCCATAACAATCTCCTTTAGAGAAATGCAGTAGAACACTACCTCAAGGGAAATTGTCATTATTTCCCTTTCTTGGTTACTAACCAGTAATTTACCACTGGGAAGGCACAACCCACTAACTCAAGCCAGTAATTTGTCACCAAACATCACAGACATTCTTTCTAGATATCAGCATGTAGTCCATTGATTTTATTACTTACAGGAGGGAGCCCCCACCAGGAGGAGGAGAACCCAGGAAAATTCCTCATCAGACATTACCTGGGGCAGAGCAACTCCTTATAGTGCCATCTTGTAGTAAATCCAGGTTTTCTTGCTCTCAGAAACTACAAAGTGGCCCTTTCCTCCAAATTATTCATGACTGTCTGAAGACAATAGTACATTCTAAGAACATGTTATTATGAGGTCATCCATCAGTGGATGATATCTGAAGGAAAACCCTCCTGTGAGCCAATCTTTTCTCACCTTCAACCCCCTCAAAAAATTCTAGCAATGGCAAAAATGGCATCAGCAGAAATGGTCTGTGTGGTAAAACAAATAAAAGTAAATTACAGGGATCAAGATTTCCTGTTCCATTTTTCTGAAAAGCATATCACTCTGCCTTTCTCTATTATAATCCCCTTGAATCAAAGAAGACCGGGTCATCCCACATGATTCAGGGCTGAAGGTGAAAGGAAAAGACTAAATCTTTGCAAGAATGGGTATATTAAAAGAAAATCCTCACCAAAACAAATACACACACACCAAAAAAACAAAACAAAACAAAAAAAAACCTGCAACAAAAAACTCCAGACAATCGCCCTTATTAAAGTTTAGTCTAATTATTTCTATGATTTTGCACATAAGGCTAAGCACCCCTATATCTTTACAGACTGGGATAATAATGAGGCAGCTCACATTAAAACAGTATTCTTTTGAATACAATTATCTTACAAAATAAAACAAACCCAGGAATGAAACATAATTATGACACTCATCTTCTCCCAACTACATCCAAACACCAAAGATCCTTAAGAATAAAATATAATTGTTGCACTCATCTTCTCATTTTTAAATACTCCTTCCATCTGTATTGGCAAATTAAGCCTGAATAGAAATATAAACTTATGTGAAATTACTTAAAATAACATCACTATTTTCCAAGTACTTTGCTTGTATGCATTATGATTCTTTTCACATGCAAAATTTTGAAATAAAATCTTAAATTCTCAGATTGCCTCTTTATAATTTTTATAGCCACATTCTGAGACCTGTGTGGTAAACATGTTAATTAAATATTTGTGCCACTAGGTGTGCTACTAGAACCTAATGAGTGTTATCTACATAAGGCATCAATATCCAAAATATAAAGCTTTATAATTTACTAGTACAAGTACATTCTCTATACCATGATAGCATTCAATTTTCTTCTCTCTGACTACATGATCATGATCTTGACTACACAATCTAAATATTGAACCTGGTTATGTGCAATACTATTGCTTTAATGCACTGTAGAATTAGATTGAAGAGTCCACTCGCAGTGCAGTGCAATCAAGCTGTCAGTAAAGCCCAAGTAAATTAGACAATGTCATATATCAGTACTTATATGGAAGGTTTACTGTCTTGATTTTGTTCCCTGCAACTTCCTGCTCTCTTTTTTGCTAAAAGTTACACCTCCTGCATTGTACATGAATCCTGAGTTGATCTTGTAAATGCTGAAATAAAGAGGAGAAAAACTTGAAACTCCCAAAGTATCATAAGCTCTGCTGTCATTCATAGCAAGGAACTATGCTGGGTTTGCCTGACCAGTTCTAATCAGCAGTGATTCAAACATCCCAGAAAAAATAACAGAGGCCTCAATTTTTTATTTTTTTTTTTGGTTAGGCCACTAAGCAACCTTAGCACCAGCAAATACTGTTTGCACTGACCTTCACTGCTCAGTTGTGACCTGAGCAACTCTGTTCAGCAGAAGGTATTACCAAAGCTCTAAAAGGAGCTGTATTTAATTAAGGCTAACTTAAAGTCAGTGCAAAGTGTCACAGCTTAAAGGAAAGGTCTCTCAGGATACCCAAGTCCCTCCCATATCTCATTAGCTCCATTTAGAGTCGCTGTGTACACTTTTCCACTTGCCATACTCACATGCAGGTATGCAGTAAATTTTGTTTGAGTGACATTTCTATGCAAAGGTGGAGACAGGAGCTATCAGCCTCAGATGTTCCCTCCACAAGTGAGCAGCTCAACACCTTCTCAGATCAAGCATGAAAAAGCTGATAAAAGGAGCCTCCATAAGGCCATATGAGGGGATGAAGAAAGGCCATCAGCCCACAACCCTCCCTAGTCAGATCAGCAGGGTCTGAGACCATAAAGCACAGAGCATAACTTCAGTGGATGCTAAATCTAGGCCAACTTCACTTTCTGATACAAAAGATCTGGCTTATTAGAGTCTGATTAGAGGAAGACACAATAACAGTTTTTCAAAAACAAAGGTGCTGAGGCTCACAAAACTTTTTGATTACATATGGAAAACATACTTGTGTTTTTTCCAGAAAGTTGAAGTCTTAGGACAGTGTCTTATAGCTCTATGATGAGAGATTTTTGGGACTTTCACTCTGAACTCCAGCCTTGGGACACAGAGATGCATTTTTTTAAATATTTAACTAACTGGATTTGAGTAATTTTCAAACAGAACAAGTAAAATCACATTAGGTGAAATCAATAGGTGATGTGTTAAATCAGTGGTTAGTTAGCAACATAAAGCATTTTTATACCTAAATGAAGTTTCTGTTTAGTAGAGTAAATGAAGGAAGATCCACTTAAATCCCAAACATATTTAATTAAAATAAGGTAATTATTGTAGAGCTATATTTGAACAGACAATACAGTTGCAGCAATTATCTCTAATTATGCAGCTCCAATCACAGAACAATAGAGGTTTCAATGTCACTAAGCACTATAAGGATAATTACTCTTTCCATTATTCTGATGGGCACATAATTAGCAACTTTAGAAAAAAAAAACTTCATGGGGACGTAATAGCCACACTTTAACTACAGGCTGATTGAGAATGATCAAGGTAATCATTGCAAAAAGAAAAAGCAGCACCCTCAGTTGGTTCCAACTGAATAGTCATATACTTCCCCAAAAATTTATTCCATGCTCACAATCATGTTTTATTAAAATACTATGCTTACTGAACAAGACCTTAAAATAGTAGTACTTAATAACACAACTGAAAAAGTCTTAGATAAAAACCTCTCCTCTAACAGAGGATATTGAGGTCCAGAACACAAGCGCAAACATAGATCCATCTCATTCTTTAACTGGTTCTTAAATATTATATTCTTGGTTTGAGAAAGAAAATATTTGAACCAAAGCATAGAGTTTCTTCAAACATGTAACTGAAAATCAGATGACAAGAGAGCAGAAATTCTGGTGACACTACTAACAGACTACCCTGGGGATTTGTCTCACAAATTTCTGTATTCACTGTCCCCAAATTGTCACTTTTTCTGTGGTTCACCTTCAGTGCCAAAGAGAAGCTGTGGCCTTACAAGAAGTGATGTATCTGAGAGCTAGGCATCCCCTCCAGCTTCAATCCATTCCTCAATCTGTGGCACTGGAATGACCTGCTTTACAAGAGACTGAACCAGTGTTTATTTCTGCTGGCAAGGAGGCATGGCATGGCCACAGCAAGAAGAGCAGACACATTCAACCAGCTGGAATGGCCACAGGGCCACCTGAGAGCTGCCCAGCAAGCCCAATGGTCCAGAAGCCACCCCCTGTGCTGGCATCACCAGACACTGCTGTGCTCATGCTGATGGCAATGCCCATGGGATCACCACTCCTCACACTCTTCCCAGTCACCTGTGACCACTGTGGTGGCCCAGCTAACTCCCAGATTGGTTCCCTCCTCCTTTAGGCATGTTGCTGACTCACCTAAGCCAGAGAACAAAGCCTATTTTTCTGCCCAGTCAAACAGGGAAAGAGAGGTATCTCTAGGGGAGGTCTGGTGGCTTGAATGACCCCTTGGAAGGCTCTGCACCTCTTCTGCAGCTAAACAGCCAGAAGTTATCTCAGCTGCATGCCTGAAGGTACATGAAGGGATGACTGCAGACCTAAGAGGAGATCAATCTTCTTTGCTGTCCATCCCTAGTAAGGGTGGCACAGCAAAAAGATAATGGGCTGTCCAGTCAGGGTTGCCACGGCATCACACTGTTCCCACTTAGCATATAGTTTAGAGCTTCAGAAAGACTAACAGCTGCTGCTCCCAAAAGCTAGCTGGAAACTTTCCCCCTCTGTGCTGATGCCCTGTGAGCAGGACACGAAAAATATCCCACTCATTCCTGGGCCAAGCCCTAAGGAAAATACATTGTTCTCACTGACAAGGAATATCTTCTATCTATACAAAACTTGGCAGCTACAATCACTGAAATTATGTTCAGGGAAATTAATGTGGTTTTAAAGGGATTTAATTGGATTTTTAAGTGACAGTCAGTTCTAGACAAGGAGCTGATAAGCTCCCAGACTTTCCCTTTTATGAGTGGCATAATCTTTTCTGCTCGCTTGCAGAACCAGAAACCCAAGATTCCAGAGGCTTTCAAGCACAAACATTTTGGAGTGTGAACTGGAATCAAAAATACTAAAAATCTCAAATTTTTCTTCCCAGCCCAGACAGAAAGGATATGCAACACAGAAAATATATTCTGGATGGGAGGGAGAAGGTACCATTCTTACATAGTTGCAGTTATAAGACCTGAAAAAGATTAATGCTTCATTTTGTGGGGAGGAAAGAAGAGAAGTAAATGTGTTAGAAGCCTCTTCATGTTTTCTCGCAGTGCTTAGATTTAAAAGAAAATTGAGGAAACACTATGCTTTTAAGAAAGACTATTGAGACTTTCTGCTAGACTAACAGCATCACCAAGATAATATGTATTTGTATTTCAAACTTAACACTACAGGCTGATTGCAAGGGTGAAAATACAGACTTGCCCCAAAGAGGATCCTTTTCCCACAGGCTGCTCATGAATATATCTGCAGCCCAGGGCCACAGCCTCTGTCCCCCAGTCTGGGATGCCAGCAGCCAGCTACAGCAGGTCAGCTTGAGCTGCCACCTGATGACCAGAAAGCAGCCAGGTACCTCCAAGTGACTCAAGGAATGTGTTCCAGCTGCCCACCCAGTAAAGCCCTACAGAAATACACCATCCCTGCTGGCAGCTTATGCTCTCTTAACATATTTCAGCCATTTTCAACTAAAATTCTATCACGCACTTGCCTCTCACAAGTCAATCCATCACCTCTTTGCCAACAGTAAAAAGAGAAGTCCTGTAGTTTTCCCATTAGGCCAATACTTTATTGGCAAGGCAAGATGAAGTGAAGAACACTTTCTACATTTGAGTGAGGCCCTCCCAGCAAATGCTTGACTGTTGTGCCATATAAAAGAGCCTGCAGCTTAATCAAGACTTCTGACTCCCATGGTGATTAGACAGCATGAGGAAGGCCAAAGTTTCCCAAAGAGACATGCAGGGAAAAAATGTTCTCAATATGTTCAGAACCAAAATTGCAATGACATCTGCACGCTACCAGTCTGGCATGCTTATTACATGGTATAAAAATGTCTTCTTGTATTAGGTTTTGTGACAACTAGCCATTGCTTTAGTGGACTAAAAACATCTCCCCTGGAACTGGATACCAATTGTTGCTTCTTAGTTTGTAGCATTTCAATAATTGTGCATTCTTCAGAATAGTGAACATTTAAGTTAGAAACTTCCAATTTTGTCTGCAGCAAGTATTCTTTGCTGTGCGTTTGTTCCACATTTTTCAATTTCTTGCTTTACTGTGTTTGTGCACTTTCATCTAAGATGACTGAATTATTTTGCTTTCTAGTAGTGTTCCTTTGTGTGTTTTTTTTGGGAAAGAGGGAGATGATGTTGTCAGAACAACTCTGTTAATACACATTCTTCGCTTGTATGTTAGCACTTACCTTACTTTTTCTTTTTTTTTAACCTCAAAAGGCTGTGCCATTGCATTAACCCAGTTTCCTTCTTTTGACTTTCTATGATTTTTTTTACTTAATTTAGTTCTGAACTTCTAACAGTTTCCCCTTTGCAGTAGACTCTAGTTAGTTCTCTTATTTGTAGGATTTGTCATAATGTTGACTAATAAAAGTTAGTGTTCATACCTATTCTGCTGCATTACAAAGACAAGTTCTCAAAGTCAACACTATCTTCATCTCTCCCTGTGCCTCTGGGCACATAGAGTACAAACCATTTGGGTTAAAAAAAAAACTAACCAAAAAAAAAAAACAGGAAAAAAATCCAACACAAACTACCACAACAGCAACAAAACACCAGCACATTTGTATTGTCCTTCTCTGAAAGCAGTTCAAAACCCTGCCAGAGGAAAAATGCAGCAACAGAGAGCTCTAGAGGCCCTGTCCTGCATTGCACCAATTCCCACATATACATTATATATATAAATATATATATATATATGTATACACACACACATTTTCACATAAGCAGAATGTGTACCTCATCTTTCTGTACATGTGAAGTGCAGAAAGCTTACAAAACATTTCAGCCATAAGCTGCAATTACACTCATCACTCTGTTCAGTTACTACATGCAGGTTCATTTAGTTCTTTCAAATTAAGGGGGCAGAGGAGTGTTTTGCTTGGCTCTTTCTTTGGGAAAGAAGACAGTGCTTTTTGATGACAAACAACAGACCTGGGTCTATGCCTGCAAAGTAAGAAAAGTGTCTTTAAGTAAATTCTGGAGCAGTTCTGTAGTCATCTACTTCTCCTAATTTTTTTTAAACTCACAAAACCCACAATGTTTTTTCCACTTCAGGTGAGGAACATGAACTTGCAGTGACTATGTTCATCAAAATCCCTTTGAGGTAAGCTTTAAGTGGTTAGCAGAAATAAAAACACTTTTTAAGGAATCCCAAATCATACATAATGCAGGCATCATCAGGTACCACTGAAGGGCTTTCCAAAGTACTGTGGAGCCACGTGGCAGGGGGCAGGTGAAGAGCTTGAGTGCATGAGCCTGCACCACTCCCGTGCCCTAAGGATGAAAACTGCACTGCTGCATCCCTGGCCATCAGCTGTGACTGCTCCACAGAGCATACACACCACCAGAGCTAAAACACTGCTACTGCTACAGCTGCTACCCAAGAACAGAGCCTGAGCTTGCCATGCCACAAACACAGGTCTGTTTCACAGGGGCTATTTTATCTCAGGTCCTGAAGCTTTGTCCTTACTTCTGAGCCAGAATTTCCCTTTCTCACTGGAAAAATTCCCCACTCAGATGTATCACAGCTCAGTGATTGCCCCAGGGCACCTCTCTAGTGTCACCCCAGTATTTCTGGGGAGATATCTTTCCCTGTTGCCCCTGAAAGGCAAACCTGCCAGTTCCCAAAGCAGCATTTCCCCTCAGATGCTTATGCAATGACAAGCTAAGCCAAAGGACAGAGCTTAATTACAGAATACCAATTTTTTTCAGTGACCAGAATGTTTAAATCTGCCTGCAAACTTTCCTCCAGGCCATTCAAATCATGTCCTTCCACAAGAAAAAACAAACAAACAAACAAAACTTAGATAGGAGCCACACAGAAATCTTTTACAAATAGTTTGTTCCTCATTTTTC
>WBND01000040.1:2357163-2477710 GCA_013398595.1 Tychaedon coryphoeus
AAAAAAGAGCACGCTCCAGCAAATGAGCTTGAAAAAAGTCAATAATGGTCAGCTTGAAAGTTTAAAGGAGTGCCTAAAAATAGAATCAAGACCTGTGGTTGCTGTCTCAACATATAAGCACCAGAAAATTACTCATGAGTCTAATTACATGTGAAACAGCTCGTATTTATCTAGTTCAAAATAAAAAAGCCCAAAGGAAACTCAGACAAGAGCAAGCCCTAATTCAGTCTGATATATTCCTGCATTTGGGAAAATATTCCTCACAAAACATTAGACTCCATAGTCATAACAAAAATTAATGCAGAGAAATGGCTGTGTGTGCATGTATAATTTATATATATATATTTGATTCTCTTAAGTAAAAGTAACTTACTTGAAATAACTGGTCTTACTTTTCATTCTGAAATTAAGGGAAAAGCCAAGTATAGATTGTTTGATAAACACAATAAGCAATGTCATGGTCAAACAAAATAGGACAGGCTTTTTTTGTTGAAAATGCACCAAGAGGAAATAAACAGCTTTCTGTAAAAGTAACAGTCGACAGCAAAGTGCAATGCCATTAAGCTTTTCAAAGGACAGAGTGGAATGTGTGGGAAGATTAGAACAAAAAAATAAAGAAAGCTATTTTAAAAAAACTCAGATGCCTGTCAGAGACATAAGAAAAAGACATGGGTCGGCATTCTGCAAAAATGATTTAAATAAATCTATATTTTGGCAAATAGGAAAGGGAAACAGAATAGAAGCAGTAGAATCCAGATATTTTTCTTTGCCATTTCGTTTGACAGCAATAATATCTAAGGTTATCTCTTATATAAACTTCCAGGAAGTGGAATATTTTGCTACTGTTTACACTGAGATCAGACAGTAAAGCCATTATCGCTTGTTCATGTGGTTGTGTTTTGTCTTGTGTAGTTTCTCACAAAGTAATCTATTTTATAACTGGGGGGGAAACCACCCCTATTTGTAAAATACCAATGAGCATTATACAGAGCAAAGACAATTTTGCTGGCTTATAAAAATTGAAACAGGAAGATGGCCACAAAATCACTCAAAGTTTGCCAGTGTGTTCATACTATTCACAAGAATACAAAACTCTTAGGACACTAACTTCAAATCATCATTTCTACCTCCTAGTATGCCTTATCTTTGGCATGGCTTATGAACAATGTTTCCATCTCTCAGAACTGTTTGGCTCCCATAAGATACTGCCAGCCAACTTTATTGAAAGAAACGAGCTGTTACAGCTCCAAATATTTTTCAGAATTTTCCATTAGCCTTCATATGAAAATTACATAACAGGGTGCTTTAGAGAGTGCTTGAAGGATATTCTTACAGGAGTATTTACAGACATATAAAATAATCACACAATTAGTTTGAAAACAGTTTTTTCCTGAAAAGAAAGAGAAAACATCCTAAAATTTTCTGAGGGTGCATGCTGTGTGGTTTGGTGTTTACAGTACCCATTATCTGAGTTCCAAAATATGGTAACATAAGAAAGACTTTTGACTAATCACTCCAAAAGCTTAACTGCAATTATAAAATACTATATCCCTACACCTTCTTCTGTTGTTCTTTTCCGTTTTCATCATGCATTGAGGATGACATTTTAAATGCCAATAATATTCATGCAGTCTCATACAATGTATGTTTGTCATGTCCTGTATCATCTTAAGAATGAAGGCACTGACCTTTTGCCAAAAAATAGTTCTTTCAGCCAAAATTCAGATCACTGTGCTAGCACTTATTATAAAATACCACCATTAGAATAAGAACAAGTCTAGGTAATTGCTGTGACAATAAGATTGTATTTAATGTCTCCTTTCATTACAAATCCATTTGGCATCCATTCTAATTGCTTTCTATTCTCAAAAAAAAAAAATTATTTGATGTGTTGGTGGATGTCATGTGTGCCTTGTACATTTACAGCACTCCTATTGTAATTCAACATTAATTATATTTCACATTATGTCCTGCATAATGCAGCAGTATGAAATGCTCATATTTTGTAAATGAGAAAATTAAGCTCTACTTTTGTCCGCTGTAATCCCATTTTACCCTTATTGCACTTCAGTATCAGAACTCTCCCATTTTATTACCAAATCCATGAGCACACAAAACACAGCTCTTTAACACAGAACAGCAAAAACTTTGATACACTTTAAAAGAAAAAAAAACTAATTTTCATCAATTCCATATCACTTTAATATATTTTCCTGCTTCTGAATTCTTACTAGGATCATAAAATACAACTTGGGGGAAAAAAAAAAGCAGCAGTAGAGTCCAGTCTTTAACAGGTATAGAAACATTAAACATCCATGAAAGCAGACTACTGGTGCATGATTTTAAGAAATGTGTCACTTCATATATTCCTTGACCTCTTCTCAGTCAGCTGGACATTTGCTCAGAGAAGTCTAGTGTTTATTTTCCCATAGCTGTGTTTATCAGAAGAACAAAGGATAAAAGAAAAAAAAAAAAGGCAGCTGAGGGTTTTTATTGAGTCACAGAGAGCTATCCCTGCTAAAGTGAACCTGATTACTAGGATAGAATAAGGAAGTTCAAGAAGGAACAGTAGAATGGAAGATATATAGATATTTGTGAAAAAATATTTTTAAACATCAAGACTCTTTTTACACTTTTTCTATTGCCTCATCATTGACAAACTTTACAGAGGGGAGTTCCTTCTGTAGGAAGTTTTCTTGGTTGCCCTCATTTCACCAGTACACCAGGTGATCTTTCTAGAGACTCCCTGTGTGTGTAGAGCCTTAAGGTGCTTAGTGTGGACAGACAGATTACGTTCTTCACACAGTTTACTAAGCCATCCTTCTGCCAAATATTTATATCAAATGTGGCATTTCTCAAATAGAAGCTAAAAACTCTCATGAAGAAGGGATGGGGGGAGGGGGAAATAAGAAAGCATAAACAAGACATGAACTTTAAGACTACCCAAGACATTTTTGTCCTCCTTTGTTGACTCTTGGAGCAAGACACTCCCTCCAGAGACTTTCTAGCAAATAAGACAGAAAGGTTAATATCACCTGTTTGCTGACAATCCCCCAGAATAGACATTTGGTTGAATAGGACTACACAAGCCTTTCATTCAAGAACTTTGGGAATATCAGACCAAGTGTTTCTGTATCTGTGAGCAGATGTTACTGCATCTGACTTACTACAGTTTCAGAAGAACCTTATGAGTTGTTACTTGACTCTGTGGGAAGTTGCCCATACTAGATCAGAGGAGCAGATCTCGTTCTCATCAGGGCAAGTGGGAAAACCTACTTCCCACATGCACTTGGTTATCTTCACTTGCTAGTTTTTGTGTCTACACCAAGAAATCAAAGGATATGATAACTCATGGGAGACCCCAGCTACAACCTCCCTAAGGCCACTCAGGAAGATAGCAACTACGTGGAAACTCTACAGTCTTTCCTCAAAAACTCAGCTGATTTTTCATCAACAGAAACAGGGCCTTTCTGCACTGTCTCTCAATATTTATAAAAGCAGCCAAAGCCTTCATCCAATGTCCGTGGGGCTTGCAACCATATGAGTTATGTGCTGGAATCATACAGTGTGGGAGGAGAGGTCTTGATTTTCTAAGTTCAAGTACTTGAGACCCTTTAAGATACAACCCACTGATCAGATAAACACACAAATAAAAAATCCTTCCTCACTTTTGAGCTTCTAAGGAAAAAAATTATGTGAAACAATATGTTAGAGGAAACCAGAAAATAAAACTACAGCTGAACAGTGGAAAAAGAAGGATGGAAGGGGAGGTAACAATGTGATTGAAGCTTAAGACATTTTTTAATGTACCTTATTCATTTTTGCTTTTCAAGCAAGACAAGTCCATACAGCAAACTCCTGCATAGTTAGACACAAACAGCTGTGTCCTGAATTGAAAAACCACAGCTGCCCAGGCCAAAGCAATGCCTTTATAAACCATGTTTTCATTGAGTAACACTTAAGCCATGCCATTTTCCAGCTAGAAGAAAACAGTAGCTTTTTATATAAACACACACTCCACAACAGTCTAAAAATACGCTAAAAGTGTCAAGCACTGCCACAAAAATTTGGAACAAATCAGGGATATCTTTAGGGAAAAGAGCCAGAATATCTTTAGGGAAGAGAGCCAGAAGAGATATTGCATTCATAACAGCTGCTCAACAGAAGTTTCCTGAAGTAACTCCAACTATAATAGGTTGAGCATTGGTTTTAAATCTTATTAAGTACTAAAAAGTTAACCCTTGAGGCTCTCGTAAAAAAATAAAAACCACCAAGAAACCACATAAGTAGGTGCTTGAAGTTTCCAGGCCACTTTCCCAAAGAGCCTCAGCAAAGTAAAAATTTACTGCATCCAGGAATCATTATAAACAAAATTATTTTTTAATATTATAGATAGCTTTCAATACAATCTCCTAACACTGCTGCTACAGTTAGTTATGTCATTCCTGAGCATGTTCATGTTGCCATATACTTAAATATAGGGCTTCAGTAGAAGAGTCTTATTTCTGAAAATTTATCATACAACTCTAAAATTTTCATGTTGAATTATGAGAAATTTAATGTTATTATTATATGTCTGTCATATACTTATAACAGCGCTACAGGGCTTCAGAACAGGGACAGTGCTGGCATTCTCTGTCCAACATTTCAGGATTAGTCAGCTAACCTCCAGCCAAGTATCTCTGCACATAGGAACACTGCAGTCCTGAGGCTGACCTAGCCAAAAAGAAAAAAAAAAGAGTCAAATCTACAGCCTGTATTCAAAGGACTACAAGAATCAGCATGCCATGCACACGACAAAAACTTGTTATGCATGGATCAGTCACTGAATCCATAAAGATTTATTTAATGTTCTCCCTTTACAGTCAGAATTTCTTATGCCTTTTCAGAAGCCATGACCATGTCTGGATCTGTACCAAGTTTGCCGAGCACAGCACCTTACCCTAAACTTTGTATGTGTAGTCACAAGAGTATCCTGTGAATCTCCTCTTCACTGATCACTCTGCCAAAAATCAGCTGCTGTAGGAGCAAATATTTTCACTGCAGCCAAAGTCATGTGTAAATTAATAATACAAAAGACCAGTACTCCATGGAGACAATATTTTGAAAGTAGGTTTGAGCTGGACTGGGATACTGCAAAGGGATGCAATGTCATCTTATCAGCCCATTTAAAATCTATTCAACTGTTCAGTTTGATGTAACATAGATACAACTGCTAAGTTAGCTAAAAAATAAAAAATAACCTATACAATACAAATGGCATAAGTGTTCTCTTATGGTAGCTTATGCTTCTTAGTCTCTTTGTATGCAATCAAACTACTCCTATCAAAAATTTTCCCCGAATATTTGCAATAAAACTTCTGGTTATGCTAATCTTTGTCATCTATTATCCTTAACAGCATTTTCAGAGGTGCTGCCCTAGAGAGGTTCACAGGTCCTGACATTTAAAAAAATCAGTCATTTGTTATTTGGAATTACTTAGAAATACCTTAACAGCAGCTCAGAGTAAAGGTGATGTGGGTGTGAATGCATTCAAGTGCACAGCTGTTCTTCAACACACCTCTTTCTTCTGAACCTCAATATTTTTGGACCTTGAAGTCCTATAACAGCAAGGTCACATTCAAGATTTAACCTGTGTTAGTGACAGAAGGCTACTGAGAAGCTAATTGCTTTCAAGTTACACTATCTGCTGGCTGTTCAACTTAACTTGCTACACATGCTCGTACCTGAAAACCTAGACTGCAAAAACAGTCCACTGCAACATCTCTGGGACCTTGCAAAGCCTGTTTGGACACAGCAATAATTCACCAGAAACTGGTCAGTTCTGGACTTCTGCCCTTTTTAGTATAAATTAAAGGTAGTTTTTTAATAAAGTTCAAGCCTTTTAGTAGTTTACCAAACATAAAAAGAGTCTTGCCCATTGTACAGATCAGATATTCAAAGCTCAGATACACATGAACTGCACAATAACACCAAGCAGATCAATACCAGAATGGGAAGAGGACTTTCTTCTGTTTATCCTAAACAGTATGATATTCTATGAATTATCCTTCCACTTTTGAGCTGCTTCAAGTTTTATGATTGTCACTTCTTAGTATCCCAGTTTAAAACACCTATTTTAAATGCATTTTATGAAAGAGTAATGTTAACATGAAATTGAAATAGATGTGTTTGTTGGTTTGTGAGGTTTTTTTTAACAGAAAGAACAATACACTAATTCTTACTCAGCATTGCTTTCCAGGCTGAAGGCAGAGAGAAGGTCTGTGTCTAGCTTCATATTTAGGTTTCTCTTAAAAACTGGAAGTTTGCCAGTTAAGATTTCTCTTCCTACCATTACCCTAAGGCACTTTCAAGAGACAACAAAATTAGCACAAGATTTCCAAATGGGATGACAATTCATTATGACAGTTAAATAATGACTTTTTCTTGTTTTTCCAGCTTTAAAAAATTGGGAGGAACTGGAATATAAATGATAACTTTATACTGCATGAGATAAAGTGAATTATTATGCTCCTATTACCTCTTCAGAGTACAGACCATAACACATCTTGTTTGGAAGGCTGAGTCATTTTAGGTCAGTTCTAGGCTGTTGTCTAATATTGCCACATTTGGCATCAAATACTGCCATCATATTTTTCTCTCTACTGTGCTTTGAAAGCCAAAGCAACCACAGAAATGAAGTTCACAGGTAGTACCCAAGTTCAGAAGAGGGCATAAGTCATCCCACAAAGAGCTGTTGGATGCTCCTGCTGGGCTGCTTTTGGTCCCCAGGTCAGACAGATCAAAGCTGTCTGCTTTGCCCTGCAGGTACCATGCTGTGCTGCAGACATACCCAAGCCCTCTTTCTTTGCTTAGTCTCAGGCCCTACCTCGTTGCAGGATGGTGGCCATAGGAGAATACACAAAAGTACAGTTGTTTTGATTGAAATTACAATGCCAGACCCTTTATCAGAAGAACCCAGGAAGGAAATAGAACTATAACCTAGCTGGTCCTTATAGAAATACAGGTCAAGATTCAATGAATTGCTTTTTAGTCAGAGAAAAAATAATCATTGTTGTATGTTTTATTCATTATTTTAATAACTATTGTCACTGATTATTCCCTGTGGTTTGGCTTCTTTCTCATTATTCCAGTAAGCAGAGATAAAATAAAGCCTTCAGAAAAATACAATGGGACAACTCTACAGGGAATACAGATATTTCCAAAAGAAAAAAAAGATAAGACCCAAAAAGAGCCTTAGCCCTGTCACTACTGTTAGTTGATTTTTCAAGCCCTCTATGGCAAGAAACAGTCAAAGAAAAAATGGAAAACACATTTAAAGGACTATTGTTGCAATCCCAGTTGAAGTAAAAATGGTATCATTAAACATTCCAAAAGGAAAACTTTCCAGCTGCAATCATACACCTTTTCAGCAATCTGAAAAGCTATTTAGAAGAAAGAGAACTGCTGACACTTCCCCATTGCTGTCCCTTGATTCATGTGTCTGGATGACTCATGATAAATAAATCCATATATTTTAAATGGTCTTTTTTATAAGACTATGAACAAACTGTATTACCATAGCATAGAGATTTCAGAATTCCAGATAGATAAAAAAAAAATATTTCTAGTGTCCCATCTATTTTGCAAATCACTGCACCAAAATTTTTCATTATCCTTCAGAATCCTACTGTGCTCATTTTTCTGCCGTGCTTCAGTGAACGCTTCACCCAGTGAACGCTTCACCAGCTGCACCTTTCTGCATCAGAATAAAATTAACATAGAGAAACCTTTCAAATCACCAAAACACAAAAATAATTTATCTTTTCCCCTTCCTTTTTCTTTAGATGCACTTTCTCAGGTGTTTGTAGAGACCATGATATGACCATCTGGCTGCTGCAGTTAATAGCAATGATGAAGCCACACATTGTAGGAGAAAGTGCTTGAGCTGCCTAGCTCAGATTCACCATTTTCCTCACCACATCCTCGTGCCTTTTCCTCAAACTGGACATATCTAATAGGCTCCTCCTTATCAAAAAAGATAAGAAAATTGTGCATATTTTGTACTAGAATGTTCTGAAATTTTAATATTCCAAAAACCTATTTGTTGTTTCTTTCCAAGAATGACAAAGCAGGATCTGTCCAGAGTAGAGAAGCAGTGTCTAGCAGCTTATCAGAAGTCTGGGGTTGGCTGTATGGTTTTTGTCAAAGCCAGGAAATGCACCAAGTCTGTTCCCATAGGATTGTAAAATTTAAAATTAAGATATTAATCACCTAGTCACACTTCTCAAGTGTATTCTGGTGTTACAGAAGAGCCAAGCTGGATGTTCTTGGAGAAAACTCCTGCTGCAGTCACACAACAGCAGAAGCTTTACTAACACCACTCACCACAGCAGAGTCTTGCACAAGAACAGGCACTAAGGAAGGAGGCACCACTAATGAAAGTTTAAATAGATCATACCTTGCCAAGGGCAGAGAAGACCAAAGGTAACAGGTAGCCTGAGCACAGCACTCCTCCAGAACTCTCTTAGCAGTCAGAGGAGAAAAGAGTGTGAAAATATTCAGAATAAAATCTGGATGCTTTTTCTTAATCAGATTCCTTGGACAGACAAATGTGCTGGCAGATTTGTCCAACCACCTAGTAGAAGTCTAGTAATTAGACACCAGTTTCCATCTAGCCTCGTGTAAAGTATATTATTCTTCTCAATCTTTCCCTACGCCTTCCTTCTCCACATTTATTTAAACAGATTTTATCTTTGCTAACTCTTCAAGGCACTCTACATTTATATTTGCACTTCAAAACTGCCCTGGAAACCAGCAGGATGCCAGCAGACAGCCCAGTGAAGTACCAGCACTAACTGATGACACACATTGAGAGCAAGTGGTGTCACATGCAGTTCTTACCACTGGCTTTATCCAGGAGGAATAGCAGTAACTGGCAAATTTTGTTGGTGTCATCAAGCTGGGCCTAGAGAATTAGCCAAGCTGTAGATACTACAAAGAAGTATGTAATTGGTACTTCCCTCAGGGAAATATCTTAATTCAATTAGTGTTGAACCCACGTTATTTTCATTAGTTATTACTAGCCATGTGGGAAAAGGGCCTGCTGTGCACAGGTGGCTGAGACATCTCTTCATGCTTTAAGAAACTCTGTTTATGCCAGTAGGACAGTAGCATACACTACTAGAGGCAAGGAAGTGATTTAAATTAATTTTCTCTAGGCTAGCAAAGCCATTTGATTTAGTCCTGTGACATAAAACAAGAACTTGTTGTAACAAAAAAATCTGAGGCTGCTGAAGCTGGGCAAAGGAGTTCAGGGGTCTTTAACAGGATTCTGCTTCAAAGAGTTCTGCTGGCTTGGATTTATAGCCCCAATGTGAGAGAGGAAAAAAAAAAAAAAAAGCTGTAATTTATTTACACACAAGTTCCTTTCCTCTATTCTCCTTCAAATGGTTCCTCATCACCACCATCCCACTTCCAACCTCTGGGCTGGAAGCCAACTTTTTCCAGAAGCCTTTTTCCCAACCATATCATACTGTCAATTCAGTTCATACCTCTGCTACAAACATAGTAGAAAATACCATGAAGATTGAGAAGTGTATGCCTGCAGTTATATTTCTAAAACAACACTGTTCTCTGAATTTCAAAATAAAGTAAAATATTAAAAGGTTTTCAAGGCAGAAATCATCACAGCTAGCCTGTCTGCCATCACAGTTCCAAGGAGTAGCAGCTAAAATCTGACCTCAAGCCATGGTTCACATGTATTTTTCAATCCAAATATGTAACTGCTTTCAAATCTGCAAAATCACAATGTTCCCCAGTTCTATACAGACCTACTTCCAAATATGTTCTACATCTCCCACAAATTTCATACTTTTAGTAGTAACCCTGAAAAATTACTCTGATTCAAAATCTAGTATCTTACTCTGCTCATGGTTTTTGTAGTGCCTTGAGCTCAAATTCTCTTTTACCTCTGGATGAATTGCATCATTTCAACTGTTAGCAAGAGGATCCATGTTATAGAAGAGAATTATAGTTGAAACTGTTTACAAGCCTAGATGGGAGCTCAGCCCTTAAAGGTGAAGCCAGACAAGTAAACTTCAGGTGCCTGAAGACACTGCAACACAACATCCATGCTGATATTTTTTAGTGTTGCAATATTTTCACCTTGGGCTTTAAATAGACATGTATTTATTTTTAAAAAGGTGTCTCCACACACAGCAATGACTTTTCACTCAAAACAATACCAAAAGAATTTTTTTAACTGGAAACAACTCTTTTTCATGGGGAGAAAGTTTGGATAAAAATACTCAGCAGCCTTGCCTCATGTCCTGCTGCAGGAGAGCCCAAGGGGCCAAGAAAGTGGTCAGCTCTATAAGAAGAGAGTGAAGGAGCTTTGTGTGTCTCTCTGACCATGGATTTTGCTGCTCTCCCTGCTCATTCTTCTTTCCTGCACTCACTTGTCTGCAGGAAGGGCACATTGCAGGAAGAAAAAGCCTCTGGCTCCCTGCAGTAGCTCCCCAGAAGAGGATTTATATAACCAGGAAGAACAAACCACAGTGACTTTCAGGATGGAGCCAGCTGGGCACCACACACAAGGGAAAACAGCACAGGGATATCTAGGCTTCCCTGAGCAGGATACCTCCATTCTTTTGCACGAGGCAAGGCAGCCTTTTGTGCTGTTTATACCACAAGTGGTGGCACAGAGCCCAGACACTCATTTCCACTGCAGTTGCTGCTTAAGAGATTTCCTGGCTTCAAAAATACGTTTACACAATTCATTCAATAATTTCTATTAGCAAATACTCATTTATTAGGAAGTTCTAAGCTAAACAAACAAGGAAGTCATCCAGTGTGCTGAAAAATAAGCTCTTTCACAAAACTGAAGCCTCTTAATACTGCTCTTCAGCATTAACCTTTTTTCCCTGTCCCATTTCTGTGTTAAGGTTTCAGTCCATTCTTCTAAGCCACTGAGGCTTCATGTACTCCACTGGGGGTAAATGAGGGCCACGAATGCTTATCACTTTGGGAAATGTAGTCTTGAACTGTGTGACTACAGTGCTGGGAAAGAGCACTGGAATGTATTATAGTGTCTTCTGTGGTCTGATCTATCTGTGACAAAACTGGAAATCAAGCAGAGGTACTCTCCATGGAACATTTCAGTACTTAAGGTAAATACACTTAAGACAGATAGCTGAATCCTGACCTCCTTTTGTACCAGGTTCTCCACTCCTCTTTTTTCCTCATTATGATATTTTTATAATGACATGTCTTGTTAAAGGGAAAACTTTTCACACAATGTTATTCTGAAAACTCACCTTTTTCCTATTATTATATAGTTGCCATAACAACTTGATGCAACATCTTAATAATCATTCTCTGCATCCTTTTTAGCATTGCAGTTGTCATGACAACAACATAGATTTTATTTCAGACCTACCTCCCAACATTCTTGG
This sequence comes from Tychaedon coryphoeus, assembly GCA_013398595.1. Lineage (NCBI taxonomy): Eukaryota > Metazoa > Chordata > Aves > Passeriformes > Muscicapidae > Tychaedon > Tychaedon coryphoeus. The sequence continues at coordinate 2,368,599 of WBND01000040.1, forward strand.
CCATGTTTTTGTTGCTTTGAATGAAATCAGACTCAGTCCCCACTAGAAAGACCAAAAGAAAATCTGATGAAGTGCCTACAAAAGAAAGCATCTTTATGGAAAAATGTTCTAAAGCTGTTGTATACAACACTTAACTTTATCTTTTCCAGATGTATGCAGGTTTACTTTGACAAAAAGCTCAATGCAAATACTACATTTGAGAATGGAATGCACAGAATAGAGCTTAAAAACGTCCAATATTCTATCTAGAAATAAGCAATAGTTATTGATTTAAAAAAACAAAAAAGATAATAGAATTTTTAAACAATTGTAGGTATAAGTAGTTAACTAATCTAGAATAATTCTAAGCTTCAGTGGAAAAAAAATAAGAAAATCAAACCAAACAATGTTGTGGCAATCTGATATCTCTCTATATTTTATGCAGTAGTGGAGATTGACACTTTCTTTTTGTTATGAGATGGCTGTCATGAAATAGGGAGCTAATGTAAGAAAAGCTTCCTAGTCAATGCCCCTTTTGCAGTTGAGTGTCAGAAGGGAGTTTAAAATCATAAACTGAGATTGGTAATTTACAGTATCCTGAGTCATAAATTCACATTGCTGATATAGAATAGAGAGATTGTGACATTCACTGTGAAAAAAAAACTCTTCAATAGACATGTCAGGCCAAAGACAAGTTCTTGTCTCTTTTCCATTGACAGCAATACAATCTCTGTTGCCTGGACCCTACCCTCCTCCTGGAAGGAGTATTACTACCTTTTCACTTGAAGTGCTCAACTTTTTGCAGCTGTCTGTGTTGTTAAATTCAGAGCAATATTTATGTAATAATTACAAGCTGTGAAAACTTAAGATTAGCCCAAAAAGATTTCCAGCCACTTCCTATTACACATCAGAATATGCTTTATGCATTCGCAGCCCTTACAAATGTTTTTTCAGCTACAGGAAACATTTTAGCTCTCCCTGAATATTTCAAGCTTCTTTTCCCACAATGTGAAATTCAGAGTCATCCAAAGTGCAACATGTGGTTTCCAGGCTGCAGTAGCTGTAATGGAGGGAATGGTGAAGCACTTGATTAGGGAGATAGAGATTAGGAATCCTGGAGATATTAATCTTAATTTCCATTTTGTTGCTTCTGTGAATTGATGTCATGTGTGCAGTATGCACATGCAGCTTGACTTTCTCTATTATCTTCAGTTCTAATAAATCCTATCATCTGGGCACCTTACTCTGGAACTGCTGCTTCCCCCTAAACTTCCAGCTTCAAAAGTACACAGCAGAAGTAAAACCATGAAAAAGAAGGGGATTGTCTGATTTTCAGAAATATGGAGAAAAAAATTTATTTGCAAATATGAAAAAATGAAAAATGGAGAAAAGACTGGAACGCAGAGTAAAAGAAGAAGGCATGAAAAGTAATGTACAGATCAAATATCCTAATCTTTTTCTTAGCACAAGAGTTAAGCAAAAGCCACCAAGTGTTGAAACACAGAATGTTTTGACACTTATTATTGGTGAACTTAGTAGACTAAAATTTATCAACTGGGACAAAGAAATAGCTACAATTACCTAATCAAGAGGCAATAAAAGAATTTTAAGCCCCCATGCTCAATCGTTACCTGCAAAACATTTGAGATTGGAAATTTCCTACTGGAAGGAATTCCCATAGACATTTACCAGCTTATAGACAGAGAGACACATAAAAAGCATGGCAATAGACAGCCACAGAAAACATTGTACTCTGTACAAGTGCACAGCAGGCATTTGAGAGACAATCAAAAGAGAAGCTAAATTAACACCTAATTGTTTGGAATGGAGTGAGATAATGAGAATGTGAAAGTGAGTTAATGTAAAAATCTTTCTAGAGAAGAGAAATCTGGTTATTTAAATCTTGCTGCTTGCAATTATAAAGCTACTACATGCAAAATCTGTGCTGATTTATTTATCTCCATCTTACTCTTGACTCTAAAAATGTCCTTAACTGTTACCATTTGTGTCAAAACACTAAAAAACAGCTTGCTTTTTATTTCTTTTGTGTGAATTAAGAATTTATTTAGGAAAGAATGCTTCTTAGTAAGAAATACAGTTTCTCTAATTTTCTCTTACAGGAAACATAAATGTTCAAATTCGTCTGAGCCTTATGTTGGGATAAAAGGCAATTGATAGGAACCCATACCAATAAAAATACACTTCCATTCTACTCTAGCACATTTCTATGACCTTATTCTTCATATTTCAGGACTCTTACCAATGAAATTCCAGTTTCTATGTTACTGGATAATTTTTTTCGAAGTCATTTTCCATTTAAATCACCTGTATCTGCTCAGACTTCCAGTTACTATTTCAAATAGTAATTACTACCTTTTTGATTTACAAAGGTACAAATCTTCTTCAATCACTTCTGCAAATGAATTCAAGTCATAGAATAATGGAGAACATTATATCTCTTACATTTTGTACATTTAAATTTCAAATATTATATTTTTGCATGAATATTTTTCACCCATACTTGCCATACTAAATCAGGTTAACTGTTATCAGCAAAAAAAAAAAAAAACACCACCACCAAAAGAAAGGAAAAAAAACCAAAGAAGAAAGAAAAGCCTTTCCTTCAAGTGCTAGCCCTTCTTCACAAAAATTCTTTATGAAATAAAGCTAAAATACAAGTTGCAGCTACAAATATTACATACTTTCAGAGCATTTAGAAATTAGAAGGAAGTCTGGAATATCTCCTAATATTTTCCATACAGGGTTATTAGAAACCTGCTTTAAACAGGTTTGCAGAGCCTGGCCTCTTAGGGTAGCCAACTCTGAAACCAACTTTTAAAAGTACCTGGCAATAGTAGACCCTATGTTCAAGACTTTATGGTCTTCCATATCACTCTAGAATCTTCCTCTCAAACTTCCCTTTTTGGACATTAAGAACAGCACAGCTCAGGTAAGAATGGCAGAAGAAAAAAGGGTAGGAAAGAAAAAAAAGGCAAGCAAAGAGGCTCTAGAAAGCAACTTCTGCAGACTCCTGACCTTTAGAGATGACTTAGGTACTCAATGTCTTTACAAGCTGCCTAAATATTTGCTGGGCTGCTCTAAATTGTATCAGACACAATAAGCAAAAACCCTTCACTTTCCAGCTCTTCTGGACACCTAAAACTCACTGGAGTTTATCCCAATACAGGGAAAGAATACAAGTTACCTTCTTAGCCAATCTCTGTGGCAGCTTTTTGCTGTTGAAGCAGCAAACAGTGAATCCAGGAGGTGCCAAAGACACACTTAAAGTACTTCCTAGGTAACAGTGCTTGACAAATGCTCAGCCAAACTGCTGGAGATATGAAAGCACACAGCTCTCTTCCCACTCAACCAGAACAAAACCAAACCAGTGATCTCAAAGGCCCCTAGGCTCCAGTGATGGCCAGACTTACTTTTGATAAATGGAGCCAGGCATTAGCATGTGCTGGGGATAAGAGGAAAGAAGAAAGCCACTTTGTGCCTGAGGAAGACCTCTAAAGGTGATGCATGAGAGTCCATGTCATTAGCCTCTTTAAATTACTCCCCAAAATGAGAGCAGGAAATATAAATACAGAAAAGGGGTAAGGAGACCATTTTTCTGAGTCCTGACCTGGTGATCCCATGTAGTCCAGGGACCCCTGCTTGAGCAGGAAGCTTGGACTACATGACCTTCAGAAGTCCCTTCCAACCTTAGCCATTCTCTGCTCTGCTTCTCTGTGTGTTATGTAGCAGAGCCCTGTCATTTCCAGGCAATGTCCACAGCAGTATTCCTGTCAATCATAATGAATATCAAAACACAGCTCCTGGTCACATCTTTTCCCAGACAGCTAGGAAGATAAATTACTTTCTTAGAGTGGCAGAAGTCTTTCTGAGGCAATTTTCCTGCATTATTTGCAATAATGCAGAACACCACCACTGCATCCCATTACCCCTATTTCCATTGAAAACGACGCCTTTGCTCGCAGTGAGCAGAGCCAACATTATCATTATTCAGATTCACATTCTGTGTCATGGCAACTGGAAACTTAATATCATAGTGCTGTTTTTTTTACCCAATGAACTGATTGACTGCTTTGATAGCAGCATTAATTATATCATTGGCAGAACTGCAATTAAATTAACATGATCACAATTTACCATTGGCCAATATCAAGCAATCTACTTCAGACAACTGCCAGTTAGTTAGTTAGAAAAAAAATGCCCTCCAGAGACTTGATCTGCAAGTTCAGCTGTTAATCTAATTGAAGTGCACACAGTACTGTGAATACTTATCAAAACATGTGGTCCAGCAGGACACTGATGCCCTTTGGGCATCTTGGGGCCTTCACTGTTTACCTCTGGGCTGATATGAGGGGAAAGGCTAGAGAGAGTGCTATCAGTATCATCTCCTTGGAAAAGCAGAACCTTCCCCATTTACACAAGCCCCTGGAATGGTTTACTGTAAAATGCTGCCTGAGTTATGAGGAAATGAATACAACCCAGCTGATCAAAGGCCATAGAGGAATTCACAAGAAGCATTCTGTTCAGTATTTATTTTTGACCCTAAGACAAATTGAAAGGATGCTGAAATTTTATAAAACTTATATACTCATATATGTGCAGAATTTTTTCAAAAGCTGGGGAAAAAAAAAAAAAATCTATCTCAGAATAATGTGTTTTACTCATTTCTGTTGGGAGTTTAGTTCTTTGGGTTTTATTTTTTTATTTTTGGAATTTTGTTCATTTATAAGATCTTTGGTGAAACTCCAGAGCCATCTTTTCTGTAATATACCTAGAAGCAATCAATATATGGATGCATACTTTCTGTTTAACAAGGGGATTTTCCATACCTACCTAAACCCTTTATATTTTAACCTGTATAAACAATCACTACTATTTTCTTTTTCTAAACCCAAAGCAAATAAACTTGAAGTACAAAAATAGAATAATGTCTGTTCCTTACAGTGAACTAACCTGATCATAACAGTGGCAAAAGTTCTGCCAAGTGGAGAGCACCTCAGTGTCCTGGGTCAGGCAGACAGATCCCTGTAAAAGCACGTCCATACCGCAGACAAAAAACTTCTTGCATTTACTTGGACATATGAGGCAACACTGCAAGCAGAATAAAAAAGTTAGATATAACCCATAAGGACTGGAAGAATTAAGACCTGATTTGTTGTCTCAGTGGAAAAGAGGAAGTGTGGAAATGGAAGAGTTTTGTTCCCCCAAAAATTTTCGCAGGTAAGCAAGCTGGTTCAGGGCTAATGAACTCCAGGACCTAATCCAAAGTCCAGCCCTTTAATATTTTTTCTGTGCAATTTTCAAATATTTACAAAACTACTCTAGTTTCTTTCTGCCATTAATACCACAGCACAGTAACATACATTATAGATATAAATACAGAATCATATCTGTTGTAGACGGTTACATTATACAAATATTAGTCTAGAATTTAGCACAGAGAGTAGGACTAGTTCTAATACAGTGTAAGAATTGTTTAGAGAAATTAATTACAGTCCTATTTTCACTCTTTGAAAGTTTCTGGGACAAAACAAAAACCACCTACAATAATAAAAAACCCAAGTAGAAGACAGAGTGGCAAGATGCCTTGCAAGTTTACTAAATATATTGCTACTCTATAATAAAAAAACCTATTTTGAATTATACATTTTAGAGGCAAAGCAAATAATATGAACTGCTAGGTTGACCCAGGCAACAAAAGGAAGCATAAACACCTGAGGTGTGATTATTCATCCTGAGGGATTTCTGTTTATTTATTATTAGTAATTATTGTTAATATTATTATTGTTGTTATTATAATATTTACAAGACCAGTTGAGCTTTTGAATTTCACTCACCCTAGAAGAAGGACAAGCCAAATGTGTTCAGTAATGTTCTTCACTTGTTTAATATGGTCAGTCTGAGAGCACAAACTCTTCTGTCTCAGGTGAACAATTTAAAGACTCCAGTATAAGCTCTGGAGAAATATTGGACAGTCCATAAACTGCTCATTTCTCACTTATACTATCAAATATTAATGACAGAATAAAAATATTATTATACCATTTCACAGGAATTGTCAAGCTTCGTTGAGGAGGGAAGGACAATATACATTACTATTTGAATGTGTTGGATACTATTCAGTCATGGCTAGTAAGTGATGCTGTAACTTGACATTAGTACTGTCAGCACTTAAGTAGTAAAAATTAATTTCAAAAGAAGTAGGCTATTTTTCCAGCTTGGACAATTTCATTTAGAACATTGCACAAAAGTTGCATCCAGAGGGAAAGCCTTGGGATCATGGGCAAACTAACCATAAAGACAGATACAACAAAATCCCTACTCCATGATCCACAGGAATCTATTTAGTATCTCCAGCCTTCATAATGCCATGAAAGTACTGACTGCACTTTGAGCCACTTTACAGCTGACCCTTGGATGAAAAAGATCAAAAGGAATTACTCACTTGAAAATTGGATGCTCGAACAGCTGATACTTCAAAGCATAACTTGGTGGGAAGTCCCATTCAGGCTCAGTGTGTTCTGAAACAAAGAGAACAGACTGGTTTAGTCTTGGGTACCTGCAGACATGAACTGAGAGCTTGTTCTGCTGAGTGGTGCCACTGAAGTGAACTCTGTCAAGTAAAAGGTTGATATAAAACCCTCTGGCTCTTCCCTGGAATTCTTTCCACTGACAATAAGAGACAGCAGTTCAGACCTGAGCTTCATGCTATTAAATACAATGGATCAGGACCAAAGTTGGATCCAAAATACTTCAGGCAGAAACAATTGTTTTGGGGTAACAATTGTTACCCCAATGATATTCAAATCTCTGTAGCTAAATGATGTGTATTCCTGCTGTGAGTTTTGCAAATATTTATTTAGTTGTCATTTTTTTTTCTCTCAGCATTAACCAGTGCACCACTTACCTTTCATCTAGCACACTGGCATGAAAAATAAATAAACACATGTCTAAGCTTCAAAAAAATTCTCCGTTTTCCTTTAAAACAGAATCCTGATTACAAATTGAGTGTTTATTCCCGTGACTGCTACCTAAGCTAGGACTGGCAAAATTACTGTCCCAAATAAATCAGCACTCTGAGACAGGTAATAGGGTTTTGGGTTTTTTTTCTGTTTGCCTTCTTCAGCTCTCATAACCTATTTATTTGTTGCATCTGTTCATGGGCTATGTGCGACTATTAAGCTACTTGTTAGCAAACTATTTTGTGCTGACCATACATTCTTCCTTGGCTTTGACTGGTCACACGGGGGTAGCATAATATCTCTTTGCTCTATCATACAGATACTTTCATAACAAGGAAAACCTGCAAGCCAGCAGTGGTTCACAAATAACATGTAATTCCCTAAGCACCACTGCAAAGACAAAGCAGTTTTCAAAAACATTCAGTAACAGACTGGCTATTTGATTAGCTCTTTATAAAATGAGTGTTCAAAACACTTCTTATAGTTATCTATGATCTTGCACTTCAAAAAACACAGCAAATACAACCAAAGGAAAGGCAGAGGCCTTAGCTGAAAACAAGTGTACGGCTAACAGAGACTTACAATGACCTCTTCTGCTCTGTATATGTTATATTGCAAAATGGCTAGAAGTACATAAAAAAGGGAGTAAGTAATCTGAAAGCTCGTTAAGGTTTTTTCAAAGGATGCTGTCTCACAATCTCATCCATCCTTTTGACTGCCACAAAGGATAGAAGTGTAAGAGAAGTAAGAATTGGGAAGAAGAGGGGGGACTGTGTTTTTCTGCTCATAATTATCATCTCCTCCAGCTCTTCACTCTGCCCAGCACAGATTTGCATGTTCCCAAGCAGATTGTCATTTATCTAATAAAAAGTGAGATTCTTGCAATGGCAATGGAGCTGACTGGGGCAGTGTTCCATAAGTAGGCTCCCTGAAATGAGTGTGGCTGTTTGTACAGAAAGAAAGTGCCCACCAACAGTTGAGGCAGACATCCACCACTGAAGCATTGCCTTTGGTCCAAAACTTTCTCAGTCAACTCAGCTCACTGGGATGTGAGTGTATTCTCGGTCTGAAAGCTCTCTTCCAAAGAACTGGGAGTTGGCAGGTTGTGGTTGGATTTTTTCAGTTGTTTTTAAACCCCTTGAAATGGGCAAGTTCTCTAAGATTTAGTAGGTTTAGCTAAAGTGCATACAATCATTCAAGGATGCATTCTGCTCAAAGGTGAAATCCCTCCCAGACAATACAAAGGGTATAAGATGCCTGGGGGCTCATTTGACAACAGCAATGCATGAAATTGGTCAGTAAAATCCATCCTTTCAATTAACATTTTATCTACGGGAGGCTTATTTAAGTCACACTAAAAAAAATTAAAAATCTAAAGCCCAGTGGTGTGTCAGACAATACACACTCTGTTATTTGCAAGCTGTTAAAAATCACTAGTGCAGATGTTTCCTTCCATTGTAGCCATAAATGTGAAGCAAAGTCACTGCAGCCAGGGAAATCAGCCCACTTCTGCAGTGCTGAAATGGGGAAGAGGATTCCACTCCTTTTTTGATATTAGCAGAAAGGTACAGGAAGACCCACGCTTTTTCAAAATAATAAACAGTGATGAACATAGTGTTCCATAACACATCTATTTTTATTTTAAGTGGTTTGGCCACAGTTGAAGAGCTTGAAAGAAATTAAGCTAGATCAAAAATCCTATTCATGCTTTCCAAAATGGAATGGATAGTCTGTCATTTTACTTATGCAGCTCTTTCAATTCCATGCTTATGGAACAGTGGTTTTCTGATTTGTTTCTTCCATTGCGGGCTACTGATTGTGTGCTGTACTTAAAGCCTCTTCATCTTGAAGTAAACTTATTACTAATACATTGTGGGATGCCAGTGCTACTGTTGGGTACCCAGTAACTTTAGCAGTTCATTAGACTGAAACTAGGAACACGCAGCGGGTGGGACATCTGCCTGGAAAGCTACAATAGCATCAAAGACACACACACAAATTATAATAATGACTTATTATAAACTCTTTGTGCCTCTAGAAGAAAACACATATCACAGCTTGCCATCTTGTTATCATTAAGAATGTGAAAATGCTGCTTGAAAGTAGGTGAAACATATATTCATGTAAATATCCACATTTTTAGGAAAGGAAGAAAGTGACAGTTAAACTATATCAAAGTAAAACACAACACTGATGAAAGCAAAAACCTCTTCTAACTATCCACACAGATCTTTCAAAAAAGAAAAAATCCAAAAGCAGCTCTATTTTTAGAGCAAATATGTGAACATGGAAATCCATTTATTTTTAGGGGATGGCTAGTTAGACAGCATTTGGTGTCCATAGGAAAACTATGTAGTTTTTTGGACTATACACTTTTTCTATTATTAGGACTGTGGATATCCCATCCCTGGAGGGGTTCAAGGCCAGAATGGATAAGGCTCTGAGCAACCTGGTCTAGTGTAAGGTGTCCTTGCCCATGGCTGGGGGGTTTGGAACTTGGTGACCTTTAAGCTCCCTTCCCAAATAATTTTCTTGATTTTATGACTTTTGCATTCTCTAGATCATCAGATCTGTTGTTCAGGATCCTCCTAATATTATATTAAGGTACATGTAACCTGCTTGCATTCACGAGGATTTTGCCTTTGCCACATTTGGAAGTGCATTATATCATGGTGTATGAGTTTGCAAAAGTGAGGTGAGCTCAAGTCCACAACTACCAGCACAGGATTTAGATCAAGGTTCTATTAGAGAATGCATTAATGGTGAAAACACAATTTTGAGAAACATTTAAATGGTAGAAGGTTTAATATTTAATAAAAAGTGGTAAGAAAGCTTTATTGACTGGAGGTCAGAGAGAAAATTCTGCCTTACACATCCTACTCTACTCCCACACTGAAATAAATCCAGAAATACAGGACAATGGAGTCAAAACCATTTCAGAAAGGATTTGGCAAACGCATTTCCCATCTTTTGCCAGGTCCTTCCACCACTCAAGATGCAGAGAGAACACTGTGAGAACACTTTCTGGAGTTTTATCCAATATATGTACTTTGCTGAGGACTGCAGTTTTTCAAAAGATTGATTTCTCAAACATACTGAAAAAAAGAAAATGCTGAAAGAAAAAAAAAATTAAAATTTTCCTCTTTGAAGCAGTTTATACAAAACACCCAAGTTTGGAAGTGAATTGCTAGCCTTCAAGGCACCATTTACAAAACAAAGTTCTAGCAGCAGTCTTTCATCTCTGACTGTCCCACACCCATCAAAGTGTCCCCATCTCTGATGCTATAATGTGAGCAATAGAAATATTCACAGGAGTAGAGCAGCATCACTAACTGGTAGGGAAAACAACCCACTCTTAAAATAATCCTTGCACATCATGTTGTGGTACTTCCTTGAAAAAGAACCAAAACATCCAGTTACAAATTTTAACAGATGCATAGTGACATGAGCCAGGATCTCCCAACACTCCCAGCAAGTTGTCCAAAACAGAGTGAACATGAAGATGTTGAAATTGCCACCAGCTGCACTGGTGTGTGTGAATAAATATGTGCCCTGGGACAGAGGTAGTCACAGGATATTACAGGAGTGAAATAGCATAAATGCTTTTTTTTCATAGGTACTGGTCAGTGACTACCAGGCTTGCCCACAGCTAGCATGATGGAAACACTTTTTCACATCTCAGTCAAGGCAGCTTGCCAGTGTTCAGTATGAGCCACTGCTTATCACTTCCACAGCTCCTTTGTTCTGGCTGAGTGCCTCTCCCCAGCTGTCTGCATGCTATCATGAACACAGTCAGCACAGCGAAATCACAGTGCACACAATGGTAAACCCACCATCACCTCAAGGGCAACTTTTGGCAAACACTCCCTTTTATATTAATCCAACTTTTCCTTCAAACACAGTTGTGATCCGTTTGTTCACTGCCTTTTCCCATCTAAATTCCTCTGAATAAACTGCACCAAATCAGAACTGACAACAAGCAGACATCAAATGGGATTTAGTTCTCTGGACCACTTAACTCCTGAGGGGAAGGCACAGAAAAAGCATTGCATGGATTCTCTGTGCAGAAAGGTTTGAGGTTTATAAGAAAATATCTCATGCCAGCGAACTTCAGAAAATTTTAAAGTCTTTGAAAGAAGAGGAAGAGAGAAAAACCAAAAATGCGAGCCCTGGTGCTTTCTTAGGAGGGGAAGAGAACTTACAGAAAGAAAGAACAGGAATGAATACTTTAATACCAGGCAACAAAGAGGTATCAAAAAAGGAAACCAATCAAAAAATAAAAAAAATACATAAATCTGGAGATACCTGGACCCTGAAAAGGAAGCATGCAAACCAGGAGAGTAAGTAGAAAATTATTTACCAGGTATATTTCTTCACCACACTGGTGAAGAAGGCTAACAGCAGCGAGGACCATCTACCAACCACCAACCTGCAGACACCACTGAGACCTCCTCTTCACTCTGAAGGGCTGCCAGAGCAGCAGGGAGCCTGCTGGCCCCGACACTACAGGGAGGTCACCTCCCACAGCCAGGTAGCTTCACCTGGATCCACCTTGCAGTGCTCCAAGGCCATGTCTACCTTCAGGAGTGGAGCTGCCTGCTAAACCTCTCCTACCATGTACCCTGTTCAGGCTCCAGGATCCCATGAGACCCACATGGCACCTGGAGGCCAAAAGGACAGTGCTGGCACACAGCCGAGCTGCCTGCAGCGGCACCCCGCTTGTTCCGCACCGAACAACGTGAGCACAGCGCCAAGGCAGCACCAGCAGGGCTGGGAGAGGGCTCACTGCCAATCCTCACTCAGATATAGCTGCAGCCTGCTCAAAGAAAACACGATTGGAGCTTGCAGAATTCACTAGAAGCTGTGGATGCCAAGGAGCATGGAATCCAGGCCTTGGACAGGAGGCATGTAAAACTCCTTTCAGGCACTACCCCATCACAGTGACATCTACCCCTTCTCCAGAATTCAGAGGTAGTTTAAAGTCTTGTCTCCTTCCTGTTCATTTCTTTCTCTGCAAGTCAGAATAAAACCTAGGCACCTAGAAGAAAATTATATTTTTATTTATGGAAATTTATTTTCTGATTTACTCAGCAAAGTCTAATCTTTTCTCTCTTCCAAAAGGCACCTAGCATTTTAAACCAGCTGTCCATGATATCCACACATATAAAGGATCTAATTCAGACAGAAGAAATCGATTTTTCACCTTAATCTCACTGCATTTGACAGAAGGAGATAGTGAAGGATTTTATTAGCAGCTTGACTGACCACTGCTGCAAGCAAGACTGACCAAAAGTGGGATCCTGATATTACAAACTAGCAGCAACTCATCACAGGTTTCTTATAATCTGAGTTGCAGTATTTTTCTTCTCAGCCTTGCTGCTATCAAGTGCCCTAATGCTCTGCTACAGGGAACAATTCATGTTACTCAAAGTAATACTGCTTCTAACAAAGTTAACTGGAACCTAAACAATATGTTTTGCTCTTATGCAAGTAAGTCTGGCACTAAGATAAGGAAAAACAACAAAAATAATGGTAAGAAATTGGCAAAATCATAACAGTTTGAGAAATTCTCCATAACACATCTGCTGTTCTTTAAATGATACAATCTGTTCATTGCAGGAGCTGCTTCCTGAAATCCAAGTTTTCTAATACCAAGCACTTTCAGCATTACTAAAGCCTCATTTGTTTCCTTTCTTCTGGCTCTTTTTGTTCTGTTTTTATGAGAGGCATTTTGATAGCCTAGAACAAAAAAAGCCCTTAAAACTTTGAAAAGTTCAGTGCCAGTTTCTATAAGGCATTAAAACAAACTTTTGTGATAACAGCAATAGTTCATGTAGTAACAATCAAAGTGATATTCAGTAAAGATTATAATTTCACAGCCCCATAAAACCAGATACAAATGTGAACTCCCTCAAGTGAGACTTACTCTTCACATTCCTTTTTCTTACCTTTTATTGTGTTTCCAGATACCATCCCTCCTGCTGGCTTCCAGCAGCTCTCAACAATAATGTAAAATTACTGTGATGTTGCCATGCATTAAGAAAGCCAGCCCAAACCACCTTATCCTGAGAAGCTGACCACAGAAGTACTCCCTCGTGTGATAGTAAAGTATTAATTGTTACTCTCCCAAAGAGTCAGTTAACCAGGTTCCTAATTGATAGACAAGAAAGTCTAAAGAGAAGGCAAACAATTTTATGAGGACATCACGTGTATACTTTCATATAACCTACACAGGCTATAACTGTCTTCTTTCTTGTGGGAACATTTTATTTTTTCCAATAGAAAATTATGCATTTTAATATCTTTACTTTTTGTCATTAACAGGAGAACAGTTATAGTTTGAGGATATTTTCAAAAATGCAGTCTTTAAATAACATTAAGGGAAAAAAATTAAATGGATCAAGGTATTGGAAATACATATCTTAGACTAGGTAATCCTTTTCTCTCTTACTAGTCCAGTCTCATCAGTCAAGTTTCTTTCAAGTAACAGTGCTATTACAAGGATTCCTCTTACCTCTAAGGTCAATATGAGAAATTCAGGGGAGTAGTAAAACATTTAAGTAACCTGACAGTATTTTACAATAAACAAATAAGTGAACAAAGATGTATCATCTCTGTTTACTTAATTTCCAAGTAGAATTTTCACATATTCATTTCATTCATTATATTCCGTAGCAAAACTCCGAACTCTCTTCTAGGTACAAAAAGGTCAGCCTTCCAGAAGAGTAGAAATATCTCAGATGTGTGTGCAATACCCCTTCCTATTAGAGGAGGAATTCAGACCCACAGCACACTGCATGGGAAGGAACCCTACCTGCTCTATTCCCTATTTTTCATCAAGTATATTACACAATACTAAACAGCTCCCAACAGTAAACCCTCAGAAAAATTCCATTCTGTTTGTATCAGACAAAGACTTAAAAGACAAGAAAATTATAAATTATTGTCTAACTGCTACTGCTCTCATTTTAACTTTAATACTTCATACTTGAGAGTCACAGAGAGTGGGCAGTAAGAATGGCTGTTTCTTTACGGTTAGGACATTTATATAATAGGAAAGCACATCACCATGCCAATCTTCAGCAAATACTTGTCTAAACAAAGCAGAAAACTCAATAGGAGAAACAACAAAAAAAATCACCCTAAAACATACTCTGATGCTCTTCTTAATATGGTCTTCTTGAAGACAAGTTTAGGTGCAATCCAGAACAGAAAATATTTTGTCTTGGCATTGACACTCTGCATGTCTTCATCTATATTTACTGTGTCTTGTAGCAGCCTTGCAGGTCACAGGGAGGTTTCATTCAAGAGTGTTTTTGAAGCAGATCTCCCAAGTATATCCCTTCTCACTGTGCTGTGCTTCACCTTTTACAGAGATTTCAGAGCACATAAGCAAGAAAGCTTTGGGGGAAAAAGAAAAAATGAAACACCAAGCCCCTCTAAGACATTCTCCAGGATCTCACCTGATGCCTTCCAGTGACCAAGGGACATTCAGTCCATATATCAGTCTAGGACTAGACCAAAGAAAAACCTGCTAAAACATCCAGTGCAGATGTCAAGTCCTCACAATCAGTCTGCTTTCCAGTTCTGCTTTTACTGTGTCACTTTTTCTAGTACAGATGCAAGATGAATTTACTCTTCTGGGCAAATTTAAACCAATGTTATGAACAACTTTGGAAGAATAAAGCCTGCACATTTTGATTAATCTTTATGGCTGCCTGAGAAGGTTCACTTTTCTAGGCTGACTCAGTGGGCTACCAGAGCTAACTGCACAAATAAATACCAACACAAAACCAGCACTCAGTAAACTTGGAGTAGTCACATAAGATTTACAGTGACCCAAAATGACCAGATCAATTTGGAGCGGGTAGCAGCTTTTAGAGCCCAGCAACTTAACAGGCTTGGTAGCTTAGCTTATCTGAAGAGAGATGGAAAAAGGCAAACGAGTCTAAAACAAAAATTAGTTGATCATGGTACATGCCAGTTGGCAAACACATCATTAAATACAACTAGAGGAAGCAAAATTTAGTGCTCCAAGCAAAACAGAGCAAAGACCATACCCACTGAATTTTTCTCCTGCATAGTTTTCCTGTTAAGTGAGTAAAAAGACATACCAGCTGTAAATCTACTGTCCCATCAGAGCTGCTTATGTCTCAAGCAGTAATAGACATAAGCGGTTGAAAGTGCAGTAGAGAACATTGTTGTTACTTCAGGTGGTAACCAAGGAATCAAAAAGGTAGGTTTTTTTCTCAGTGGATTTCTAGACACCACAAAGAAAGATTGCAAGGTCTCTCTTTGTTTTTGCTTAACCCATGCTTGTTACAATCTGACTAGTGAGAGATGCCCCTGCCCAAATTAAGGTGCAAGCAAGGTCATATGCCAAAGTTAATAATACAGTAAATGTGAGGTAGAGAGATAGAAAGAAATAGAAAAGCAGGGAAAAGGGGAAGAGAAAGAAAGATTAAGCAGAAGATAATCACCACCCATGGATCCAGTGACTTCCCACTGGCCCTTCTTCACCGTGGGCTTCTCGGTGGTGGGGGTCTCAGAGTCATTCTGGGGTCCAAGTTCTGCATACTCACAGGGTGGTAGTAGACACCATGCCCATAATTCGGGAAGATAATGTTCATGAAAACTTCCTTCCTTTGCCACAGTGGGAATTTCTGTTTGGATGCATTAACCAGGACATGCTAGCCACCATCTTGCTTCTCAAGGCCTGTAATTAGCAGCAGTTTGAGATGGGCAACTGTGTTCTTTAAGTCCTTATAATGTTGGAAAGTAGAATGAGTCTTCAAGTTGTCATTAGAAAATCAGAGATAACCTAAAACTATAAGGTTGAATTCCCCATTAAAATCATTGAGAATAAAAAAAGCTGGTATTTGCTTGTGTAACACAACAAAACCAAGATAGACACCTTGAAAAAAATCTTAATTACTTTTAAAAGCTCTGCAAATGCCTTACTAAAACACCTTTCCAGCATTTCTAGCACTAATGCCACTTCATGTAAAATAAGATTCATTGAAAATGTTAAAAGCAATGCATTATCAAATTTTATTTGCAAGCTAACCAAGAAAAGACAAAGTCTAATATCAGAATTGTATTGGCCCAGAGTCCATCAAAAGTCCTACCTACCAAAAATGTTCAAAATAGATGAAACAAAATGCATTTTAGAATATCTATTTAAATAAGCTAAATTGAAACAAAAAAAAAATCTGCTAAAAAATCCAGCAACTAAGAGTCTTGGAGATGCCCTTTGTGAAATTATTCACTATTTTACTGTGAGACAACACACAGACAGCCATGGTGCAGGTACACAATCAGCTCTGTGGGCAACTGACACTGAAAGGCTTAAGTGAAGTGGCACCTCCATTTTCTAGTGCAAAGATTCATTATATCATATATATATATCATTATATATATATATATAATATATATATCATTATATCATTAACTACATCTAACTACTAGCTTTTCCGTTCTTCAAAACATGCAAGTTGCCTAGCAGTTGAAATAAAACTATCCCAAAATTATAACTTCCTAATGAATCATGTATCACTTATACAAAAATGTTGGGGTTTCTTTTTCATCATTATTTTCCACAGCCAAATACAGAGTGTCTTCTTTTAACATCCTGGTTTAATACTACTGGTAAAAATACTTGTAATTTAATGTTATACCATATTCTTCTAAAATAATTGTCCTGAGAATAGGAGCTTCTGAGTAATCTTTTTATGGTTGATTTTGCATTATTCTCTTGTAATTTTATCTCACAGAATATATTCTTCCCCATTTTGCATGTTATTCTTTTCGTTTAAGTCTAGTGGCTAGATGCAAGCAGACGCCCAAAAGTCAGCCTTCCTTTATAGGCTGGCAGAAAAAAATACAGAAGACCCCTAAGGCTGATTCAGCTTAACTAGAGCACCCACTTAATGCAGAGGGTGATTCATGTCTTCTCTATCTCTGCTCCTGACTAGCAGAGCTACTTTCAAGAAGCTGGTGAGACAAGACGAGGCCTATTGCTAATACCTTACAGATATATCTGCATCATCAGCTAGCACTGTGCAACAGGAGCACATCTGCAGAGTAAAACACTTGGTGCTGAGAAGCACACTTCCACACTAGGTACACTTCAGGGAGAGAGGGAAAGCACTGTTTCAAACCTGGCTGTAGTCTGTCCCCCTGGCTGAAAGCCCACTAGCAGCTGGAGCACACTTAGGAGTGATCCTGCACACAGGAGTTTAGGCCTGGCAGCTCAATTTTATCACCAGTCTCCACAGCCCAGAACTGCTCCACAGTGAGAGCCCAAAGCAGTAAGTGGGAAAACCCAGGAGGTTCAAGTTAAAAGCGTGTCCTTTGTCCAACCTAAACTGCTAATATAGATATATCATGAGTCACTATTTGTGCCCTTTGAAATGCACTTTGAGCTTCTTTTTTTTGGCACATTCAGTTAGTGCCCTGCATCCAGGCAATTACAACCCCTTCTGTAAACTGCCCAATCCATGCTGCATTTTGACCCTCATTACTTATAGTGGTGTGCCTTTCATTAACAGAAACATTCTGAATTAATGCCCAGTACCAGTTACACCACCAGCTCTGCTACCTCTGTAGATAATATCTCACCAGGCACTCGTGTGGTTGCATCTGACACTCCTTCATGGTTTTATACATATGTATGTCTAGCCTCCCTCCCTGGTGCCACAGATCACTGATTTAAGAGAACAGCAAAGGCAGAACAGTGTTGTTGACAGTAAAGTGGAAAGCTCTTAGCATGAGTTGAAGAATGAAAAATTCCAATGCTTCCATTTTCTCAAACAATTCTTGCCTTTGACCTTTATGAAATTTTTTCTCACTATTCAGATTTTAAAAGCCTCTGATGAATCTAAGGGCAAAATATTTTGTTTTCAATAAGAAATCAAGCTAAACGCAGTATGAGGCAAACTAAATTGAAAAGTACTCCCTGGGAAGAAAGTAAAGACTAATAATGGACACACTGAATCACCTGATGGTGAGTCTCACTACAAATGTCACTGCTAAATCAGGCATCCCTTGTTACCATAGGGAAGTGATTGCATGGAAAATTTAAATCTCACAAAGGGAACCATTGATTTTAGAAGATAAAGGTCTACTAATAATGAAGTCAGCAACAATATAACTTCACAGATATTTAGTAGTATAAGCTGCATGTCTTGTATCTTTTGGGAATGCACAGCCAAAGGTCATTCTGCTTTGTTATTCATATCAGCATATTTCACTCAAGAGACTCTTCTATCACTTGCAAGAAATAAATGTATTTGTTGAAATCAGTATTTTGCACATGAAGCACAGTCACTAACATGTGCCTTCGTTTCAGGAATGCTATACATTTAAAATTCCCAACCCAATTTCAGTTGGAAACAGCTGAGTGATTCAGGAGAGATAAAGCGGTAATTCACAATATCTTCCATCAGGAGTGAAGACAGAATTGGTATTTATCTCTTCCTCTGCTCCCATATGACAAAAGTTTAATCTTCTCATCACCAGAAACAAAGGTTTATCTGTTCCCATATCCCAAGCCTGCACTGTCACTTCTTCCACAGCTCTTTCAGAACCTCCCTCTGACCATCTACACAGATGAGGAGAGCACAGTCAGAAGCCACTCCTGGCCCCTGAACTATCTGAAGTGAATTCACCAAGCCCAGAAAACACATGAAGAAGGCTCATGGGTAAGGACATCTAGTGGCCTTACCTCCAAACCCAGCAGCTCCCTCCTCCTCTTTCTATATTCTCCCTTGCACCTGCAAGTCAGAAGGGATAAAGAAATCTAAGGTAGAGCTATCCTGCTCTTTACAAACAAATACCTATATTTCCCTGACAGCTCTTTGCCTCATGGAGGCTCCTCATTGCAGGTTACATCAGCCCTCAGAAGCAGCAGATCAGACCCAGAAATAACAAAATACCATGTAAGTTATATGCTTGCATCCATGTGATGCTCAGACCACCTCTGCAGCACAGTCAGTGCCTTGAACTTAGGTCAGGTTAGACTGAGCTAACTCCAGCAGCAAGCTCAGCACAAGGCTGAAACAGCTTTCCTAGAAGCTTGGGAAATTCTTGGTGAGTACCTCACTCTCCTGTGCTCTTGGCCAGAAGCCAAGCCAGCTAATTTAAAGTTAACTTTGGGTACATCCTGATGCACAGTCACAGCAGCAGCTGTGCAAGAGTAGAAAAACCCTATATAATTTGTCTTTGCTGGTCCAATATCCAACTGCTTTGTATTTTGTTACCACAAAATTGATAAAAAATGATTACAAAATATTCCAGTACTATCTGAAAGCATTTCATATATAATACACATCTGCACACAATTGATGTGAAAGAAAGCTTTAAGTACCTATTATAAAGATGCAAGGGAAGCTGGAATTAAGTGCAAAAGTTCCAATACAGATCTCTGAGAGGCTTTATATCAGTTTTCCATTGATACTAGTGTATTACTCCCAATTCACATCAGTGTAAGGAAGAGCACACACACACCCAAAGACTATAAAAACACTAAGCCCGTGAAGCAAGAAAAGAAGGAGCAAATTACATTAACAGAGGAATCCATTAAGCTGCATCTATAATTCCTGAATTTACAGCATCCCACTTCATAAATTGCTGCACTTATTTTAATACAAAACACTTTTTAACAACAAAAATTTGCCTAATTAAACCAAACTAGAAGTTTGAAGACTCATCTGTCAGAATAGTCCTGAGAAAGTTCCTCAGAGTTCAAGTTTCACACGTGATTTGAGATTTGTCCTTGATAATCTTTAGTACTGAGACTTTTACTGAACTGTACCCTAAATTCTAAACTCAGAGCTTTATAAATTTAACAGAATGTTTTTAGTCTATTTGGTGTCAATGCCAGGTCTATGACATTATAACAGTCCTGTCCTCACATACAAAATAGAAAAGCTAGCAGTTGTCTAACATGCAATAAAATGCAGTGAATTACTACAGAAAGAATGTATATTGAAAAAGGAGCTGCATGATTCTTGTCAATTTTGCCCAAAATTGCACAGTAAGGCATTTTCCATCATCATCAGAACATCATGCTAAAGTTTTTGGAGCCTTATTTAGTGCTCTTTCTACTGACTACCATAATGTATCCCACAACCCTTTTTTGTCTCATGCTAAAACAAAACTGAAACAGAGAAAGTTTCATGTTAGTGCTGTCATCCCATTTCCAGAAATACAGGAAATTCGCTTCAGTGAGGGGAGGAAGTTTCAGTCAACAACTCAACTGAGCATTGCAGTTTATCTGGACAAAAAGTAAAAAGATATTATGCCTTTATACTTGGTGAATTTTTAATCAATTCCCTGCAGTTGTTATTTCCAGCATCTTTGGTTTTGCTTACTAAGAACACTAACTGAGGTTATATGTTCTATACAACAAATGTTTTCACATAGTAAATATTTGGCTCATTTGAAATATGGTGAACTTGTTTCAAATAAAAATTATGTATATGACAAGAACAAAAACTGCTCATAAGCATTGTTCTAATTGTAGACAAGAGCAGATGTCTCATAGTCTCATACTGTATACTATGTATACTGTATACTATGAATTATTCTCATATAAAGATAATGCTGAATGTTTGTCCCAACTGGCAGCCCAGGCCTGAATTTGCAGTACAAGTTTCATCTCTCAACAGACTGAAGCTGAATGGCAAATATAGATCTTAAACTTGAGGAAAAAAAATATGTCCAGACTCTAGTTTGGAAAACACATCTTATTACAGAAACACAACAAATATGCTGAGACCGAGATTTTATTCTGAAATTCAGTATGGCCTGAGAAGACATTTCATATTTGGGGACTCAAATGTTAGATAGGACAAAACCATCAATAGATACCCTCCTACAATCAATCTAAGGGCTGAGACATCTACCTGTGAATTATGTCAAGCAGCAGTAACAACAGGGTATATCCTGTGGGTTTTATTTCTGGTTGTTACACATTCATATTCTGCATCCAAATTAGACATGGTGTGAAAAAGCATTTTGATACTGAAACTTGATTTCAACACACACTAGTCAGTAATGCTTCTCCTCTCCTCAAAAGCTTTCAACCTTTTGTCAATTTTGATACGTGTCATGAATAATCAGACTTATAAGATCTCAACATTTCGCTGTGTGTCATCCTCGCTATCCTACCCTATGGCTTCTTTCTGCAGGTATTCCTTGTAATGTCAGATACTTCTCCAAGTGATAATGCTGCCAAAACATATGGGATTCCTTACTGAAGAAATGCAGTGCTTGAAAGCAGAGTAGTGAGGTTCAGAGTAGATTCAGAGAGACGAACAGTGCATACATAAAACATACTAAAATAATATGAAAAGGCTTTGCAAAGGTGAGGTAAAGAGGAGATTAGCACGCTGCTCCAGGAGACACAGCCCCCAAGCCCACAGAAGGGAGGCACCTTGGCCTCTGTATCACCCTCTATTCCTAAACTCTCCCCAGCCTCCTGAGCTGACACCCTGCAGCAGCAGCAGTTTCTCTGCACTCCCACCACGGATTACCAATATCACTCCCTAGACTATAAACTGTTCAGCTAAGTACCTAGCACACGAGGTAAACAAAATATTTCCTTTCACATTTGCTTCCATATAACAGCTTTCACTTTTCCAAGCAGTTAAATATATCCCAGGGGACATTCACATCACAAAACCTTGAGAGCAAAACAGAAGGTATGCTTAGCTCTAAAGCTAGGTCTATCTGTGCAGCAGATCATTACACCCCATGCAGTTTCTCTTAGAGCACTTGCTCTTGGAAAAAACAAAGAAAAAAGTCCCTGTAGTCCCTGTTCTCACCTTGCAGTAACCTTGTAACACAGTCTTATGCCTTGCACTTCTGGATCACAAACAGCCATCTGGACTTGTGTCCTCCTCTGAGCTCAGTCCCCATCCTGGGCCACCTCACAGTTGTTAATTAGTGGCACTGTCTACACGCAAAGTGCTGTGCCCATCATCATTTATATTATAAATGCCTTTTCCCCTCTGACTCTCTGCTATGCTCCTGCTGCTAAATGTCCTTAATTTCAAATTCTTTATGCTAGGCTTGGCCTTTAATAATATTTGAATGAAAAGCAATTTTAAAGCAATCCATACTGTCAGTGGTCCCCTCAAGCAAATGTGATTTCTCTTAGCTTTGCTTTCATGTCTAGATTAAGAAGTTTAAATTAAGTAATTAAAAAATTTTTAAAAAGGCAAAACAATAAATATTTAAGGTCAACCATTGAACAACCCACAGTTTTAAACGTTTCCCCAACAGCTGCCCATATGCTTGTGAGCTCTTGCAAACTATCACCTTCCACTCCAGCCTATGTCAATCATTGCAACCTTTAATTTGCAAAAAAAAAACGAATGTAACACACTACAAAAGGGAAGTTTTAGCAATGGGAAATCAACTGAAGTGAGTTAGTAATGAAAGCAACAGCTGACTGTCAACACATTCTGTTCTGATAATATTATATCAGCATGGTAGCATCAAGGTAAATGAGCCTTTTTGAACTGAGGGATTATGCAACCTTGAGAAATCAGCCAAATAAATCAAAAACTCTTGCAGACATAATCAAGAAAAATATTGGGAATGCATATCCTTACAAATAAGATCCTAGACTTGGATCCAGAAAAGCAAGCTTTAGGGCTTGTGGGGTTCTTAAGTATCTATGGTATGATCCTCAAACTAGTTGCTTTGGTAAAAACAGGTTCTTGTGATCCATATTATCACCTCTTTCCTGTTCAATGGTGGACCAATTTTAAAGGGCCTTCTGGTTTCCAGTGATTCTGTAAGGCTCACTTGGGGGGATAGCACTACACCATGCAGTACATAAGGAGTTCCCTGTGTCTCCAGAGAGATGCCAACTTCTCCTCATGAAATTTTTGGAAGCCCTACTGCTTGCTGCTGAAACACATATGGGACAGTAGCATCTCCTCTGCAGAGGATGAGGGAAGAGCCTTTCCTAAGGCAAAGTTCACTTGTTCCTCACATCCCTGATGCAAAGAAGGGGGTTCAACAAGCCTGATTCTACAGGCCTCTCATTTTTAGTGCCCAGCCTTTCCCACTACCTCTTTCCCTCCTGCAGCATGCACAGCCTGGGTACCTCCCGCTCGGGGCAAACAAATCCAGTGCCAGAAGCAACACTGAGAAAGCTGGAATGTGTTACAAAACACGTTCCAGCCCTGCCTCCAGTCCTAGGAATTTGCTGCACAGTTGGTGCTCCTCAGTCAGAAGCAGGATGTGCTAGTATGTTCTTAAGCTTAGTGCTGCCTGTGTTAGAGTCCTGGAGCAGCATCCCTGCCACCACGGCTAGGACCCGACCTCACCTTCCTGCTGACATGAGACTGCTTTCCTGGGAAGGATTGTAAACCTTGTTCTGTTTTGAAAAAACTTTTTTTAAAAAAAAAAACACAACTTGGCATCCCTCTTGAGACAGGAGGAACATCCCTCTTCATGCATAGTGTAATGGCAGCCCAACAGGTAAGCATTACAGAAACACTGGAAACCAAAACATCCTTTGAAATTAAGCAGGAAAGATATAATGATAAGGATATGAATGTCTAAATTATGAATGCTTTCAGAAGAAATTTATAATTTTCTCATGGAGTCCCAAGGCAAAAAAATCCAAGCATCACCAACACACCACCCCTCCAGAAAGCCCCCCACATATCCTGAGCCAAGGGATAACAGCATGCCCACGTTAACTCCTACAGCAAAATAATTAATGGAGACATGCAAGAAAAGAGCTCTGCTGAAGTTTAAATTCCTTTCTCTTGGGCACAGACAAGTGTAATGATACAGCACTGCAAATTAAATATTCTAATGCAAATCAGGCCCATTTCTGAATGTCACAGTGACCTGAGCAGCACTCAGAATAAAATATCGCCAAAGCTCCCTAAACCCAAGAAGTCTAATGGTGCTCACAGCACACAGAGCTGTAGAAATAGACTTTCTCCATCTCACATACAAATGCACAACTCTTGAAATTAATTCCTCTGAAGGAAATGAGATGGCTAGCAGTTATACAAGTAACTAATGGGAATTTTAATAAGGTACCAAAAACACAAAAAAAAACTTGTGATGGACACAGCTATTTTATATCTCTCAGACTTCATTCTGAATTTTAAATAATTAATTTTAAAAACCAAACAAACAGTAATTGGGTTTTAATAATTAAGAGAACACCAGATAAGGAAACAATATCCAATAAAGAGAAAAGGAAATTAAGAAGTAATGGAAATAATCTTAAATGATCCAGATAGCTTGAAATCATAGTTCAATGTATACCATTTTTTCCTCCTGGGACTTCATACACCTTCATGTTCTTGCTTAGTTTTTTCTTATGCAAGACTTCAAGATTTTTGTGTACTGCAGCAATACTACAGCGAGTTCTATGATCTGCAGTGGTTAACACTGCAATAGGATGGGTTTGTACTTGTTAAGAAGCAGTTCTGCTAACAATATCCTCCACGATCAGCTCTGTAAGATGTACCAGTAAATTCAAAAATGCACTCCTGCAGATTACACCTGTGACAGCTCTTCAAACAGCAAGTCACCTACCACTGCCAACTAAGGTTTTGATGGGAAGAAGAGAGTACCTGTATACAAGCAACAAGCACGTACAGGCAAGTTCTTTGTCAGTGCGATGTTCACTGATGTACAAGAATTAGTTTTCCTCTGTCTTGCAAGCTGTTTAAGGATTTATGTTGCTTTATATGTAAGGTCCATGAGCTAAAATTCAACCTACTGTCAGCTTTTTTCATCGCGCAGACGTCTGAGGTCTGAAAGGGTGATGTGGATTTACAAAACTTGAAAGTTGAATATTTCTAAATGCACAGAGAAATTTCACAAGAGCCTTGAATGAAGAACTCATAAGAGACCTCAAGAGACGTCTAGATTCTCTTAGAAAAAATAAAGAAATACTTCAGCTTATGAAAAAGCCTTTGAAAAAAAAATGCAGTGTTTTTTTCGATCCCTCACTGTCCTGTACATTTGTTTATTTAGAGAAGTCTAATGTGAGATTCTCAGATATGTGGTATGTCTCTGATATGACTAAGCCAGGGGCAAGTGGTTGAGCACAGAAATCCCTATGAATGTATCTGAAGCTCCATCTGGGCAGTAAGGCCATTGATAGAGCCTCCAAGCTGCTCCCTGGGAAGTATTCTTCTCCAGAACACTCCCAGTGATGACCAGAAGGGCTGAGTGGCTGAAAGTTTCCCAGCTCTGTCTGCAGCACAATTCAAACCCTAGTAAGTTACTCATTCTTAGCAAAGCCTTAAAAAATTACAGCTGTATCTTGTTTGTCCTTTATTATAAAGCAAAGTTAACCAAGAGCACTCTTCTCAGTCATGGGTGAATGCATGGTCTGCTGTGCTGAAAGCCAGCAGGAATATTGACTGCTGGGCTAAGCCAACAAGCACATACAAGGATTCAGTGTCATAGAACTAGCAGGGGCAGATATCCAGATATACCTTATCTCCTATAAACCACTGTATCATTTTTATTCCTGGAGTAGTTGTACCTCACAAAGCGGAGTATTTCTTGTCTTGAGATACAGCTAGAGCTCTGAGAATCAGTAGTTAAGAGACCTGTCAGGAAGCAAATGAGAGTCAATTCAGTAGTTCAAGTGCTTCACCAGCTGAGCCTTGTTCTTTTCTCATGTCAACGCAATCAATTGACTGAGATTATGTCTCATGTTTTACCACTGTATTTGAGAAAAAAAATCTGTGCTGTTCTTCTCATGGGATGTTCTAAGCTAGATTCTAGCTTGCACAGCACATCTCCATAACCCAGAAAGAGTCCTCCACTGTGCACAGGTACTTTACTTTCTCTTCTCCTACCAAAAGAGAAGGTGTGACTTCTATTTCCTAGTAGCATACACTGCAGTGAATAATCTAAAGTTGTGTAGCATTGAATCACAGTCATTGAAACAGCTAAAAAATGCAAACTCACTTATGTCTTCAACAGCAGATATTGTTCAATATTTACAAAGGGTTTTTTCCCTGTGATTTATCTCCTTAAATAAATTTTTCAGATTGTTAGTGTTTGTGCTTGGTCACCAACACCTGGCTATACCAGGCAGTGTTATCTAAGTTAAGCAATGCAACCTTTAAGAAACTGAGTCCTGAATGTCCTTTGACCTTTGCTGAGAATCATTCTTCCCCTTTAGGAGTGCTATTTTTGAAAGATTAATCAAGAGAAAAAACCTGCTCCTCTCCTACAAAGTTGGAGATACTTTTCTCCCTGCTGCACTACAAGGGTAGACAATCATCCAGCTGTCACAGAGAAGCCACCCAGCTTCTGCAGGAGGCTGTTTCGCTCTCCTACCTCACGTTCTGGTCAGAACAGAGTCAGCAAGCAGAGCTTTTGATGGTATGTCAGCATTGGCAGCTCTCCTTTTCCTGTGTTTACTTGTGTGGGTCTCAGGCAGTCAGGGAGATCACCAAAAGCAAAAGCCATGAGACCTAAATACTTGGAAGACCTTCTTTTCATGCATGCTTAGGAGGACCTGGCAGCCATCCTCCTTCCTTCAGCACTGTTGCCAAGTCCATGCTGGCTGCCAGACTTACACCCTATTAAAACAAGATTACAGGAGTGAAAGTGTTACCCACAACCACTTTGCAAGCTGTTTAGAGCCCTACAGTGATGCTGGATCATCACCCTCAGGCATCTCACAGAGGTTCTCTACTGCTCTTCACTCTGCAAGGATGATGCTTCAAAAACCTCACCCAAGTGCCCTTTTCAGGTTCTTATCCTGCCAACAAGCCATTAGGAGCCCTAAGAGCTACACTCACAACCCCAGCAAGGCCCAGGTTTATTGTCATTTCTGAGCATGGGTCTCATAAGTCACTCTTGTATTGCTTCAACCCTACTGGTACTTTCTACCCAGCACACACATTATAAAGCACGCAGATACAAATAAGACAAGTTATAATTCTGCTTTCTTGACAAGATCTTAAAGTCCCTCCTAGTAATAAGCAGAAAAAACTACTGCTGGAAAGCACTTGGAGAGAAACAACTTCAGCAGCACAATGTAAATAATTAACGAAACCACTCTTTTAGATTGTATTATGCAAAGAAGAATAAATCATCAGACAAGCATTAAATATTTCATGGAAGCTATTGTAAAGCTGAAGAATCAAGTGTCCTTCTCTATCATTTTGGAGCATGGAAAAGTCATCAACGCATTTAAGAACTGCCTCTCTTCCCCTCTGCAGCACTGAAGGAAATGGATTCCTTTGAATTCTATATGCACTGTTTTCTATAACCAGATTTCTAGAAGGCTTATAGTAAGAATTTCCTTGGTGGGGGGAGGGAAAACACCAAAAAGGAAAAAACCACCACCACAAAAGACATGACAAACAAAACAAACCAAAACCACAACTCACCCCCTACAGAGGCCTTAATATAGCCTCTCAAATTGGGTAGTCAGAAATTGAGGCATACAAAATTGTTAGTAATTTCTAAAAACCCCGATTGACTGAGCTAGTAATGAGCAGTTGCATTGCTGAGTGACTATTGAAGCAAAAGACATAATTCACCTCCCTCAGTGGTACTTATTAGCAATAAATCTATCCTCTACAGAAAGAAACAAGGCAAAACCCAACCCAACTCCCTATTTATAGTGTAACCAAATGAACATTTAATGTGGTATCATCAGAATTAATAAATAGAAACTCATGGAGCTCATCCAGACATATAACTTGCTCTCCAAATCATTAGTTATTCAGGAACAATGGATGTAGTAAGTGTCTTGTGATTTTTGCTATGACACATTGTCTCTTAATATGCTGATAAATTCTCAGTACTACCACTGACTTTCCAAAACAAAAATGAATTCTTGCAAAACAGATTATTTAGAAGTGAAAAAATATAAAAAATTTTGATATTTATCCTGTTTACATTTATCTATTTTAAAACGCATCTTTTTCAGTTTTGTTTTGGTTTTTTGTCACTTGGGCTCATTACCAATAGCAAGTCTGCTAGAGTTCCAGCATTTCTTTTGAAGATTTTCTCTCTTTGTCAACCTTCAGCTGCTGCTTTTCATCCTTCACTGAAATTCCAGTCCTCCTCAGGCCTGATGAAACTAAGGCAGTGCAGTGTCTGGAGAACAAGCCAGTATGGATTACAGCACCATGATTGTCTGCTTTGCAGCAGTAAGTATAGGAAGCCCAAAGTAACTACTGATTTGAATTGAGATCACAATTTGCACAGAGACTGGACCACTTCAGTTTCTAATATCCAGCCTACATTGAACAAAGTCAGTGGGGAAAAAAAGATGTAGAGCTCAGAAAACACAAGAACTTTTTTTTTTTTTTTTTGCTGGCAGAGTCTCCACAGAAAAACAAGATCAGCACATTGCATTTCTAAGCTTCTGGCATTGTTTTAACTTATATAACACATGCTAAAGCCATTACAATGGTACTTTTACTTCACTAGTAGATCACAATAAAGCAAGTTGTGAAAGTTCTCACAGGAATAAAAGTGATTTTAAAATAGCAAGAGAAAATTCTGACCTCAAAGTAAATGCTTTACCTTCACTTATTTCTAGAGAATTTTTGATAGTGAGACAACTTGTGAAGTTGTGCAATATCCAAAATATTAAACTCCACAAAAGTAAAACATGTGATGCAGAGGTTGTTGAGGAAAATTAGTTTAAAACACACTGGCAGCATGTGTGCTTTCATATAATGACCATACAGATTCACAGTCTAAAGCCTAGCTTTAGACATAGACAAAGCTCTATTGATGCAACTCTTTCTTAGAAGCATGACAAGGGGATATGCCACAGTTTCTCAAAAAAAGTTTCTCTTTTTTTCCTCAGCAGTTGTGTGGAATCAGAGCACTTCAGAAGTGGCACCAAAACATAGGTTCCAAGTCTGGAACCAAGCAGAAATAAACACAGCAAACATTCCTATAAGTCCAGGTGTCATAAAAAGGATGGAAAAAAAAATGCAGTCTCCTCTTCCTAATGTGAACACTTGAGCATAAACTCTGTTAGTTCAGCAGTTACTGCTCCAGTAGACAGCTTCATGGCTGGCTTGGGGATGTCGTGGGTTCTGAGACTGCGGTGCTACTCATTCACCTTCATTCTAGAAAGGTGCTTTACTGCACTGTGTTTCAAGTTTTTCCTCAGATTCATCAATTTCCAAAGCAAGATACTGACACCAAGAAGAGTTTTCACACACCAAATCAGTCACAATCATCATGATAAATGGGCAAAGCCTTACTTCAAAGTGCTTGGTTGTTTCTTCCCTTTTTCCTAACTAGATCAGCCCCATTGCTTTCTACCATCTGATCCTGCCCCCTATTCTTGGGCAATCTTTGCAACCCTGAAATCAACAAAATATTCCATCTGCGGTTCATTATGAAGCCTGGTTGCGCCAGTTGTACTGGGAGGGAATAGTTTTGGTTTTCTTCCCTTCCCAGTTTAGACACAAATAAGCAGCCAGGCACAGCCCAGGCCAGACTACACAACACCATATTTTAACTGAGCTAATGGGCTGTAGCTAGCGCCACATGTGTTTTGTACTAGGGTAGATGCATTCAAACAAAATGCGTTTTGGTCTCTGACGCTGCTTGTTTAATTGGAGTTGTTATTCTTGCTTCTCCTAAAACAAATTAGTCAAAACATTCTTTTATCCAGGATCTATTCAACCTCTGCTATGCCATAAGCAAAATATACCAAATCAATATCTTTGAAATTTTCATTTTCTTTGTTTGGCCTATAAGAGGCTCATCAAGCTCCCCTATATCAAATCCAGTCGCCTGATTAACAAATTAATCATCATCATCACGCAACATCCAGCATAGCACAATACTCTTATCCTGCTTTCTTTCAGCAAGCAAAACAAAAATCCACATGATCACGTAATGAAGCACAAGTGAGACACAAAGCACTGAGCATATTATTTGATATTATTCTGCAGAGAGCATGTGTGTTCAGTTATCTTCCAACAAACGAAGTGGGGCTTTTGTGTCTGACTTGTTATTCTACAACACAGCATAATTCTAACGGGAAACTTGAGATTAAAATAGTCAAGCAAGGAACTGGATCATTTCCCAGAATGTTCTCTGAAGGCAATCTATCCTTCTTAGCAACTAGTTAGCAACCAAGAGATGATTTCTGTGGACTAAAGAATTAGCCAATAAAGCAAAAGCCTAATCAGAATCACTATTGCCAGCATTTTACTGACACAAGGCCCATTCAAATAAATTTCTTTTAAGCTCTAAAATTATTTTCATTTAGTCACAAAGTTAATAGAACAAGAAGGAAGAGAAAAAGAAAAGCAGGAAAAAGACGGAAGAAATATAAACTACTAAAAAATCTTTCTAGGAACAAGAAGGAAATATCAATATTTTTTACCAGATTATTGGCTTGGCGAAATTTAAGCTAATCAATGCCTTTTGCACTTGTGGACACTGTAACAACTCATCCATTTAGAGGAGCTGGGAAAAACTCAGACCTAGTTCAAGCAATCATAATTCTCCTTAAGTTAGAACATTCTTGTTCACTTCATCTGAGGACAAATCCAGACTGTTGGCCACACAAAAGCCAGAAAAGAGTAAATGATTACATTTTGAACCTAAGATCTTACATTCTACTCCAGCTTTCTAGATAGGCAGCAGTGCCATCACAGGGAAATATTAGTTGAGCCATATAATCCAGTGCAGAAGACCAAAGGAATCACCATAGGAATAAAATCCATTTATGCAGACTTTATAACACCTACTAGCCTCCATTATTGCACTCTATACACAGGAGCAGCAAAGGCCAGGAAGTCCAGAAGCCCTGATCCTCTGTTCAAATGGGATAAACACTTGAGATTTCTAGCAAATATTAGTCTCTGATACAAGGAAAATTTCAATACAGTTTCAAACACAGGTGGAAAAATTCAAGAAGTGCCTAATCAAATAGTTTTAAGTCTAAAGAATTTGTCAGGAACCCTCTAAATTTTTTTCCTAGGATGCCAACATCCCAAGAACAACCAGAAACTTTATTTGATGATTTCCTTCACTGTTTCTTCCTTCCATGTGAAAAATAAAAAATGATTACTGACAAATAAGAAGGCTACATGATCAAACCCAGAGAGTTCAGGGAATTCCAGATTTTAGGTTAACCAAACTTTCACTCTACCCCTAAATGTGTGTTTGCCCATAGTTCATAATGTACAGTGACCACAAACCGATAGATCAATCTGCATTAGATTTCAGGAGGTTATGCAAGGTTATAGACTTTCAAGGAACTTTACCACATGTTTATTCAGTTTCAACAGGTGGTTGCATACCAACCACTACAAACCAAACATTTCTCTTTTGGTCTTTCAAAGTATTGTTATTTTAACTACTTCCTTTCAGTTTCATCTTTAAAAGGATGATGAGTTTATTACATACACAATTTGACATATCAGCTATTTGTATCCCTTTGAATACTAAATACTGCAATTTAAAAAGGTATAATTTATTCTAGCATAATTACTTCTGTCGTATTTCCATTAAGAACAAACTTGAGGCTTCTAGTATGTTATTATTTTTTCTGGATTCACTGAGATATGAGCTACTGTTTATTAACAATCCTAAATTACCAGGTAGGATGTCAACAGCTACATATTTTCTTCATCTTCCAAAAATCTTCAAAAAATTGTACATTGATAGACATAAACAGCTTAAAACTACAAAACATGACATCACTACTACAACAATGTAGCACATATGAGTATATTGGTCTGTTAACAGACTGTACTAAGTTCTGGCTAAGGTAGCATGGTATCAAGAAATATCACAAAGGAAAGCTAATTTTCAGAAAGATTAATCCCTTTCCCAAGGTCAAGAGCGACTTAGTGAAGAGTTTATGGGATTCACTTTAAAAAAATAAATATAAAAATTAATAAATAATTTTAAAAAATAAAAACTACCAACTTTCAGCTTGAAACTCTATCCAAAGTTGATGATTACAATCCAAGGTCCTCACATTTTAAGTCTAATCTTAAGTCTGAGAAACTTTACAGCACCAAATTCTTTTAAAGGTTTTCCCTTCAGGCAGAATTAACATCTTAAACCAAATTCTTTTAAGGGTTTTCCCTTCAGGCAGAATTAACATGTTAAACCCTTGTTCTAAGCTAATACAGATTTGTGATCATTGTTAACGCTTTGAAACTAAAGCACCAAAAACGCTTGTGTTCTCCAGCACCAAGGAAGAACCATTAGCTCAGGAAAATAAGAAAACTTATCTGCACAGGTAGGCCAATTATTTTTATCATATAAAAAAATTAAGTTCTCAATTATTTTTGCAGCAAATGTGTTACCTATATTAATTATTCCAAAGTAAATCTGGAAAAATTGGGGTTTTTTTGTTTCTTACCCATTTTTCAAAGCCCTGTTGGTACCTCAGCATCTTTCCCATATTAGCTTATGCATTTTCAAAGGCTTCTGCAATTAGCATCACCTGCATATTTAACTAATACATTGTTTACTTGACTTCTTATATCATTAATAAATATTTTCAGAAAAATGCACTTAACATTTATTTCCAGAGATTACTGGACATCTCTCCACAATCTTCTATTCTTCATTTATTAATTTTAAGGGATCACTTTTTTGTACAAGCCAGGTTGGGGTTGGGATCCCTGTGAAAACCCAAACTTTCATTCAGAATGGACTGGTTTGACTACAACCTGTTTCATTTGAGTTACCATAACTCATCTGTAAAAAGACTATATTGTAGAGACTAGATTAAATGTTGCATCAATTGATCTTGATAAAATTTACTCTTCATTATTTTCAGAACTGGCCAGGGCAATCATGGTTTTTCAAGATTACTTTCATAAATTCAAAGCTGATTAAGATCTCTGAAGTTTAAAGTTTTGCAAGGCAGGAGGAGAACAGGAAGACAAACACCAGTATCACTCATTCACTTGTAAAATACATTTGAACAAGCATGGATTTGGCAAAAGCATTTACATTTCTTCTAGGGTATGAAAACATGAGAATAAGTAAGCATGTAAGAGGCTTTTATTGCACAGAAAATAACTAGCATGAAAACACAAGCAGTCCAGGGAAAGATATGTAGGTAAAACCAAACTGATGTACTACTGGGTTGGGGGCATTGTATGTTAGGAAACTTCTAGTCTGCTCAGAGGCAAATCCATCAGACCACAGAAGACTGTTCTAAAACCCAGAAAATCTTATATTCAGTGGTTATTTCCTATGATCCTGATATATTACAGTACTGCATTTCCAATTAAAATAATGAAGACTAATGATTTACAGAGACACCTGACAGCTAGGAAAGAATAAATTATTTTGACACCTGCACTATCACATTGACTCCTGTTGGTCATGTGTCACAGGCACACACACCAGCCTTACTGAAACAATCTGACATAATACAAAGGAATTCTACACCTAGGTGCCAGATACTTTGTTGTAAAATTCTGGAACTTTTAATTAATAGAAAATACTTGCCAAGTTTCAGAAGGCTAAACAACCAGAGTCACATTTAAATCACAGCCCTTAAAAATTGATCCATTATGGGCTGACCTGGCTCTGAATGTTCTTTTCCATGTACTAATTAAAACAAGTTGAGAGTTTATAGTGTGCAAGGCACTGGAAAAGCACTAAAAACTGCTAATCTCTCAATCCCTGCAAAAAATTGGCAAATTATCTTAATTGACTGCAGCCCCAAAGCTGTGCTGGTACTTAAAATGAAAGTACAAATGTTATTCCAATAGCACTGTTTAGCAGAACCACGTGCCACCAGCACCATCCCAAATAATTTGAGATGAATCACAGTTTGGGATGATTCAGAGAAGTAGTAGATGTAGCTCCTCAGGTAAAATCTCATATCTTAACACCATCCCAAGGCAAACAAAGACACAAATTAGCCCTTATACACCTCCCTTTTCTCCCCACTACAACACAAACCTCACACAGAGAAAGAGATCCACAGAAAAAGCTGAAGGATAATCATGCCAAGATGATAAAAATCAATAGCTCATACTAGAAGCAGCCAAGCTATTCCAGCCAGAAGCCTCTCCACAGGGAGAATCACTCAGCCACACAGCTTCCATGAAGCCAGTATGCCTCCAGCAGTAAAAGCATCCCAGAGCCCCTATAGAAGGTTTACACCAGGGAGATTACAGAGCATGCAATTGCACTCACATACACCTCACTCTACTGGCCAAAGGGGAAGAATAAGAAGCCTGCCAACTTGTCTTTCAAACAGTTTGCAATTAGCCATTACCCAGGCTCTAGAGGGCCTTTATGCTTTTCACTGCCTCCTCTCCAGTGTGCCCATAGAGAAAGAAGGATGAAGGTTCCTGAGCTGAGTCTAGCAAATACCCCAGAACTCTCTCTCTTCCCAGCAGCCATACAAGAGCAAGTATATAAGAACAAAGGCTTTGCTGAGACAAATCTATCACAGAACTGAACTGATTATTTTTTTTTGTATCAAAAAAGTAAACTTCAGAACAGCACCCTCAGACAGGACACTTGCCAGAAAATCATTACATTTAACAACATACAAGACAATGCATTACAGCTTTCAACTATTACCTAAGAGCCTCAAAGATCACAGAGCACTTCAGATGACAGCAGAGGTAAGGCAATGACAAGGCCCTGCCCCGAGGACTCCATTTCTCATGGCCACAGCTAAGGCAGAAGTTTAATCTTGCACATGCAGCAGGTAAGTTTCATACATACCCCTCCAACTGAGTAGAAATACTAAAACTTATTAGCCTCCTTCCTCTGCACACAGAGATAAATTAGTAGAACTTTCTGAGATTGTAGGTGGATATATTTAGAATCAATATCCTTCTGAATTGCAGAAGCAGAAATAAGAACAAGAGTGATGGTTCCCTTGGGGCAGCCTCTTACCCATCACATCAAAATGGGTTTTGCAAAAACACAATCAGTTCTGTCATAATGTAATGGCACAAGACAAGGTCAGGGGCTTTTGTCACTACATAAGATAGCCTTAAGCAGCATAAGAGATTCTCAGCAATGGAAAAATTGGGTAAAAATACCCTTCCCTTGCTCAGAGGGGCTCTGCCACTGGAAATCATCTCAAGCAAAACAAGAAAATAACTGCAGGGTTGGAGTTGGCCTTATATGACAGAACATCAGAAAAAATAACCCCAGTGACAATCAAGAAAGAGATGTCAGGATTTGGTAATAACAAACCTTTGACTGTCACAAACTTTTTGGAGAAGAGAAAATTTTATATCCAACCTATCCGTATTTTAGAAACACATCCCATATAGTGCCACAGGGGATCAGCTAAAATATAGAAAAGAGGAATGAGTGTGGTGTAGCAGGCACTGACTGTGGGGAGCAGAAGGCCTGGAAGTGGAGTAGCAAGGGACTTTGGCTCTTTAAGGTTGCCAGTGAATATAGAGAGCAAAATCAGTTCCAACACTGGGCCTGAGCAATCTCGCCACAACGCACACACTTTTCTTTCTCAAGCAAGTGCTTGAATAAAATCTTTCATGTGTGCCCCAAAACTCAGCAAAACTTCCCTCCAGAACACCTAAAAAGAGAGCAATACAAAAAACTATGTGTTCCTGTCACTATCTAGAAATGTATCGTTTATTTTGCTTATTTTGGAAAGCAGACTCAATACGAAGAAGTCATAAGCTAACACATAACTAAAACGATTCAATAGCACAGGAGGAAATTACAAACTCTGAACTACCCAAGGTCTTCAAGATCAGGTCTAACTGAATTTTAACAGCCAAATTAAAGCTTAAAGTATTTGGAATTAACTGAAAAGTTTTAAGAGTCTTTAAAGTTCAACATATTTCCACAGGTTTATAAAATTATTTGTGATACCTTCTAAATGAATTTCAAGTCCCAGTGTTACTGAAAAACTTTCCTAGCTGAAAATAAAGGTTTATCATCAAAATGCCAACACAACTTTAACTGAACAATCCTAGTCACTGCAGTGATAAAGAAAAATTCACCAGCTCTCATATGTCATTTTGCAGGAAAGTTTCCAAATGTATGTATGTTGTTTTCACACTTAGAGGCAAACAGAAAAACAGATGAAAATGCACATAGAATTGTATCTGGTATCAATGATGCCAAAACAGACTATTTAAAGCTATGAGAAGAGCAAAGCTGGAGAAGCTTGAAGTGTTCTGCAGCACAGGAGCTCTGCAAAGAAAAAATTTCAGGCTAAATTAAGTGATTTAATTCTCTTCTTATAAATCAAGCAAACAAAGAAAAGTGAGCTATTAATTCCCCAGCATCTTCTTTTTTTTCTTATTGTTCCAAACCATATATGTCAATCTCACAGGTGAGCCTGTATCATTAATTTATTACCAGAAAAAAATTTGTCACAAAGAGCCATTATGCAAGTTATACAAGCAAAATCAATTATGAAAGACATAGCAAGAAGGAATAATAGATAAGCAAGAAGTTGTTATACTCAAAGCTTTGCCTGCTCTCCACACACTACTTTAAAGAATAAGTTTTAACGCAGTTTTACTGACAAATCCTGAGTTAAAGACAATTATGTATTTTTCATCCTCTGTATTTACTTGTAACTTTTAAGCTGACTTGACCTTTTCCTTTTCCCACAGAATAAATGAAACACATTTTTCCTATCACTTAGCAAAATAGTTAAGTAATCAGAAATTCAGCAGTATGTTTTTTCTGGCAAATGTGGCTGTTGACACGCAGAGCTGTTATCCTAAGTGCATAGACAGAGCATTAAGGGACATGTTCTCACATCTCTTCTCAGACCCAGGATTCTGCAAGAAGAGTTCTTAGCTACATCCCCTGATGGGTATACTCTGCTCAAGACCACAAGTTCCAGAAAAAATTAGTCCATGTACTTGTACAATGACATTATAGACTTACACAGATCCTGATCCGGTAATGACATGCAGTTTCTTTTTTGGTGAGCAAGGTGAAATATGGGCTTCCTTTACTCTAAGAGCTGAAAATACAGACTCAGTAAAGTTCAAGTGATGCACATCTAATCCAGAAGTCCTGGTAGATATTACAGACTTATCCATTCAAATTTTTGAGGAGTTGATTTGGCAGGTAATGACATAAGTTAATTATATAAGTGCTTTTCATTATGTAGCTCTGCAGTTTTGATCCTTAGTAGGTACCCTTAATCCAGACTTAATGTGTTTGGGAAAGACAGTCTTGGAACCATATCCTAAAGAATTTACAACAAGCTTGGTTAAGCTCAATTTTAGCCAAAAAACCTGCAACAAAAATTTCTCCTTCAAACATGCTTTTTCTTTTCAGACAGAAAAGACAGACCCTTAGGAAGTCAGAATGGAATTTTCCATCAGTGCAAGAAACCTCAAAGTTCTTCCTCAAAACCTGCATCTCCTACCCACTCAGCCAACAGCTCAGTGTCCAGTTGTACAGGTTCTGCTTGCCCAAGAGCCTTCTATAAAATCCATGGCTTCACATATTTCACAACTTATTTCAACAAACCTGGATCTTAAGCCTGACTTTTGCGCAAAATCCCTGTTTCAGAGCATCCCCACTTTTAAATCCTGCCATGCTGCATGTGTGACAACCAGCTAACAACATGTCCAGCTTCTTTGGGATACAAGAGAACTGAAGTACTAGGAGCACAAAACAGAAACTGTTCAAAGCTGATCAGTGAAGAATTCCCACTGCTCTGGGAAGTCTCCTGCACCAGGCTGGGAAAGCCATTTTTGCCATTCTCCCCTACAAGACAAAAGACTGAAGCAGAATAAAAGTGAGAACTCTTGTGCACCTGTGTGCCAGTGAAATACCATAATGACATGTCCAGGGATCTTTGTCTGACTTGAGCTGCACCAAAAGATTTTCCATTGGAAACTTAGCAATTTACCTTTGCTTCTCAAATTCAGAAATTTCCAGTGCAAAGGAGTTCTCAAGGTTTAGTGATATTCCAGATTATGCATCTCAAATATCCTTATATAAAATTAACTACTATTTTCTGCTAGTTAAAAATAAGTTGGCCATGTATTCCACTTAGAGAAACTCAGTAGCTATGCAATTTACATAATTTTAAATTATACAACCAATAATGTGCTAATTATTGTACTTTTCTGTTGTATTTGAATTTGCATTACAAAGGCCAAAGGCTTTAATTAGTATAAAGTCAAGTCTTTCAACTGCTGGTTTAGAACACGGTGTAATAATGATAAAATCAAATATCATAGTACTTTCAAAAGGTGGTTAGGTTAAATTACAGTAGATCTTTAAAAGCTATGCTGATTTAATTGCAAGTGAACAAAACTTTATTAATATGGACGTATTAAGAATCCATGTACTGTCTGGAGGGAGAAATATATTTTATGGTTTAATAGAAACTTTTGGCTACAGTACCTCAAACAGTATGCTTTTAAAATAAATTCAACTGGTCCAAGAAAATGTTTGCTGTCTCACAGACTGACATAGCTTTTTCCAAATCCTGAATGATCCAGAGCAGAATCCAGGGCAGGTACAAGCAGCTGGTCTTCTTGTATAATATATATCTTGGCATCTCTTCTTAAAGCTGTCCCAGGGATAGGCACAGCTTAGCAAATAATTCTCATAACAATTCTGGAGTCAGTAATTCCTGTCACTCCTAGTTTCCATCTATGCTGATGGAAACATTTTAATTTTTAAAAAAACAAAAATAATTTTTAAAAAATAGTATATCAGTGAGTGCTCTGCAGTGGTTGATGGCTCAGTGGAGCCATGAGAGGAGCACAGCCAAAGGTCACTCTCTCAGGCAGCTGCGCCTGCCAGTCCACTTTACAAAAGCAGAGAGCACAAATGAATGACACAGGACAGGACCCCCAGAGAAAAGGGCTCCCATGAGTTGGGCAGAGACAGTTCTCTATGCTGAACAGAGAGCTAATTGTTATTTCTGTTATCATTATATTCTGGTTTGTTATTTCTGAATTTATACAAATTTAAGACCATGCCATGTAAACTCTGAATTTTGGCATTACCCAGATTTTCAGCCAGCTGATTACACCTAATTTTTGTATTTTCCCCATTTCTTTGAAATTCTGCTATATGTATGTGTCAAAACGTGCATAATAGTTGTGCCTCTCTCTCTGTACATAAACTCTGTTAGATTTGGCTGGTAAGCTAAAGATGTTAGTCTCTGCAGGAACAATCATAGCTGTTTTTCCTGAAAGTGTTGAAACCAACTACCCCCAACATGTTTAAAATCTCAGAGACAAGGCAAGAAGGTTTTTTACATAGCAACAATCTAACAGTTCAGTTCATTTAATTATTTATGTTTAAGTAAGCAGGACTTATTAATGCTGAAACAGGTACTTCATTTCTAAGCCACTTCTCAGCAGTAGCAATTAAAGCTGGTAAGTACTGAAATGGTTTCTAAAAACATTTTAACCAATTTTCCTAGCAAAATTTGGAATAGCCCTACCAAAACAAGCAGACAAAGAGCAATCTTGTTCAGGCAAGTCGTAAATATCTGTTGCCTCACTCTGAAGTACTCTTTTAACCCACTTGGCTACATTTATATTGTGGGGATAAACACAGATTGCTGCACCGTTTACAGCTCTATAAACGTAATGATGTAATTCCAATTTAGAAACAGTTATTAATCTGTGAAGTTAATTGCTTTTGTTAGGAAGCCTTATTCTAGTCCAATGACTGATTATAAAATAGTAGTACATGCTGAAGTTAAACTCCATCATCAAGACTCACCTAGGCAAAATGTACAGCCAGGAATGAGGAATTTCCTCCTGCAGCACTGAAGGGAGCATGGTGCTCATTCCCCATGCATGCAAGCCTCCCAATGACCATGAGCACATAACCTCCTAAGGAGAACTTGGCTCTCCAAAAAAGACTAAAACTATTGATATTATGAACCATGACCACACCATTAGTGTCCCTAGTCCAGTTCCATGCAATAGCAAAAAATTTATTAGGTGAATGCCACAGTTATCCCAAGTGTCATCTGTACAGCTGCTTTTAGCAGTTTTAATTCAGCTTGGGTCTTCAAGATCTTAAGGTACAAAATCAGCTCATATTCAAACTGTTCAAAAGAGCAATAGTCTAATTTATGAGTTTTTTTATTTCACAGACTTTCTGATGTCATACATAAAGAATAGGCATGCAGATGACAGGAGACCACACAGCTTGACAATTGTTAAGATGATGTTCTGTGTTGCAATGCAGAAAGTGAAAATCTAAGTCTCTTTATCTCTTAAGGAGATAAATTAAAAATTAGGAGGGCTAAATATTATCTTCATAGGGACCAAATATGTACATGGTAGTGTGTCAGGCTGATACCCACATAATTAGCCTCTTAGAAACAAATGTTCTTTTTTTTGCTCTGTACTGCACTTCATATTCTCTTCTTCAAGAGGTATAAAGAAAGTTTAATCATCCTAAAGGGTGAAAATAAAGATTTTCAAACACTGGAGAAACACCACAGAGCTGGCTAATCTCTTCAGAGTGAAGGAGTATCTCTTCAATAATACAGCACAATTAATACTTGCCATTCTTAACCTCAGTAATCTGACAAGGGAAACTAATGCCTTTTAGCCTCATGACTTCTTTTTCAATCATCTGTCCTAAAGCATTTGAGCTCTTTACTGCAAAATAATGCCAATATCTCATCCAAGCTACACAGAAATAGTTTTTAAGAGTGAGGGAGAAAATTAGTATTTTTTTTTAGAGCCAAGACCAGAAAAAACTACAAAAGATCAGAGCATGGGGAGTATAAAAAGAAAGGAAGAAAGCAGATATCAATTG
Organism: Tychaedon coryphoeus; assembly: GCA_013398595.1. NCBI lineage: Eukaryota > Metazoa > Chordata > Aves > Passeriformes > Muscicapidae > Tychaedon > Tychaedon coryphoeus. The sequence goes on from WBND01000040.1 coordinate 2,409,305, forward strand.
GTCACCAAGCATTACCTTTTTTAATAAAGAATTCAGATACTGAAATTTGGTTTTCTACAAGTTGCAGACATACCACCCTCACTACCAAAGTAGGCATTTTCACTGGATATTTCTGAAAGTTCCAAAGAGGACTTATCCCAAAATAATGTACAGAACACATTTTCTTGAGAAATAGGGAATGTAGCAGTAATCAAGGTCACATGTGATTTCTTTTTTTCCAAAGCTGCCTAGTCTAAGGGATGGGTAGCACCACTGAGAACATCTTCAGTATCCCAGATATTTGGGCAGAGAAATGCAGAAGCATGAATCACAACCTCCATGAATTTTTAAAGGTCATTTTGAGAGGAACACAGAAAATATTATCCTCTTTTTTTTTTTTTTTTCCACAGCTGCCCTTAGAGCTAAGCAAATCCTTTGCAAGCAGGCTTCTTCTCCTACCTGCACTAATGCATTCAAGGGCATTCTAGGAATTCAACATGAGTTTCTGGCCAGTAGGCACAGAAAATGCCCTACCCACAATATCACAATGAGAAAGCAAGCTTTGTGACAGAGCAGCAACTTGGGTCTTGTTAAAACCAATGGGAGCTTCTGTTTAATTAATTTGAGGTGCTGATTATTTAGGTAGTATGTGAGACTATGAAGATATGTAGTAATCACTTCCTCTCTTCCCCATCAACTTGTCACTGTGGCTTCATAGTTCAGTATAGCCAACACATTGCTTTCCCAAGAGTTTCTAAGTAAACAAAGACTACTGGGTTTCATATTGCACTTCTTACACTGACTTGGAACTTGCATGCCTTGACAGTCCTGATTAAATTCTTACCTGCCCTTCTCAAATCCAATTTTAGTCTGTATCAGGGCTATCTATTTGTAACAGACATAAGAGGTTCAGTTCAGCACTACAGAATTATCAATATGTAAGAAAGAATTTAAAGGAAAAAAGCAAAACTAAGAACACAAGAACATTTGATGAAGAAAAATCAGTGAGATGTCAGGACCCCAAAAGCCATACCCTGTGCTCTCTGGAAAAAAAGGAGTATTCTCACTGTAGTTATGCTGTCCAGAACAAGCATATCCTTCTGCTATTTAGGCATTTGTACAGTAGCACATTTTTAGTCTAAAAGCAAAACTCCAGTATACAGCAAAAATGTATTTTGTTTCTGTTAAGACCAGAAATACTTTCAGCCTCTCACGCTTTACCTCCCTTATGGCTATCTAAGCTTTGGATTGTATTTTCTCAAACTTTCACCTACTTCATATACCAAGTGGAGAATGACGTTGCTAATCTGTGTCTTTATTAACCCAATTTGTTCTTCTCTTCCTATTTTCAGCAATGCATGTGATTCACTTCAATTGGATATTATTTCTTAATGTCATTACTGTGTGCTCACACCCACTCTGAGGTAATTAGCAAAGATAACTTAATGAAAACATTAAGACATAAGGAACACAAATAAAACAGTGACTGAGGGAGAGAGTCCAAGACTACTGCAAGGCCAGGTTCCATCACAATAATTATTATTGTGACCATTACATCATCTCTTATCCTCATAGTGAAGTTATATAAAAACAGAACTAACTCTGCATTTTTAAAAGATAAACTGTAGAGAAATCAATATTTACTTTCATTTCCAATCTCTGAGGAAATTTTTGGTCTGATATTCAAAGTCCGTAAAATACCCAACTTTAAATTAAAGACCCAAATATCACCTCATGAAACACTGTATCCAGTGATGCACTTAAAAGCCTAATATTGTAACAGCGACAATGTTCCAACCTTGGCCTTCCCTCCATTTTCTGTTTTCACAGTTTTATCCAGGAACATAGCCTAGCTTGCCTGCCAATATCAGTTCTTTTATAAAGAGACACTGATTGTCACTAACAGCACCATTATCTTCTGTAACAGACTTGTTTATGAAATGGCCTGAAGTTAGGGATGGTGCATCTCGCTGTCAGGGCATGCAGGACCAGGATGGGATTTGTACTCACGTACAGACTTTGACCTCTGGACGTCCAGCACCTCATTCAAATGCCCAGTGAGAGAAAGTCACTCAGTGCTGACAGCAAAAGTTTAAAAACTTCTGAGAACAGGGGCTCCACAATTTCTTTGGGCCCTTTTTTTCACTGTTTTGACCACTCTTCTGGTAATTAAAAAAAAATCCTGACCCAACAAACACTTCTTACTATCTAAGTGGACTTTCCTGTGATGTAATTTAAGTCTTCTGCCTCTCGTCCTAACGCTGCATCTCCACAAGAAGCTTCTGGTTCTGTCTTCTCACTCCTGTGAATTTTTTTTTTTTTTTAAAGCAACTCTTTCTGCCTGTGAGCACAGACAAGGAAAGCAATCAGGCCATTTATTAACCCGTTACAGACTGCAATTTCAAGAAATTAACACAGCTAATTACAAGTCAGTTATTGTAACTATAGACATATCATTCATTCATTCATTTGGTGTTTCAGAAAAATTGCAAAGAATTAAACAGCAGGACTGAAAACAATTTCTCTCCCTCTTACCCTGGAAAGAGTCTTCTTTTTAAGAAATATTCAGCACGAAAAAGAACTTTTGACACAATTTTTCCTAATTGTAGTTGCTCAATGTCTAGACTTGTACTCAATGTCTTCTAAAACTAAAAAAAAAAAAAAAATTCTCAAATTCCCAAATTTTTAGTTACAATTTGTGTTTTTCTAAAGTCATTCAAATCGCAAGTGAGCCAGATGACCAGGCAACCTACCCACCGTCAGATCCTCCGTGATCCTCTTTCTTACCCTGCTAACATTTCCCAAATTCCCACTGTTACTTACATCCAAATTCTTACCCATTCTTCCCAACTCCACTGCACTTACACTACGGGAAAACTGTGCCAAGCAGCCACAACTGTTCCCAGCTGAAAATAACACAGCTTTTCACATGTAGCATATGCATAATACTTGACATGTGATGTGACAGAAAGCTTTTATGGCTCTTTGTCCCTCTCAACTTGCCTAAATCCCTTAGGCCTTTATCCCCTTTTAGGTACATAAGACAACTTTTCCCAAAGTTGTGCTGAACAAACCTTTATCGAGCAACCTTTGGCGTTAATGGGAATGCGATCATTTAGGCCAACCACAAATTTCCCATGATTTGCACTTTTTCTAGTATTTTTGCATTCAGTCATAATTCACATGTTCTTAGATTTTTTTATCTCCAGTGTTTAAACAATCCTAATATATTTCGAGAGAAAGACAGTTGTCATTGTCAAACTAATAAAGGTGTTGGTCCCACATGCAAGTTAATTGCACTAACTGCGGTCTTCTTAAAAAAATAGATGAAGCTGCCCTTTTAAGAGGATATCTGCATCAAAAATATTACTGTACAATGAAAGTGTCTTCCATTCCAAATTCTAACTTTAATATTTTCGTTATGGGAGTAGAACCACTCCTTACTTAACGCTGCTGTTACTAAGTTTCCATTTATCTGATGGAATGTTCCCACTTCAAGTGCACTGCACATTTAGTGCAGCTAATTGGACTCCGTCTGTCTCACATAACAGCAGTAAAAATTTCTATTATATTTCCCCTTATAATTTTCTTTACTCCTCAGTGAGGTTACCAAGATTTATAAATACATGCCTGAAAGTAGTAACAACTTACTTATGATACAATTTTTTTTTAATTTTTTCTTCACATTCCTAATTTTTTTTGCATTAACTATGCAAGTTCTACTGTTCTTTAGGTCAGGCAAATTATGCTTACTTCTGCTCAGCATTTACTGCATATTTCTGTCAGGCATCTAACTATTGCATTAAAACAAATTTCCTACCACAAGATCTATACATCTATTTATGAAGTTAAAATTAAATTTTCCAAATTATTTCAGTTATAAACACTTTTCAAAAAATTATATTCACTACCAGTATATTAAAAGGCCATTTTGTGCAATACAACAAATTCATATAACAAATGCTGGGTAGTGAAAAGGAAGTAGAAATATCTCATTTTCTCTTGAAATTACAATAAACTTAACACAAATATTGTGCTTTTCTACCTATCAGTGCATTCAATTTAAAAAAATTATCTCAATATCCAAACACTCTCTGTAACTCCAGTTATACCAAGAAGCTTCTTAATCATATTTAGCCTACATTTCAACCTCTATCCATTTCATTTTGCTGGAGGAAAGCAGCCATTTATCAGTCCTTTTTAACTTAAAACACAGTCAAAATTCACTGGATGATGTTTCTAGCTAGACCAGACACAGAAATGCTTCAAAAGCAGGCAGACCCTGCTGTCCTTCACATCCTGCAGTGCCACTGAAGCCTTTAGAGCAAGAGCCCCCACCATGCTGAGCTGGCAGGCTGCAGGGAGTGTGCAGGTGATGGACCTGATGGACCCTGCACAAAACACCAAGCAATTTCTGTGAGTCACACAGACAGAAGCAAAAACTAAGCCATACACAAAAACAGCTAATGGTATTTTAGAAAGAGTGGCAGGTTTTTGCAAAGGTCAGCTCTATTGCACCACTGATTTTCTTTTTTTTTCCTGACTTGAGCAGGCTCCTCAATAGTCAATAGTTTGACTTCCATCAAACTTCTGTTTTCTACAGAGTTTCTGCTTTTAACAGCTTTACCAATGCCCTTTGTAGCTTTCAGATTGGATGTTTTTTCACTCCCTTAAAAAATGTTGATGCTCAACTTCAAGAATGCAAAAGAGCAAATTTTGCTCCATTTGCTTACTGAAAGATTATTCTTCAAATCAAATGGTCATTTTGTTTTAATCAGCACAGACACTTCAAGAGCAAGTGTCAAGCTGATGGAATAGTCTGTAGCACTAGGTGAATTATGGGAGGGAGGCACCACTCCAGATGACAGCTCCACTATGAATTCCTACCTGGGCTGGCATCCTCTCTAATATAATATTAGAGGACAGAGACAGCAAAAATTGTAACTTCAGCTCCTTCCACTTTCATTACAAAGATCTCTCATAATCCGTTTTTTTGACATTGTGATAAGCTTCACTCTGCTCCCCTGAATGTTTCACACTTCATTATATTTTAGGTGTAACACCTTCTGATCACAGCCTAGTTATTTGAAGGATTGTGTTGCTCTTTTTGATCGTGGAAGGGAAGCTTGACCTAACCATGTACTGCCCCTCCAATTAGCAAAAGCATGGGATGAAGACATTTGTCAGCATAAATCTTACGCATTATATAGCTGACAGAAAAGACCATTCAGTCTTTTATTCACTTAAACCTAAAATGTTTGTGGCTTTTTTTTTTTCCTCTTCACACCATTAGCTGGAAAATTCAAAGAGCAAACTCGCAATAAGTCAGACCATGAGCTTCAAAATGTTAACGTGCTCTTTTTCATCACAGGATTTCCTGTCCATTTTGCAGGTGAAAGATTACGACGCTCAATAAGAAATTAGGAGATGAATAAGAAGATTAAAGACAACAGTTTTGCATCCTCCTGGTCTTCCTTGATCTGCTTTAACATGAATCTTAGAACCATAGACCTCAAGACTCAGCTAAGGAAAAGGGTAGCAAACAAAATATAATCTCAAGCAACCTCCCTCAGGTGGAAATCTAATTCCAAGAGTAGATTACATGAAGTAGAAAATTACTGGAAAGACTAATCCTAGCTCTCAGCACTAGTGTTAGAGAAAACTCAGTGAAACAGAATATAGTCTTAAAAGGCAATTACCAGGCAACTTTCGGCATCACTGGGTTTCTGTGTTTTCCCTACTGGCCAACATTTAAAAAAAAAACACCTTAAGCAGAAGCCCTAGACCAAGATTAGGTCTCCTAACTTTTCTGCAGACTCAGCTAACAGTCTGGAAACTAGCACTGAAATGCTGGAACTGCATAAGCTTGTTGTTGAACATATAATTTTTATATATTACATTTAAGAGCAAAATGCAAAGAGCAGACTGAGAAGAAAATGCAAACCTGAACCAAATGCAAATCTTTGTTGGCCAAATCTGTATTACTGAGGAATTCAACACAACAGGAAAAAAAAAAAAAAGTAGCAGATGGAGGCAGTCAGTGCTATGACCCCTCTTCAATGCTTGTCTGAGGACTCCATGGGCAGTTTAGTCCAGGCACTGGTTTAGCACCTAAGCTCTGAGTTAGGCACAGGGCATCATCTGGGGTACTCTCAGAGGGAGCACCGGCATGACTGCTTAACCAGCAAGCACCAAAACCACTCTGCATATCAAACTGACAGGCAGGGAGCATAGAGAAAAATTGATCAGTTTAAGAAACAAACAAAATTCTGAAGAATTTGTGAAAGCTCAAGGGTTACAACCATACCTAGTGTCAAGTTACTGGCTTGAAAGTACAGCCATTATCACTGGCACCTAAGAAGTATGAATTCTGATATTACTGTAAATTTTTTAGAAGCAGTAGAGTACTTTCACTTCATTTCTTTAAATGTTTCCTCTTCCTCAGATGAATTCTCATGAGAAAGACTGCTCTTTCCAGAATAGTTGTCAGATGCAGGACACAAGTTCATGCATTAAAATTTTATGTGCAGCTGACACAAGCGCCTCCTGTGCTCTCCCCATAGCTTATTCAATAATGTTGAAGCATAGACCCTGTCAGATGCAACTGAAATTAATTACATGAAATTATTTGGATTTGTTTTCCTTTTGGTGCTTTAGAGTAATGCAAAAAAATATTGTAGTGGATAGCTGAGACACACCTTTTAATTTTGAAACCGTAACCATGCAGAAATGTTTGAACTCACTTTACACTATCTGCACTATGTGAGGATAATTTCTTCGTTCAATAATTTTTATGGCAGACAGCTGCCTGTCACCGACTTTAAATGGGACCTAAGCATTTACATTCCTTTGAAGCCTTGAAGAAAATCTACTTTTGAAAGCCAAATTGTTAAACTTCCTAGGAGTTACTCACTTTTACCAGAATCGTATTATCTTCACCTAAGTTGCTTAGCAGTGCACCAATTTAATGTTAAAAAGTCAGATTTGGTCTAAAGACAAGTCTGGACAGAGATTTGTAGAAATTAATATACCTTGTGTTCACTAGGCTATTCTTGGTCCTTAACCTCACTTTCCAATTCCTCCATCCAACAATCATCCAGTGGTTTTAGACCAGCCTCCGCAGATTGGTGTGGAGCAGCATGACAGTGTCTATGCATTACTTCAGGCAATTGAAGCCTGATGATCAAGAAGGGCAAATCTATGCCCAAACCTTCCACTGTCGTGTGCAGTAGTCCCATCCAGGCATCAGGTGAATGCTATTGCAAACAATTCACTTCCTTCCTTTACCTTGACAGTAAGCTGTCAAGCAGTTTCCCTAGTTGTCCCTTGACAATGGTATAAGGACATAAATTACTTTTTAAATTCAAACCCTCAAAAAACAGCAACCTGTAACTCCATTGGAAAAAGCAAGTTATGAACACACTTTCACTCCCTATGGGTTCTGTCCTCAAATTCTGGAGGAATAAGGTGTCCCTGCTAATGAGAAATGAGAGAGTCTAGAGAAGGGCAACAAAGCTGGTGAAGGATCTGGAGCACAAGTCTGATGAGGAACAATTGAGGGAACTGGGGTGTTTAGCCTGGAGAAAAGGAGGCTCAGGGGGTATCTTATTACTCTCCAGAACTTCCAAAGAGGAGGTTGTTGTGTGATGTGGCAGAAAGTCCTGGGAGAAGTATTTTTGCCCAGGAAATATGTGATAGGATCAGAGGAAATAGCCTCAAGCTGTGTCAAAGGATCTTTAGCTTGAATATTAGAGATAATTTATTCACTGAAAGATGTCCAGGCGTTGGAACAGGCTGCCCATTAAGTGGTGGAATCACTGTTCCTGGAAGTGTTGAAAATGCTTCTGGATTTGGCATTTGGAAATATGGTTACTGGTGAGCACGGTGGTGGCAGTTAATTATAGTTCAACTCAGATCATAGAGGTCTTTTCCAACCTTGATAATTCTATGACAGTCGTTGTGACTTTAGTCAGCTTTCTGTGAATCAAAGTGTGATAAGGACATGGAATTCCCTGGCTGCTGTTTGTTTTCTATGTCCACAAGGTGCTGCATGACATGTCAGGTTCCCTAGAGCAGAGTAACAGTCAATGGTCCAAAGAGGCTGGAGCTCAAGCACTGGATCCCAAACTCAGATGACACAGTTTTAAGGAAGCTTAAACCACATCCTTTAGGGTAAGCATAGCAAGTAGCTAAAGTAGAGTGCAATATCCACCAGAGACCAAGCCCTGAGCCCACTTTATGTTCGATCCTGGCTGTAAAACTTTACTTTTCTGACATCTGCTTTGGATAGGCAGCTCTGCCTACCCTTCAACTGTTCATTTTTACTCTCTAGTATTATTCGACTTTTTTCAACAAGGCAGACATGCAGCTGTCAATTTGCACTTCTTTTTGCTAGCTTATCTACATCAATTTATTTTCTAGCATCCAACTTATCTTATCTTTAGTTTGACCCATGTTCTACTTGTCACAACCTTTCTCAAGCCCCAGACGGATGACCACATCCATCACATCTACTTTCTTTAATCCCCATTGCATTCAGCTTCCCTTTTGGAAGATACACACTGAGTTTAACCACTGTAAAATCATGCAGCCACAAAATTGGACATCACAAATATTAACTGTACACTAAAACAATGGCAAAGCAATGAAAATAATCAACCACCACTGGAACGTATTTACATACTAGGGAATCCATTTAACTGGCAGCTTGGAAAACAGCATGCTAGTTTCCCTGTGGTTCTTTCCTTCAGAAACAACACAGTGTTACAGCTTCAGGTACCCTACAGATGGGGTTACTGATGTGCACCTGCTTCTGGCTGTTACTCCCTGTCAACTCACTCATACAGGTTATAAGATAGAAATTTCTGTCAGCGTAAGTTTCCCACTAGTGCACAATTCCATGCTTTTCATGCTGCTTTCTCACTCTTTTGAAAATAAATAGGCAACATTTGTTTTTTTAGTTTCTGTAGGTGTTTTAAAACTACAGTTAAGTGGCTAAGTTCTTGTGAGGAAGAATTTACAGCAGACTTGCATGGCTCTAACCAGGTGGCAATTGAGACAGTGCTTTTGTAATAACATTTTGAAAAGGTCAGCCTTGCTACTTTATGCACAAAATTCCCACAAATAAAACATTCTAGACTCTTTAGTTGTCTGTGATACATGAAAAAATAGAACTGCAAAAACTTTGCTTACAGTCTTTTAATATGAAGATAGTGTTAAGAAGAGTCCACCAATCCCATAAGCTTTTAAAGTTTAGAAAATAACCTATTTTTCCAGACTACACTATCACCTTTTCTTAGTCATATTCAAACTTCAGCTGTGAGGCATTCATAAACACTTTTTAAATTTTGTACACACAACTGATGAAACAAACTTAGAACTTCATCTAGACACAGCTAGCTGCAGTGAAGTCTTTGTTAGATTTTTGATAAAACCAGACTTTAGCATATACAGATCTTCATTGAGTAGCATACATATTTGCATTTTTTATGCACTAAAGCTGGAGGAATTTCTTTTTCTGATCATAAAAGCTTGAAAAAAAGTTGCCTTTCAAGTTTATATATATATATATAAAACTGTATATCAAATAACCTCAGCTGTGTCTAAAGAGATCAAAGAAATGAAATTCAGCTGTCTGTACTGTTTAAACATAAGTCTAGGGATAGCAGTGGCATGGACAAGCCACAGTCCCACAACCAGGGCAGACCAGAAGACACAATGCCTCAGGAACAGTCTTGAAAATCACAATCCAAATTCCTCTTCTTGTCCCACCAGGCTATGTAAGGGTGCAGAGCTCATGTTCCCTGGCATTCCTATGCTCCAATCCAAGTAGTGGCATAATGAGAGCCCAGAAGAAAACCTTAATTTTTGCTTGACTCATTCTTGCTCACAGTCCTTCTCCTTCTGTTATCACACAGCTTTGAAAAAATTCTGAAGTTTCTTTAATACTAAAGATGTATAAACTTTGATGCATTTGATATTTGCCAACCAGCAATACAAATAACACAGAACCATTGCCTTGTTGAATAGATATTGCACTATATTAAAATGTAGTTACATTTTATTGCTTTGAATATGCAATCTCAGTTGCAGAACCAATCTTTGCCTTCATCCAAATGAAAAGTAAAGTCTCTAAATATTTGCGGATTCTAAGTCTTCGGAATTAAAGAGTACGAAGGAATGGTAACACAAAGATGGTGATGGAAGCAATGAGGCAGCAAAGCAACTGCCTTTGCCAGATTTTTGTTAATATGTATTTATTCCAGCACACTTATTGTGGTATGCACACCTAAGCATTCAAAGCAATTCTTCTGAATGGTTGAACAAAGAGAACACATCTCCACAATTACAAAGCCAAAAGGTGACTTGAGGTTAGGTTTTCCCTAAATTCTGTCTACTGCTGGTTGAAAGAGAAGGTAAATGATTTCATGAGTTGGCATGCTGGAGAAAGGGGAAGTAGCAAGGCAACTGCAGAGTAACCTGGCCAGAAGCACGTGCTATGCTTTGAATGGCACAGCCAAGCAGCTCCACGACCATCCATCTGTTTGGAGTTAAGCAAGGGTTTCAGTGAGGTGCATGAAGCTGTGAAACAGAATCTTGAACTCATTACATCTCCAGAGAGTGTACCCACGCACTCAGCTCACCAGTCATTTTGTTTTTGAATTATTCTCGTGGCCAAAACCTAACTCTTCCCTCCCAGGGATTTGCCGCCTCCTTTTTTTCTTCACCTAAGAATAACAATTTTGAGCCCAAATTGGTGGCTGTCCTTTGCACATCTTGTAGGGCCTCTTTGTGTATGTGAAAACATAAGGCCACAAGCTGCCATGAACCTAGAATTTCATAAATCTGTTTTATAAACCTAATTATTAATCCCTCTGATGAACCTAAAATCTAACTCCTCACCACATGCCTCACTGCTCAGCTGACAATAACTACAAGCTCAGGGAAGAAAAGTAGTGATAGGCATGTTTAAAAAGGGAAACTTAATTTCACCATCTAACCCATCATTTTGATTATAACTGGTCCTACTTTGTCCCAGAGAGGCTACTCCTGCCACCCCACCATTACCAAAGCCTTGTTACATACACTCAATACAGGGTTCCAAAGTGTTCTAAGGGCAAATGACATCTAATATTTGAAATGTCCTGTGGTGATTCATTTCCCAGGGAAACTTTTCACTATATTTGCTAATAAATTCATTAAAGAGAGCACAGAAGTCCAATGAATGTGAGAGACATTCAGACCAAAAAAATAACCAAAAATATCAGAACCTGCATATACTACTGATTTAAAAGGAAAAAGTTCAAAACAATCTGACCTAAAAAACAAAGGTTTGTGGAAGTCATCACCATGCTTCAAAAAATAACCATGACAAGGCACGCATTATGTTCTGTTGTTTCAAAGTAAAAAAAAAAAAAAGCCAAAAAAGTAATGAAAGCTTGAAAAATAAACAGAATTATGTAACTATTAAGACAGAATTCTTATCACAGAAGTCTTATGTAAGATAATTCTCATCTAAGAAGTCTGTGACTGTTCTTTCTCTCTAGAAATATGTATTGTCTTGGCCATATGAAACTGAATGTCATCATTTAACCCCAGCCAGCAACTAAGAATCACAGAACCACTTGCTCTCTCCCCACCCCAAGAGTGAGAGCAAGAGTCAGAAAAAGGTAAACTTCATGGCTTTAGATAAGAACATTTTATTAATTGAAAGAAAATATAATACTACTAATAATAATTGTAATGAAAATGAGAAAAAAAGAGTAAAACATAAAGAAAGCAAGTGATGGACAGTTCCTGAGCAGCAATTAGCTCCCTGCCAAACAACTCCCTACAGGCTATATACTGAACATTATGTTATTTTGTATAGAAAATCCCTTTAGCCAGTTCAAGCCAGTTGTCTTGGCCATGCTTCCTCACAGCTTCTTGTGCATCTGCTCACTGGCAGGCATGGGAAAATGAGGAGTCATTAATTTAGAATAGGCACTACTTAGCAACAACTAAAACATCAGTGTTATCCACGTTATTTTCATACTAAATCCAAAACACAGCACTGTACCAGCTACTAGGAGGAAGATTCCTGACCTCATCTTAAACCAAACCACTCAAAGGAGGAAGACTTTGCAAAGAAGTCAAGGTAGATATATGACTGCCACTATAAGGAGATATAATCCCCAAAATATTCTTTGTCAACTTGGGTAAAGCAGCAGTAGCAAAAGCATTAATCCTTCTTAACCGTGCTGGCTGCCAGTCAGTGATGAAATGCTGCTCCAAGGTGCAATGCAGCTGTGTATGAGGGCAGCTGTGACAGGCTTGGTCCCACAGCTGGGTTAAGACTCTCAATTTCTTTAAGACTCTCAATTTCTTTTTCTATGGCTCCTGAGTGCTGGAGAGGGACTTTTTACGAGAGCATGTAGAGATGGGACAAGGGAGAAAGGCCTCAAATTGAAAAGAGTAGGTTTAGATTAGATACTGAAACTCTTTACTGTGAAGGTGGTGAAGCACTGGAACAGGTTACCCCCACCCCTTCTAGTGTTGAAGGTCATATTGGATGGGGCTTTAAGCAACCTGGTCTAGTGAAAGGAGTCCCTGTTCATGAAAGGGGGTTGAAATTGAATGGTCTTTAAGGTTCCTTTCAACCCAAACCATTCTACAGCTCCTCCTCTGTAGTTTCCTATTGGTAGAAACCAACTGAAACCTCTGAAATCTTCTGACTGTTCATGCTCATGAAAGACTTCTTTAGTTAAACAGTAAGAAAAGAAAATAGACTGTTTCAGTTGGAAGAAACCTACAGCAATCGTCTAGTCCAACTGCCAGAGCAGTTCAGGCTGACCACAATTTAAAGCTTATTTTCAAGGTCACTGCCCAAATGCCTCAAACACTGACAGGCTTGGGCATTGACCATCTATCTGGGAAGCCTGTTCCAGAGTTTGACTACCCTCTTGGCAAAGAAGTGCTTGTTAATGTGCAGTCTGAACCTCCACTGGCACAGCTTTGAACCATTTCCACATTTCCTATCAGTGGATACCAGGGCTCAGGACCTCCCTCTCCCCTTCCCCTCCTCAGGAAGCTGTGGAGAACAGTGAGGTCTCATCCCTCAGTCTCCTTTGCTCCAAACAAGACAAGCCCAAAATCCTCAACTGCTCCACTTAAAACCATGCTTACAGTCCTTCCACAGGCTTTGTTGCCCTCTTCTGGACATATGGAAGAAAGTCCATGGGATTGACATGTAGAAAGACAACGATCCCAAACACATCCATGCACCCTCTAGCAATTTTTCTTAATTTGACAAAGCTCTGGAATGGAGCAACTACCAGCTTCTAGACTCTTGCCCTTGAAAGCATAAATCAAAAGCTTGCTCTTGAATTATAGTGTCAATCTAGGTTACACTGAATTTATCAGAACTGCACAATTAGGACAGTACAGTTTACTGTTCTATCCTCTCAGAGCTCTGATTCTACTGAAGACTCATTTTGTACTCAGCTTGAGGGGTTTTTGTTTTGTTTTGCATCTCTCCTCTGGCTATACTGTTCTCCTTTCAAGGTCAATCTGCTTTCCCAACAATAACTAATTTAGCATCACCATACCACAATGAGCTATGCAAAAATTATCTTCTCTATACTTCAGATTAGGATTCAGAATCACAAAAAACTTTCCTATGTTCACACACAGAGCCATCAGGGAATAAAAACCATGTATCTTCAGCCCCATTAATTTCAAGACCAAGACATCATTTTAAAGTCAAGAATACTTCTGCATTTACTTCATTCATGAAACACATTAAATTTTGTTATTTTTAATAATCTGATTCTCCTTCCTGATCTCTATCACTTAATTTCTAATCCTATTATTGTCAAGTAGAATTCTTTTTAATTAAGTATGTTCCATAATCAAGGTATTTTTATTGATTTGGTACTCTATTGTCTAAAAGGGCCCAAGTACCTCTCCAGACTTATTTTCATATTTGGACACTGCAATATTTTTTTCCTACTCTTTACATCCAGTAGCATAATGAATGCTGTGGCCTTTCTTCCAAGATAGAGGATAATAGAACCAATGTATTAATTTGGTTTTTATGAAGCTCATGGTAGCTTTGTGTTTTATGTCTCAAAATTTGAGAGGGCTCAAGGATTCAAAAGTTCCTAGGTGTGGTTCATATCCACATCCCTACAAAGAGCACAGTCATAAACCCCTCTGCTCTATAAAGTCTAAAAAAAAAAAAAGTGTTTTCAGTGAAGTTACTCCTCTGCCCACAACAGAATCTTCTCTGGCACTGGGACAAGCATTCAGTAATTTTTATAAACACACAACATCAAAGTTCTCAAATGCCCTTTCCACTCTTCTTAAAGTAAAGCAATGTCTCCTCATCTGCAATTTTTAACTATCTTAAATAGTCTTTTATTCTCACAAAGACTTTGTTTAATCTTCTTAAGAGACAGTTGATCGTTTCTTGTTTAGGCTTTCCATCTTTCCATACCTAATACTAGGAGACCATAGAAGTAATATCACTGTTTCATTTATAATTTGAAATTTATAATTTAAATGGGGAGGGAACCACACAACATAATCCACCCCACAGGAAAAAAACATAGTTATTCCCTTAAACATACAACAGCTTGGTGCCCACTTCTCTGGAACTAAATTAGGATGGATAATGACTCATCTGCATAACGATTATGAATTGAAACTTGCCGCAAAAAAGGAAGAAAAATTAGCCCAAGAAAAGAATCCATTTTTTGTACCATTAGTTCATTAGTTCATCTTTTCACATCACAAAAAGTAACAGTTCCATGTTCCTAAGAAGTTTCTGGGGACAGTAGGAGAAAAAAAAGTAGTGATGGAGAAACTACTGATTTTTGCCATGCCCTTGGGTTTTGACATTGAGAGAGTAACTGTTTTCTCAAAACAGATTTTAAAGGTGATGGGGGTGAGGAGGAGAACATCCATATGGCAGAAAATGAAGAGAGGCAAGGAGAGAAAAACATACAGGAAAAAAAGGTGGCTTAGGAGGACAAACAGGTATAAAGATTGAACAGTTCAAGAGGAATGCTGGTTTGTCACCTACAAATTACCCAATATCATGTGCAGAACAGGCTTTTGTGCATTAGGTTAGGAGCAATAACTTGAACTATTCCAACATGAGTGCATGAGACTGTCAGAGCTCACTGTCACAATAGCAAATGTTGTTTATCTTCTTCTCAAGGTAAAACTTCACCAAAATTATTTAAATATTTTAATAAAATAGAATTAAAATAATAATTTGACATAAACATTATTTATTGCCATCCCTTTCCTTTATTTCTTTCTAATTTAAGGAACCTGTATATTCTCTATTACCTGTTTACCCTTATCCCTCAATGAAAACTCCTTTCCATCTGGCTGCATACTCATGTGCAAATACATATGTAAAAATAATGGGTTGTCCTCACGTCCATATTTTTATTATTTCTTTTAAGAGTTGTCACATTGAAATGGTGCTTTAAATCAAAAGATGGTGTATTTCTGACAACCCTTGGCTGACATCTATCCCTGTTTATCACTTTACAATGGACAAGAACATAACAGGACATGATTTATTGCTGCCAGCATTGGCATTTTGAAGAATGGCTCCATGAAAACTTTCAGAAACATCGCTATATTGATGACATTTGCTTCCAGTTTGGGGGATTTTTAAAGGCTCCTTTTCCTCTCACAATCTGAAAGAAGCTAAATATCAAGGAAACAGAATCTCTATCACTAAGTCAACTATCACAAGTATCCACAGCTTCAGCTGTATCTAAAGTTCCCAAGGGTATGCTCAATAAAAAAAGTCTATTGAGATGTAGGAATGTTTCACACCTGAAGAATTGTTATTAAAAATTTTCAATTTCAAGAAGCTGTATCAAATATACAATTACCAACATCACTAGTGGCTCACAAGAATAAGTGACCAATGAAATTTTTTACGTGTGGCCTTATTTTACACACACAAGCACCCTTCTCCTTCCAGGCATAGAATAAACAGAACCTGATGCACTGTCATCTTCTAGAAAGACAAAAAGATGAAGAAAATAAATCAGCCATTCCACAGAGTATCAGTGAGGACAAAAACCCACTGATTTTGGCAAGTTCTGCCACTACAGGTAGTCACTGTAGCTGTAAAGCACTGATTCCAGCTAAAGCAAACCAAAATGTGCCTTTTGTACCCTTTGAATTATATAAGGTTCACAGGTTTACTTAAACACAAGACTGGAATTTGACATGTTCCTCTTCCCTATGGTATCTTGTGGGAGAAATTCTTGGTGTAAGAGCCAACATAATTTGCTAACCTGGATATTCTCACTCAGACATTTACTTCTACTGAGTGGATTCAATTCTCCATCTTTAGAATTGTATGGAAAAGTAAGCACAGAATGACTATCAGCTACATGTCAACAGCTGAACTGATGTTTGCCAAAATACTCATAAGACAGTACTTTGACAACATACAATAAATGTGCAGAAGGCACTCTAAGAACTGGATAAGCATACAAAGATACCTGCCTGGATAACCACTTGATTCAAGAAGGTAGGAGAACTTGAAGCTTTAGAAGAACTTTCTAAATCATAAAAGCACTACAATTCCATTTTAGGGGTGTCATTGTGGATTTTCTTATATTCATGTAATGTGTTCATCTTTTAACCCATGTCAAGACTTAGGATCAACAATACCTTCTACAACACTTTGTGGCAAGACAGGATTACTTCCTCCATGTCTCCCATGATAAGATTAGATGGAAACTATAGAGATTAAAGAGACTTATTTCTCAAGGCAGTACAAACTCTCCTCCATTTAACCATTCCTTTAGCAAAGCTATTCCACATAAATCTGAGCATCTGTAATGAGCTACATATCCGCTCATGGGAAAAGTCAGTGTCTGTGAGACCTTTTCACCCCTGCTTTGTTGCAGGACAGTTTCCATTTTCTCCTGGTCATGCTCAATCTTGAGGCAGGAATCTGAAAAGGAATAGGTCACCTTGCACAAGACACCTCTGTGTGTCAGAGCTGGGTTAATGCCAGCCTCAACTTCTACTGCTTTAGCAGTGACTCCCCAACACCTACAAACATGGTGAAAGCAGTTTCTCAGAGGACAGATACGGTAAAATGTTGGTCCCTTCCTTCCAGTAAGCTGTGATCCATTTAAGTAAATTACACATTACTTTCAGTCCCTACCCAGGAAGTATCTGATGGCATGTTATGGCCCAACAAAGGGAACTGAAAGGAAAATACTTAGCACACTATTAAAACTGCCCCACAAAAGTGTCAACACATTAGACTTCCTTTTTTTTACCTAAGGAATTTGCCTAATTTGTAAAGAACAAACATTCACTAACTGTTATTTTTTACACTCATTTATACGTTCTGGGGGTAGTTTGTGAACAGGTACAATAATTCTCATTGGTTCAGATCATATTTCCAAGTACACATTTGCTATATGTTTTCAAAGCCATTTCAGCCCATCAATGTCCAAATATATTTCATAAGTGAGAAATCTCACACCTCCAAAACATACTTGCCTATTTCCTGAACTGCTGACAGATACCCAACTCTATTGAAAACATATATGTGTGAATTGAGTCTGCCAGGATAGAAAATCTGCTATTTCAGTGAATTCCATTAATTGAGTCAAAACATACTAGAAATTTCAAATTATCTGAATCCTTTTGGAATAAGTTGTTTCTGAAAGAAACCACTCAAGGACTTAAAGCTGCCTCCCACAGAGAAGGGCAGAAGGCAGTAGCCTAATTTAGCAAGGCTGATCATGCACATTTCCTCTCCTCTAAGAGAACTCAATCGAGAACTGAAGGAAAGGATACAACTAGACAAAAATCAAATTTCATCCCACGTAAAATCTTGAAATCTTTTAATCCCATTTAAACAAGCATCAAACTGTGAATGTCCTCCAAGAAGATTCAAAACTCTTTCTGTGCAAAGATGAAGAATTAGTGTTTCAATTAAGTAGGGACAAGAGGATATAAATGAGTTCTGAGGAATGCTTCAAGCAGTGGGAGTTATCTACACACAGAAATAACTGATGGGAGGGAATGAAGAAGAATGAGACAGACTCTTATCAGTGATGCCCTCAGAAAAGAGACAGTGGGCACAGATTGAAACAAAGTTATAGCTGAGTAGAACAAAGTCCTTTTTGTACCATTTGAGTGGTCAAACACAAGTTGCCCATAGAGACTGGGAGGTCCCAATCTGCAGATGCACTCCAAAATCAATTGGGCAATGTCCTGGGCACCCTGTGGTAGCTGATCCTGCTTCAACAACAGGTTTGGACCAGACTGTCTCCAGGGGTCTCTTACAACCTCAGCCATTCTGTGCTGCTGTAGTGAAGAGATGGGAGGACTAAAAAGCTGTAAAAGCCACAGTTAAGCTGCACAGGCAGCTTGTAGCCAAGTTCCAAAGATGTCAGTGGTAGAACAGACCCAGCACTCAGTTTTGATTTGATAACCCTTGCGGCCAAGCAGGATCATTGTGAGCAGGGCTCAGTGCCCCATCAGCATCAGCACGCAGCCTTAAGTTAGCAGAGCTGCTAGAGAGCACCTGCATCTGCCTATAAAAAAAAAAATAATGGAAATACCTCTCAAAAGTCAGCTAGGAGAAAAAAAAAAAAAAAAATTTTCCTCCCTCCCCTTTGTTTTTAGGGGTTTGTTTTGGTTTTTTGTTTTTAGGGGGGTTTTTTGTTTGCTTTTTTGGTTTGGTTTTTGTTTTGTATTTTTTTTTTTGGTGGTGGTGGTTTTTGCAATGGGAGGAGTTATGTTGTTTTGTTTTAATATATCTGTCAGTAGAACCAACAACTCCGCTGCATTTCCATGGGACTTTCACTGGGAAGGTGCTCCTAGCTCAGGACTTCTCAGTCCTAAGGCTATCTTGCCCAGCTAGCTGTAGCCTCCTCAGCAGCTTCAGCCACTGCAGAGTTTTTCTGCATTTTTTCTGTTCTTCTGCAATTTGCTGAAGAAAATCAGCAAGACAATCAATGATTTAAAATAAGAATGAGCTGGAGCTAATATGTTTCCTTCCCAAAGAGACAAGAAACAGAGAAAAGCAGCTTACAATACCATACAATTTCTTAATATCTCAGACAGAAAAGGAGGTTGTTTTTATGGTCTGAAAATGTATTCCTTCCAAATAGAAAAGAATAACTTGAAATAAAAGTGTTCCATTGATCTTTTTGATGCAATTTCAAACACACACCTTTACCTATTTAGATATATTATTGTTCTTCTGTACTTGAGAGTTCATTCTCTGTTACTCAGAAATCAGCCTCCAAACAGTTTTTGACCAAAAAAAAACCTCCAAGTCATTTACTGGTTCTCTTTTAATATGTATAGCAAGTATAGTCCCCACTCACAGAAAATATCAGACATAAACATTTTAGGCCCATGTGTAGTTTTTCCATTGTGCTTGCAATGTTGCTCAACACATATATTTCCAAGCAAATATAAAATAAAATTTGCATGTGATTATTAGAAGAAAGCAGGAGAGAAAAAAAAAAAAAAANNNAAAAAAAAAAAAAAAAAAAGAGGAAAATCAGCAGTATGCACACAAATGCCACTGCTCTTCTTCCTGGGAGACTTCAGAGAGCAGGAATGTTTTCTTTTTTTTCCTGCAGAAATCTATATTTAAACACCTAGATTTACAAACTATCACAGCATGGCTAAATCAGTTTGCATAATACAGGCTACTTAGAGATTTCACTCTGGGATTCCACACCTGGCCCTACAGCCACTGACCTCTGTTTTAAGCCTATCATGTCTCAGAAAATTCTGTTATTTGGTCTCCTTACAAGGGAGAGAGAAAAAAAAGACCACACAAGTTTCCATTCTAAGCTGCCATCCACCTCATCTTATTGCCATGCTAGTTTTGAATTGGCTAAAACTTGGTCTCTAACAAATTACATGTTACCTCTTAAAAACTTTGAAGATACTTTGATCTACTTCCTTAAAATTTCATATTATGTTCTACTATTTAGACATATTATTGTCCTTCCATAACTGAGGGTTCATTCTTCATTACTCAGGAATCAGCCTCCAAACTGTTTTTGACCTAAAATAAAGCTCAAAGTCACCTGGAAAATAAGAGATTTGGTAACCAGAAAGGTAAACAGGGATAACTCTCCTCTGGAACACTGGAAACAGGCCAAGATTAAAAAATGTGAGAGGGGAGGTGTGGTAATCCTATCAGAGGCATTGAAGCCTGTCAAGCATTAAAGTAATCACCAGCTTTTGGATCAAGAATGGAGAGTTTGAGGCAAAGCAGCTAAATAACTTCAAAGCTCCAGGTAAAAGCAATAGGCAAAAAGCTTGAGCAGCTGAAGGTGGAGGAGACACAAGGGACAGAGGACTGTGTAACTTCTCTAAACCTAGCAGAAGGCCAGAGAAGGTACTGGGAGATGAGGAATGTTTTCAAGCAGAATAATGAATGATAAGGCAAAGACAATTCTGGAGCTCACACTGCCTGCCAGCAAGTCAGTTCCCTCAACCGTGTTAAAGCTCTGGCATTACAAGCTCAGTTTGCCCACTTTCTGGAATGCTACTTTACCACAAATGATCTCTGGACTTGAAAGGCTACAAACCTCTCTCCAAGCTGTGAAACTCCAGGCAGAATTGGGTTAGTTGCACCTGTTACAGAAACCAAGTGTGCAAGCTCCTATGTAAACTAAGAATGAAACCTGCAAAAACACAGTGCTTTGAGATGTTTGGCTGTTTTCTATGACATGAAGACATAATTACAATAAATAGGGTATTTTAGTAGGGAAGGGACAGGCATTGGGTGATACAGCTTCTAGAATCAAGACTGCATCATAAATTCAGGTTTCATGTAAAAAAACAAACAAACAAAAAAAAAAATAGAAATTCCAGACAGGTATTCTTTATTTTGTAAAAAAAATTGTGCCTTAATCAGTCAATCTAAAAAGAGCTCAGAAGGTTCTCTCCTGATTTTCCACATGCTGGCTGCCAGCACCCTGTCTTACAATTTACACTGTTCTAAAATTTCATGCCACAAATGAGCTTTGCATGTGATTTTAAACAGCCACCTACTAAAACCTTTATATGTATTGCCACAGGGGTCTCCCCTAGCAAAGGTGCTTTTCTGTATTCAGGTGCAGATACTTAAACATACCTATACATACTGGTTCAGAGCATTTGTATGCTTTTTATTCTGTATGCTTCTCCTTGGATGGCTGAATCAAGCATGATGGATTAGAGCTGCTGTTAAAACACAAAGTCATTCAATGACAGTCTGACAGAGGGCATTTGCTTACAAAAGCACTCCGTGAGCTGGCATTTTGGGCCAAATAAATCAGCTAAAGCATTTTCTCTAGTTTTTTTCTCAATTATATTTTTTTAAAACTTCTACATACCATCTTAAAAGTCATCTTGATTAAATGCTGTACTTGATGCCTGAAATTGAGCAGTAGTTGAGAAAAAGTAGCAGAGTGCTATGTATATCATGGCCAAACTCTTGAATATTATTTCTCCTAGTTAGCTATAAGCCCAGCATAACCACTTCCTTCTTTATATGCTTTGCTAATAGAAGAAGCACATGAAAAACCCTGACCAAGACAGCTGTTAGCACTATACAACTCTGAGTTTTAAACTACCAAGATAAAGGCTTGGGGAGGCAAGCCAGAAATTACACCTCTATCTGATATGGCTTTTGGTGATTATCTGTCTGCATTGCTTTCAGCTGTTTCCAAGAATATAGAACTGCTCTTGCATTTGCATAGATGTTCTTTTCCATTCTGTTTCACACAAATAGCTACTAACAGTTACTCATTCCTTTCAGAATCAGATCCTCAGATGTGAAGTAGCTCTTCAGCAAGGCTGACTCTGACAAGAACTATTCAAAATATTTTTTTTATCCAAAACACAATGTACCTTTTGCAATCCACAATGGTATGCCAACATGCACCTTAATTATTGTCATTTACAAAAACCTACAGTTTGTCTGATTTTAGAATATATTATAGAGAGGAGGAAAAATAATCCCACAATGCAGTAGTAGCACAACATATAAAGGAATAGCACAGGACTCCGGAGCCTTTTTCAGAAGCATACTGCCTTACCATTATTCATTTCTGAATTTTGGTGAATTTCCTCAAAGCATGTATTTTTAAATTGCTGCTCCTTAAAAATCAGTATGGGCCATGCTTATGAAATCATTACAATCTTCTTGAAAGTCTAACCTTTCACTCTTTACTAGAGTCATCAATTACAGTTGGGCTACATAAAGAGGTCATCACTACATGTAAACTATTCAATCAGGGTTTGAGTTCAGAAAATTTAATTCAAATATCCAGAATATCCATGTTGTAAAAAAATATAATATCTAACTAGGGCAAAGGCATCTGTTCTCACTCAAGGATAGCCACATTTAAGTTGTAGTGGGGGTAGAGTTTAGTTTAAGGGGATAGAGAATTCTTTAGTTTAGGGTTCCCCCCCCACCTCCATGCAAAAAAGTAGTTCTTTGGAGAAGCAACCACATATTCATAAAGCAATCCTGCATTTCCAAATCTTTTGTAGTAAAAAAAAAGTGCCCTCAATAAATAAAATCCATTCAGCCCTAAATATTATAATTTGAATCAACACTTCTTGCAAGTATACTAGTCTTACTAGTATACTAGAAAGTGTGTTTAAGGGTAAATATATTAGAATCAGAAAGGCCCTAAGAATATGGGATTTGTTTTCATGGCATCTCATCTCCCAGGAGAGGAAAAAAAAAAAAAAAAGGGAAGAACCACAAACAAACACTCCACAAACAGTCCCAGCAATCTAACAACAGTTCTCAGCGTGATCCTCTTTTCCTACCCCAAGTCAAATGTTTCCCTTTCTTGAAAAGGATGTGGGCAATTGCTAACCACTGAAGTAATGAAGAGTAGCTTGAAGATGCATAAGCAAATTCAGTAATTTGAGGTGAGATTAATGCCATCATTTAAAATACACTTTACTAAGCATGTTTTAAAAACATCTTGGGACAATTTTGAGGTCACCGAGGTAAAGACTGCAATTCAGTGCTGCACAGATAGAGCTCCTGATTTGATTTCCAGGAAGCCCAAGTGCCAGGCTTCATATGGTTTAATAGCCTTCACTGACAGCAGTTTAGTCACCAAGATGCTTGTGGCAACAGTGAGTTTTTTAAGCACCTCTTGCAGAGAGTTCAGCTCCACATATTCAGTGCATGAAATACAAATATCCACTGTGATGAAGAAACACTTGGAGCAATTCAAGGAAAATGTTCTTTTACTTTAATGCCCACAATTGCCTAAACAGGGAACATTTCTCCCTGCGTGCTGGGCATCTGACAAAGCCTCCAAGATGAACAAAATTACCTACAGTTAGCTAAAAAGAAATTACCTTGGTATTCTTACAGACTAAGAGGTGGGAATGTGAGGGGCAGTAAAGTGAGTGGATCTTAAACCTCTGCTAGGAAGACAAGATCACCACATGACTAGCAATGCTACAAGAATCGTCAGCACTCACCACAAATCCCAGCTACCTCCTGGATACTGAAAAAATACACAAAATAACTGCATGATTGATGATGATTGCCCTGATATCTTGAGTCGAATAAGCAACAAGTATCCATTGAATCTGGCACCTGAAGAAGCCATGTGAGACCAATGTCTCCTGCAGCTCCAAATATATGTGTGATTGTAGATCATATTCTGGCCAAGCTTATTTGGGCAGATATTAAAGGTTTCATTCTGCCATTAGAGATCACATTCTGGCCACGCTTCTTTGGACAGAGGTTACAGAAGCTCTTAAACCTTTTGCAAAGATATTATTAGAGTAGTGAGCCGTGCTATATCATTCCTTCAACAAGGGCAATGGATAGCTGCTTCCTACTTATTCCCTGGGAATAGGAGGAAAATACCCTTTCTACTCTTCACTGATTTATTGTTTTAATATGAGAGATTTTTAGGTCTCACCACCCTAAAGGCCTAGAAATTAGGTCTTCAGGGCAGGTGAGCAGAACTCACTGTAAGAGAAGGAGCAAAATTCTGATATTCTTTGCTCACCCAGTACCTGAAGATTTGGCTTTGACTCTCCCAGGGCTCACATGAAAAATTTTCCTTCTGCCTTCTTTGTCTCAGCTTAGCCACAAGGTAATAGAAAAACCAGTGAAATCAGATTTCTTACTGGCATCATGCAACCTTTCCATTTTCCTCTCTCTGGAGGATGAGGGTATAGCATCTCTCTGTCAGTCAGTCCTTGGGTGGCCGCAGACAAGCCAGCCTAGTGGGCTGTTCTAGAGGTGGCAAATGGCCACAGGTTGAAATAAATCAATGCCTGATAGTTTCAGCTTGGAGCAAGGCTGCCAATGAAAATGGGAATTGTCACAGTATCTCTCAGGTTTGACCAGGGGTCATTTAATACATTTCAGCTACTTAAAGGCAGGATGTCTGTCCAGTCAGCACTGCATTACAAGGTGCCAGTATCATGGAAGCACTCTGTATTTAATCAGCTGTCAGCAATTTGGAGTTTTCCAGTGAAAACTAGCTCTCAATTCCAAATTGCCTTTCATACCGCACTCAGGGAAGATGTCCAGATCAAATGTTGTACTCTGTGTCTTGTAATGATGTATAAGAGATTGAAGCAGGATGTAATTTAGGAATTGTATTTCTTTTTCCTCTAATTAAAAAATATTTTAGTTGCCACTTTATACTAATACAAATGTCATTACTACAAGCCTAGGAAATTTTGCTGTTGAGTATGAGCAAATGTAATGGGCTGAAAGAGTATCATGGAAAAATTATGCAAATCACCATGTACAGTAAATCAAGCAAATAGGCAGACTTCATCTTTCTTCCATAAAGGTCAAATATAGTCTGCAGTCAGGAAGGAAGGAAAGAAAGAAAAAAAAATTTTAAAGGAAGAAAAAAAATAATACACTATTGCCCAGCAAGGAGATTTAATGGAAATCCATTCATAGAGTATAAGTATGAAGACACTAAATAGTAGTGGCAGATTTGTTTTTGCAGATGGCATAAGTAAAAATCTTTAAAAAAATTCCCTTTGACATTATTATATGCACCTAGTCTGCCCATTTCTGGTGTCTCCACTTTGGCATATTGACAAAAGTCAGAGTTTAAAGAAGGGAAAAAACAGAATCATGCAAAACACAACAAAATTCAATGCAAAGTATGTACTAAAAAGCAGACCAAAAGGTGACTCAATCAAGATCTGGAAGTACCTAAACCATAAACTAACTTCTGATAGTAGACAGCCTTTTACCACAGACAAGAAAAATACAGCAAAACACCATGTCTGGAAGTTGGACTGATTCAGACTAGAAATGTATTCTCCCTGAAGAAGACAAAAAATAAGTTATGCCATTTGAATTGCTTTAACTCAAAAAAAAAAAAAAAACAAAAAAACCGTTGCCAAGAAAGCATGTTACGTCTGATTTACACACCAAAGACTATTTTTCAGATTGTCAAATGAAATTCAAGATAGGTAACCACACCTGGTAATACTAAAACTGTTACACAGTATCTTATAGTTCTAGAATAAAAGGCTCCTCATTTTCCATGTTTTGCACAAGTGAAACATCGCTTCTAAACCACACAGGAGAATATTCTTCTTAGAGTGTGATTCTTTTCACATTTTCCAGACCTTTTTTATTTTTGCCTTCAGTATTACAAATCTCCACCCAGGGTCCAGCTTTCTCTATAAATTAGTAGGTGTCCTGTTCCTTGAGCTCCACCAAGCATTCACATACAGACTTGCATACAGTATCAACAAGGCTATCTCTGGATATTAGTCCTGGCACCTATTGCTCTCATCCTCTCTATTTGCCTTGGGCAGCATTCCTTTTATGTACTTTATGGAAAAATACTATTGTTTAGGTCAGGCTCCTCTCCTTCGTTAGTCGTGGCCCATCAGCTGCCATCAAAGGTGGGAATCTTCCACATGCTCATTCCAACCCTCAACTCAATGTCTACATAAAATAGTGAAATATCTAGAATAGATTCCAATCTACCTGGACAGAGTGCATAGGTTCAGTTTTTCAACAACTTGGCTATCTGCCCTGCTGCATTCACATCTCAGCCTACACTCACATGTCACTTAAGTATTTAGGTTAAAATAAGTGTATAACCTTCTTTTATTTTAAAATTCTGTCTCATACAGATCTCATCTATTGAAATCCCAAAAAAGTTATGTCATTGGGCGCAGATACCAAAATAAACTAGATTTTTGGATTTTATACTAACAGTTTCAGTCATTCACAAAGACTAAATGGTATAAATACTCTATAACTTTTTATTCCAAAAGAATCACAGCAATAGGGGTATCATTAGGTAAGAGGTTGAGCTAATTAGAGAGTTTTGAAAGGCAGGGATTTCCTTCCGTTTTCATTGAATTGAGTGGGAGTCAAGGAGAAAAAAGCCACGCATCAGAACTAGATTATACATGAATTTTCCTCTTACCTCTGTTGATCTTGTCTGACAAAAAAAAAAGTGATGAAATGCTGTTGTTCAGTGATCAATTTTCAAATTAAGGTGTTACAGATATCTATCCCATCCTATCTTTTTCTAAGCACCAGCTATAACTATGCTACATCAAACGCATGTGTTTCTGCATAATTCTTTTTAAAGCTGGCATTACTTAGGCTTAGCCTTCTTGGAGAGCAGGTTTTCCCCTTGGGCAGTACCATCCTTCAGTTATCTTGTGCTTCCTTTTGGCACTGTGTTATTCTTCCTCTAGTCTCCTCATCCTTTGGATGAAAAGCTTTCAAGCAAGAACTAATCTTTGCTCTGTGACACAGTTCACAGACTAACATAGTTCAACCTTTCCTCCAAAAATCAATGCAATTCCTCAGACATGCTTTTCCTGCATTTTTCCCCTCTGAATACTTGCTACAGGGCAGAAGGAATGGACTGTCCATAGTGGAATGAAAAGGAAAATGCTATTCCATGTTGTCTCAATTTTGGAGTCTATACATAATAAAAATCTAAAATCAATGATATTTAATAGATAGTTTTAGGAGCCATTAAACTCTGAGAAATAATTTAATTAAAATACTAAAACAGGAGAAAACACATTTCATTATAAAACACACAAACTCTAGTATTCTAAAAGCCATACAAAGGTTAAGATTCCAATCACTTTCCCATAGAAATTTAGAAAGGCTATAGATTGTGCATTATCTTCATTATGGGGAAGCAGACACAGAAGATTAGTAGAAGATGAGAATTAAGCCTAAGTAAGTACATCTGTGGCTCAGAAGGAAAGTGTGTTTTAGTAAGCTTACTAAAGGGCAGGTGTTTAACAACATTCAATATTGATTTTATATTCATGCTCACATGGAAGTCAGAATTTTTTTTACACACTAAAACTTAACACTAAATGCGTCTGAAATTGTCTTTAAATATGGATGAAGAATTTCAAAATGTCATTGGGCAAATCAGATGCATTAGGGTGAAGAATATAGTTGTACTGAAGTCTCATTCTGCAAAACATTTTCAGATTTTATATGGAATACTGTGTCATCCTTTTGTTCATTTTTTTTTCTTTTAAAAGAAAGCATTCTGGGCTGAACTACTGGGCAGGCACCACACTACCCTAAATGATCCCTCTTGCCTAGTTTTCCTTTTTCCCCAATTAAATTATACTTTTCATTCTCTGAGCCGCCATAAAGTGCCCTAGGGGCAGTTACACCAGAGTGTAAACTACACCAGTCTTTGGAGACAAGACTGTGTCACACCACACTTTGTCGTCATGGACAAAGCCTCAAAGAGGAGACAAGCTGCAATACATCCCACCCACAGCCAAAAAACTTAGAGCTGTCTTTAAATATCACTTTCACCTATCACACCTACTCATAACAAGATACATATGCATCAGTGCTGCTCTTCCTGCTCAAATATGTTTAAGTATAGGTATAACCCTTAATTTAATAACATACCCAGTTGCAAAAGCATGCTTATAGGAACCTATTCTTACAGGTCTGCAACTATAGGTAGGTCTGGTGGGCACATACCACAGGCTGGGTATTGAAAAATCTATTCTAAAAATCTAAGGCTTTTGCTTTACTAATTAAACTGTCTTTATCTCAACCACAAGTTCTCACTATTAACCTTCTGATTCTTTCCCCATCCCACCAAAGGGGAAGGAATGAAAAGCTGAGGTGCTTAGTTGTTGGCCAGGGTTAAACCACACTACTGAAGAATTATGAATACCAAATAAATATCACTATATTCACTAACATTGAGGACACACTGAGGAAGATTAAGAGTTTGGTTCTATCGTATTGCAAAGCACAAGCTATGGAGCGACATAGAAAAATGACTTTATTTACCAAGAATCAATCCTAAGCTAAAATATAAATCCCACTTGGAACCATGAGGTCAGTAGTAGATATTTATAGAATTGTGGCCTAATTAACTACTGGTAGTTAAATCTATAAATAAACGGTAAAAGCATGGATCACATTTTGTTTAATTGTCTTAATTAGAAGCTGGAAGCTAGCAAGTCAGACATATTGCCTGCTTTCAGTGGGTTAACATTGATAAAGCTTGCTATGAAGTTAATACTCTTGGTTCTGGCACATTAGCACACTGTTGTTGTTCATGAGGAAGAGACGCCCTTCGGCCAGCTATCATGACATTATTCATAACACATTAATCATCTTCTAGGTGCTTAACAGAAACTGCCAATTCAGCAGTTTATTTAGGTAATCTGGAACAGAGCTGAGAGGGGGAAAGAAAATCATAGCATTTGGATTTCAGAGATTTTAATGCTGCAACTTTTGCCTCTAATATACTCCCTTCAGCTAAATTCCAAATGCTTAGAGGTGGGATGGCAAAAATTTGAAGATACATGCTTGCATTCTTGACCAGTAACCCCAAAACATAAATTATGTCCAAGCCAATTTCTAATGTCTTAGACAATCAACATTCAGTCAGTCTTAAAGGAAAACAAAGAAACTTCCAATTAACTTAAGGTTTCTGGTGTTCCAATTTAAAATGTTTTTCTTTTTTGTTTTAAATGGAAAAGCTGTGTTGGATAAGGTTAGCTATTACAGCAAAACTACTGCACATCATAGCCTTTTCAGACATGCACAAAAGTATTGTTTTTATGACAATGTTCTAGCTGCAATAAAGCCCCAGAGATATCCAGCTGTCATGAAAGCTCTGCGTTTCATTATGAAAAGAGTGAAAAGCATATGAACCAGCCATTTGAATGGTAGATACAGTGGGAAATGACTGAACACCCATTAAACAAAGGAGGAGAAAGGATTTAATGATACTTTGGTAGTGATGATCTGCAGAAGTTCATAAGAGTGAGGAGAGGAAACAACAGGTCAAGAAAAAACAGGAGGGCAATTTATTCAGCTGGCGAGCTCTGAGGTGCAAGGGCTGCAAGACAGCAGCTAGAAAGGCTAAGTGTGTCTATTTTCCTTGCAAAACCAAAACATCTGAGTTAGGATATTCAGTTAGATTAAAACAAAAGCAACCAACTTGTCGGTCGTAAAGCACAGCCCCACAGAGCTGATAATTGTGCATGTCATGCACATAGTCAGGAGTCAAAGGAGTGTGCTGCTTTCCATGGCTCATCAGCAGTGGGTACAGACACTCTTGTAAACATCATCAAGCAGAATTTTATTCATTCTGAACTATACTTTGGGGAGTTCAGCGGACGCTGTTAAAATTCTTCAAGCAGCAGTGTGGAAAATCATGCTAACAAATAACCTACCTTTGTAATAATCATCTGTGCACTGAACGTAACAATAAGTCACAACAGCCCGTGCATCACTAGGCTATTGGCACACGCTTTTAAAGGCATTCTGAGGACCAAACCAGAAGGCTGAGTGCCTCCATCCATTGAAGAGCAGCACTGGCAGCCTCCTAATGCACACCCCGACCTAGCTAATTGTTACAGCAACAAGGCTCATAAATCTCAAATTTTGGGTTCTCAAAATACCTATAGGTAACATTCCTCCCTCTCTAAGGACAGTAGGTAAAAGAAAAAAATAGGTACCTTTTAAATATATTCTTTCTCTTAAGGGATGATTTTCAAAAGGTAGTATTAGTTTAGGTACTGTTATTAGAGAAAATGCTTCAGAGCCTATGCACTTACAGCCAGAGACTGAAAAGGGCCCCTATTGAGGCAGGAGTTTTATTTGGTGAGTTTTTTCACCTCTGACAGGGAACAAAACTCAGAGATCTGAGCTAACTTGCCCAAGGTCAAAGAATAACCTAACAACAGGACAGAGATGAACCTGGCTCTCCACATAACCAGTGAAAAATATAATGGAGGTAGGTCAGCATGGGTTTCCTAAATCTTTTATAACTCTTGTGTCTTCCCCATAAAATTAATTTCCTGCTGAAACCAAACACTGAGAAAACACTGAAAAAAATTATGGTGACAATACAGGGACAGCTTACTAAGCAGGGGGTACTGCTGGCAGAGACAGGAACTGCATACACTGCAGAAACTATTAATTTTCATAATCCTTAAATTCCAACTAAAAGGTTGTATTTCCATTAAGAACATAAAGAGCTCCTTCTTTCTGCGTCTAAGCAACACAATGCAAGAACAAGATTAAAGGCAGAGGACTACAGAAAATGCAAGAGATCATGTAATTTGCTTCAAAGAGATTCATACTCAAGCAAGAAAAAAAACCAGCATCCAGTTATCATTGTATCTGAGAGAGTTAGTGCACATAAACACTGATGAGGTACATTTGAAATTGGAATTTTCTGAACCCTCAGTAATTCTCCGTTTTCCTACAACGGGCTGCAACAGACACAAAACTCTGTCACACACAGGCTTGGTCCAGAGCTGATAGCTTTTAACCCATCTCACCTTCTCACTGAGGACCTGAATTGGCTGAGTATCTTTTCTTTGGAGAAAAGGGTTTCCACAGAAAATAAACTCTAAAAGAAAATTTACTTAAGGAAGGTGGGTGATTTCAAGAAAGGGATACATCTCAGAGACCTTTATATTCCGGGGAGGGGTGGTGAGTCCTACTGGGAAAGCTTATGCTAACAACTGACCTGACATTTGTTTAATAAAACTATCTATGGTAAGAAGATAATATTCTTTTCTGGACTTGCTAGTTCTTGGAAGAGTGCTAGTTTTACTTTAGGATACTGTACTTAAAAGAAATGAGGGAAGTGTTACTGGATGAAAAGTAGAATTAGCCAAAGAAAATCTTAATACCAAACAGAAACAAGCACATAGTGTAAATACATCAGATGATGTTTAAAGAATATTAAAGCAACTTCAGCCATTAACCACAAGATTTGAAAAAGAAACAGAGGCCTTAAAAGCACTAGGAAAAGTTATGTTTAAGTATTGGGAACTTACCACCACAACACACAGAAAATAAGACAAGCTACTATGGAAAGTGTTGGAATTGGTTTTGAGCAACAGACTGGGCATTTGTTCTTAAACAGTTTTAGAATAAATACTTGTCCTTTGCCACAGCCAAAGAGCTAACCACATATCCTTCCTATCTCAACAACACTACACACAACTGCCTTTCCCAGAGCTCATCAACTGTACAAAGAATTTTACAAAACACTGGGTTCCTCTGTACTTAAGGAAAAAAAAAAAAATCAAAGGAAAAGACAAAAGCACCAAAAACTAACACACACAAAAAAAGTTGCACAGTGCCACCACCTGCACAGAAGCTTACACTGAGGCAGAGCAATGTCAGGTTTCACTCAGACCCTTCACAAACCAAAAACACCAAGCACTATAATTACACTGCTTGCTCTAAATTACGCTGAGCAGCTGTTCTCCTGAGTCAAGGAACAGTGTCAAAGACACAATGAAAAGCAGTCACCACTAGGCAATAGTGTAATGTTATCTCCTTTCTGTGTTCCAGGCAATCTCCCCTACTACACAAGAGCACTCCCATACACCAGGCAGCCCAATGCTACAATTACAGCTGATTATATTCATTCAGCTCTCATTCTGAGAGCACCACAATCCTGCTGTGTGTACACAACTCTGCTGCCCTCAAGGAGCTCTCATGCAGCTGGCTAAGGTGAGGTGGTGGGATGGACTGAAGAGATGCCAAATATCCACCAAAAGATAGAACTATGTTTCTCCATCACAGCCTAATGTCCTGCAGATTTCCTTCTAACAACACTCCACCAGTTTGCTATTTGTTCATCCAACCATGCACATTCTTCATTTAGTTTTCTGGCTGGCTACTTTTTAGGGCTGTGCCCTCATTTGACTCCATGACAGACTACAGAGTCTCTTTAAGTAGTGTATCAAGTAAGATTTGTGAAAATCTGTCTGCAAAACCAGTTGCAGAAATAAAATTCATTCTTTTTCTCTCACTGGACTAATTGTACCATTATTGCAATTCACAGAATCCAATCAGATGTTCCACTCCATTGTCAATTGCATATTTCATTGCTAGCAAAGCTCAGCTCTGCATCAAGCAAACTGGTGAGGCAGCAAATTCTCCTCCTGACCTTGACCAGTTTACCCAAGAGTCACTCTAGGGGCTGAGCCAGCTGACCATAGGTACTAAAAAAACGCACAAGGTAGATGGGAACCACTTTCATGGCTCAGTATCACTCACAAACTCTACATAGGTAACAGAACAGGAATAAGAAGATCATTAAGATCTCTCATCTACTCTACTTCCTTCATCATGTCTTTGCCTTTCTTATTTCCCTCACAATTAAGTTCTTATTTTCTTTTTTGTTTAAACAGCAAACTAAAGCTACACTGAAAGTTTTAGATGCATCTATCTACACACTATGTTGTTGAACCTTAGGGGGGGGAAAGACCTTTGTGTATTTTACTTATGGTAGAAAGTTTCTCCAGCATAAAAAAAAAAAAAAAAACAAAAAACAAAACAAAAAAAAATACAAAAACAAAACAAAACAGAACAAACACTTCTGGGGGAGTGCAAGAGGAATGCTTTTCTTCTGTGAGTCAACAGATTCACAGGCAGGGTAGAGAGGGATAGAAAATGGGTCAACTACAAGCAGTCTTAGTAAGAGTAGATACTGCCTCTAACTCTGCTACAAGCTTTATTCAGTATACATGAGGGAGGAGGCACTTGGTGGGAGAGAGATCTGCTCTCCCCTGGACATAAAGCCACCCAGACCCTTTGCTGAGAGAAAGCAAGATGCAGGAGTTGACTATCACTGTTTCAAAACACGCAGAGAATTACGTAGCCATAGCATCTTGGAGTGCACCTACTAAAGATTATCATTCATAGTTTTGCTTATACATCTGATA
Source organism: Tychaedon coryphoeus (assembly GCA_013398595.1). Lineage (NCBI taxonomy): Eukaryota > Metazoa > Chordata > Aves > Passeriformes > Muscicapidae > Tychaedon > Tychaedon coryphoeus. The sequence continues at coordinate 2,442,530 of WBND01000040.1, forward strand.
ATTATCCTTTGGATAAAAGTAAAAAATAAGCATTTTTGAAAATACTCCCAGTAAAGCACCCCAAATTAGCCACTTTTGAGAATGAACATAGCAAGGACATCTTCCAATAAAAAACTTTCCCTAATGTACAGTGCAAATCTTTCTCCCCATTGTAAAAGGGTTCATGATGAAAAAAAGTAAATCAGCCTTGCAGTGAAGAGATTATGATGATTTAATCCCAGGCAGCTGCTGCAACTCTGAAATTATAGAAGCAGACACTTCTGGATTGATGACCTCATATCTTCATCTGGCAGCACATGGAAGTTTCACTCACACCTGTTAAATGGCTCCAGGCCTACCAGTGCTTTCTAAAATGACACTTCTTCCTCTCTAGAGTTTAAAAACCCTACAGCCTCCCTCTCTGCCTAGAGAGCCTGAGGCAGGTGTAATGCAGTCTTAATTCTGCTTTAAGGCAACATCATTCTATTCTTTGTCATGGAACACCAGCATTCATTATTCATTCACCCACTACATATGAAAGGGCATAGAATTACTGCCTGTGAACCTGGAGGCCATCAGGGAGCAATATGAATTTAACTCTCATTAAGCTATAAGCACTAAAAGAAGTTCAGACTTTTTCCACCGATTCACCTTCTCTCCTCAAAGCCTGCACACAAATTTGCACATCTTATTTTGACTGTGTCCTGGAAAGGAAAAAAGATCTGGTTTGGAAGACCTGATGCTCCTGAATTGAGAGCAGAAGGCCTCCATACAATATGTCTGCTCATTCTACTGACCTGCCTGCCTTCAGAAAAATAACAAAGATGCTAACTTCTAGGCTTAATGACAGTATTTAAATCTTCATTTGCTGCAAGTTGATCTGTCTGAGATCTCTCGCTGCGATTTTCCTACTCATCAGGAATCCATTGTCTCATGAAATAGAAACAGTTCTTGACCATTCCTCCCTACTTATGCTGTATTTGATAACAATGAAGTCAGGGCCCGTGCTGATGATCATGTATATAAATAAGTTCTGCAGTCACAAATCACAGAGACAACAAGCAGGCAGAGAAGCACAAGTGACAGGGAAAGCACCCAGTCAGAATCAGCCTGTGCTACCAGCAAGCAGAGTTATGCACAAGCTGTAGCATGTACAGCTCTCACAGCAGCAGTCATACATGGGTAAATGGTGTGAAGCACACAAGTAATATTCTCAGACAAGCCTGCATAACTCCACTGCCCCCTTTTTCACATTTTAAATGTATCTTCATGATTCTCCCAACACAAACCCTTTATTCACAGAAAATGAGCATCTTTATGGATGCAGTACTACCAAGCACTGCAAAAGTGATTTTACAAACTGAGTGTGTGGTGAAGGCAAATTACAGCATATAGATAAGTCATAAACATTGGCAAGAACATCTCACAAAGCTACCAAGTTCCATCACAGTTACTAAAACAGGGATTGACAAGGATTACACCTACGTAATACTGACATGCCACTAGCAAGAAGGTATCTTCCTGCAATTTTGCTGCCATCTCACTTAAGAAAAGAGGGGATAGGAAATTTTTTATCAAGTTAAACAACTGTCAGGTCACATCCTACACAAGACTTTTCTTTGAGCTCCAGGTGGGAGCTTCAATAAGATAATCTATTTTTCTGAACATAAGCATCATCCTGACAGATTTGGACCTTGTATGCAACCAAAATGCCATCTTGGCAATTTCTGAGACCACTCCAGCAGCTCCCAGTAAGCTCTTGATGAAGTGGATATCAGCCTTTTGTCTCTCTTTTCCCATATCCTCTACTGCAACCCCCTTATTTTTGTCAGAGAGTTCAGACATACCCAGAGATACCCTTTCCAAGTAAACTTCTAAATGGGCAATGCTCTAATCTGCAGCTTAATCCTAGAAAGGAAGGTTATTATTCTCAGTAATTCAACTTTAAAAGTTTTGCCCTTGCCAAAGAACTGAATGGCAGCTTCTTTCTTTCATGCCAAAGGCCAATTACAGCAAGGTTTTACTTATACAATTTAAGCCTCCATGCCCCCTTTATGTTTTTCATGCTGGGAATATAATTTGTTTTGATAGTTTTGTATTATGCAGTTTTTCACGGCTGGAGATTTCAAACACTATGACTGTCCTGCCAGGAATCACATAGGGGGTTTCCTTTAGAAATTCAGCCTCTGTGATTGCCCTGCCAGGACTCATATAGCTCTGTCCTGATGTGGAATGCCCTATAATTTTACTGTGCTAAGAATTTAACTCATATGTTTACCTTGAGAGGAATATGGGAACACCAGCAGCATGCTATTTCACCCTGCCTTGTCCAAGTTCCAGGATGTGATTTCACCTCACTTTGTAGGGTTGGTACCAATTAGCAGGTATTGAGGGACCTCATTCTGAATAGGAACAGAACAGCTCAGAGGGGATTCAGTTTAGCTTTCTAAGTCAGTTTTTTATGTGAAATTCTCTTACAGTGCCTCAAGCTTCAGGTCCCTTCTCAGGAGTGACGATCCTGTGCACACGACTGAATCCCATCTCTTCTGTTCCTCTGACCGTAGGTGCCACCCCATCCTGGGATGTAAGGAGCGCATCCCAAACAGGCTGGGTTGCAGAAAAGAGAACCTGACCTGCAAGAGGGCCCTCTTACAACAGCAGTGTATCAACAGGCTTGACCCTACTCTCTCCTCCCAGAGCAGAGCAGCATTTTACTGGCAAACTGCAATTTGTAGAGTTGGATGAAGCGCCTTTGCCACGGGGGGTGAAGAGAGGCAGAAACCACAGGAATAGCAGTTCACCAGCTTCTGATTACTAGGGGAAGGGAAACATTTTCCTCAATCCAAGTAGACAGACTGTTAGGAGACTCACTTTTCAATCTCTTGCATTTTGGGAGCAAGACAAACATCTCAGTGGACAGCTCATGCCACCAAAAAGCAACCCAGAAGGTTTTTTATATTCTTTCATTCTAGAAACTCTGTTACATTGTAAAAAGAGACTGCAATTTCACTGGCTGTATTCACACCGTGGGATGTCTCTCTACCATCTGCTCTTTGAAGACAGAGTGCTGATTTGAGCCAGCTAGTGGGAATTCCTGCCTAGAAAAAAAGACATCTGCCCATGAGTAAGGATACTGTCCTTTTCACAGTCTGCTTCACACAGACTGGACACATCTGCTTTTTTTCTGATGCAATGCGTCCATGGGAGCAGAAAACTCTGAGATTTTCCATTTCAAATGAGCTCACTAAGTCCATATGACAAAAAACATGCTTGGTACCAAAGCAGCAAACATTTATTCTGCAAGACAAAAATTACACTTGCTGCTGCAAGTTGCAGTTAAACAAAAGACCTCATGTAAAACAAATTTAAACACAACCTAAGTTAGACTTATCAGTAGGAATTCATCCCACCTTTGGGTGCCCTTCCTCTCGCTCTTCTAGAACAAATGCTCAAAGCACCATATCCCACCAGGCTGTGAACTCAGCTTCCTTGTAAGACCCTCAGGAAGCCTGAAGGCTAAAATTTCATATTTAAATTCAAATTTTGAAGGCAACCTTCTGAAATCAAACACGAGATACCTCGAGCTGACTTCTTAGGCTCAGACTTGGTACTAGAAGAGTCAGCCATTGATGTCTTCTTCAGAAATCGGTCAACTGACAGGTTAGGAGGTTTTTCTTCCTGCTCCTCATTATTCCACCAGCAGCTGCCTCTATTACCCACAGGGATATTCACAGGGGGTTGTGGCTACCAACACATTCATACAAAATATCATACAAAACACATACAAGTACATTGTTGTTCTCATTATTTCCAAGGGGCTGGTTGATTTTTAGCCGTAGTACATACAACACTTCAGCCAGCACAGAGACTCAAACTACTTTGCCAGAGGCAGTTCCCCACTTCCTTATCTTCTAAAAAATTCAAAATTGTGAGCTTGGCTACCACTTTAAGCATATCAACCTTATGTTTCATCTTCTGCATCTCCTTGCTTTTTAACATAGGTCCACCTGACAGCTTCTTGCTCTGCCTGGAGGCCTCCAAGTGCTGCACTGCACAGTCAGCTGGGAGTTTGTGTGTGGGAGATAAAGCTGAGCAAGAAAGAGGATTTAAACCATGAAAATCTTTACAAACATTAAAGACACCATGATTTTCATACCTTTTACAGTATTTTTAACTCTGTTTTTCTTCATCCTAAAGATTTCTTCTTCCTTTCTCAGAAAAGATCACAAATTATGAAACAGACTTAAACCAAATCCCTGTCTACTTTCGTAGCTAGCTCAAAGTAGCAACAAATTTTCTGACATGCAACCAGCAGCTCAGCATACATTTTTGTTATTGATTACACGTGTTTAGAATGACAGTATCATCAATTTATTGATAGGATACATGCACAACAGGACATTTCAGTATAGGATAAGGTAACTAAAGATATTATTTATAGTCCTTTTACACGCAGTGCAATTTTTTTGTTTCCCCTCCAACATACACGAACAAGTGATAACGCTCTCCTGTATAAACAGCAGTACTTTTAAAATTCTTTCAGGAGTAGTCTCTTATGCAGGCTTTCTCATCTAACAGGCTCATGCAGATGCTGCCATCCTCAAGAGTTTTCCAGTTCTCAGTGAGGTAATGTGTTTTTCTATGCTGGCCTATATCAATAAAGACTTTTGCTTTCAAGACACACTTCAGTGTTTCCAGCACAGAAAGTTTAAGGTATCTGGTAGAAATTTTAAATATGGAACCTCAGAGAAAAACTTTAAAATCTCTCATCTACATAATTTCATTTGCGTTTTATTTAAATAAAAAAATGCAATTAACTGCCATCCAGGTTACTTTGAGATATTGTACAATCCATTAGAAACTGGAAGCAGATAATGCAATCTTCTTTAGTAGAGATTTGCATGTCATAAAATGCCTCCTAGCTGCTCTTCGACTCGGTCATTTTATTCAGCAATGAAACAATATCTGACAGACATCTAGAAATGCCACTTCAGTCCCAATTAATCAAGCCTTACTCTAAAGCACTGTGTGTCATTCAGAGGGGCATAGCCCCCAGAATGCCAGGAGGTGGAGAGGGAGAATCCTCCAGGGCAGAAGAAGCTGCTCCTGCGAGATGACATCAGGGTGCCAATACCCTTCATGCTTGTAGCAGGTGTCACTGCCCTGCCTCAAGCCCTGGGCCCATGGCAACCTTCACAAGCACACAGCCCACGGGGCTGCTGTTTGTGCACATGTTATAAGGTTATGTAAGCCAGGTAATGCTGTTCAAATACCTTCAAGATTATACATCAGCAGATCCAGGATGGGCCTGCTATTATCTGCAATAGGAACACACATGCTTGCCTACAGCACTGAACAGTCACCTCTTCCAATTATTTGTTAAATTACAAGAACATAGCTCATCAAAAAGCTTAATGACTGAAAGGGACAATTTGTGCTGCTTTTCATGTAGTATAGTTCCCAGCATCATGCTGTCTAGCTTCTTCTATATAAACCTGAGTTGGAATCTCTCCCACTTCACAGATGTCTCTTGGATTGCATATTTATTTCTGATCCCACAGGGACTCTACTTGTAGACTTATGAGCACAGGTTTATTTAGACTCCCAACAAAATTAAGCTGTTTTGAAAACTTTACCCAAGTTCACATCATTCTTCATTGAAGACTTACATTTGAACTCCCCAGCTTCCAATTTCCTCTCATCTGTGCTGTGTCTTTTAGATTCTGTGGCAAGTACAGCCTTCAAGAGTTTTTGCACCTAAATCACCTTGTTCAACATTGGCTCCCCACACCTCCCAACATCTCTGAGCTATCACTAAACTACAGCAGGGAAGTAATGAAGCAGCAGATAAATATTCTCACTGTTGCAAATCTTACTTTGCAACAGTCCCAAGCAACACAAGGTACATGGTCTGCCCTTAGGCCAAGAAGAACAACAAGAAAAAAGATAAATAATTATTTCTAAGTTTATAATCAATAAGATAATTCAGCAGCATAACAGCCAAACAACCCCATGAGGTATATGCTCAGCCAGAATTATCAGCAAGTATTAAGTTTTTCAAATAAGGCTATTTATCTCAAAAGGTCCTTATATCAGGATTAGCTCAGCTCATGGAAAACACTGTATATACGCTTTAGAAATTATAACTTTTGTAAATTGCTGACATCTAATAATAAACAGAAGTACTGCAGTAATATTGTAAATGCATAAATGCCAGCACTTTTGAGAAAGTGGATTAAAAAAACATAACCTTCTGTCTGAGTCAGCTCACTCATTTTCAGAGGAAGTTTTCTTAACATTAGTCCTATGAGAAGTCAAATTCACTGCCTTCATAACACAGACAGAGCAAAGCTTCTCTTTTTATCTGCCTGAAGGCACAAGAACTTTCCTAGGGGCATAAATTACAGGACAGCTGGGTTCTTTCATCACAACACCATCAATTGAAAACTTCACCATTAGCCTTTTCTGCTCCAACTCTTCTTCAGTTCCCTTCTTTCCACAAGGCAAAATGCATGACTTGTTTTAAACCTAATAATGATTAAAGACTTTTTTCTGCTGCTATAATGGCAAGCTCTTGTATATCTTCAAATCTCATCTTTAGCCATAAGTATGCTTTACACACTTATTTGCTGGAGATCAACATTGCCTCTTCAATCTCAGATCTGTCAGCCTTTTCTAAGACATTGTTTTATTTCAAGCTATACTGGGGGGAAAATTCATTGCTCATTTTCCTATCTGCTCTAGTGCCTAGGGTGCTTCCCTCAGTGCTGACATCACTATTTCTAGCACAGGGAGTTGTGCCCCAATTAAAAGGAATTAACATAGGTCCAGATTAATTGCATTCAGGCTGGCAGTTTGTTCATCACCTTTATCAGAGCGACAGATGAGAGTGCACAAATGCTCTGGCACTGAGAACATCATCTCCTTTGTCCCTGCTACACACTCTGGCCTAGTGCTCAGAGACTATGACTATGTGATAGCATTTAATGTGGTTTTCAATCTTGTTGTCTTGCCTGGTCTTATTTGCCATAAAACACGCTATTGAGGTTTCTGCTGTTTCTCTTTTCTGCCTTTAGACCCATACCCTGCACTATTTGGAATACTCTGCAATTCACATTTTATTAAAAAACTGTTTCCAGAGTACACTACTTTACTCTTCTGCTTAGTTAATAACAATGGTAACTGCTAGTTCTTGCCACAGCTGATTTGGGTAGATGGTCCCAAAACCCTGCTAGGATCTAATTTCTTTCCATGGCTCAGGTAACTCAGGTATTTTTCAATGCACACGCATTTGGTTCAATTTGCATAATCAGCCAACTAAAACAACCTCCATAATTCAAAAAGGCTTGTAATATGATATTAATGCTACTTATTCACAGCAAGTAGCATCTGGCCCAGAGGACTGAAGGTTCCCATGTATGACTTCAGAGACAGGGAGACAAGAAGGATTTTTACTGCAAAATTCAAATGTCAGCATAAGCTTCCAGCAAGCCTGTAAATGTAGCATTTCTCTGCCTTAAACCTAAAGTTTTACAGCTATCCCAACTATTTTCTTCTCTCTAGATACTGGCAAAACTTGTGTCCCTGTTTAGTAGATTTTCTAGAACAATTAAGGTCTTGTAATTAAACTCACTGGGCCATGATTCCCATGTCCCCTTTTTCTTTCCTGAAAATATATTTGTTCTTTTGAAACCTCACCTGTCCTCTACAAGTTCTCCAAATTAACTGGAAATGGATCCAATTAACCAGTTCACTGAGCACACCATGTTAAATTCATCTGTCTGCTGATTTGAATATGCTCAGATTCTCCAGAAATTCTTTTACAAGCATTTTCCTGATCTGTGACTTTCCTTTTTTTCCTGTCAGCTTTATCAAAGCTCCTGCTGTGTTCTTTACTAAAGTGAGCATTGAGGCAAAAATAACAGTTAAGCACTGCAACCATCAGAAGCTTCTCCCAAAGGACAAACTGGACATGCACTTTCATCAGCCCTAACATTAGTCTATTGCTTACATAAAATACATGCATTCATTCTGTACTATTCTCTAAAAACTGTTCTGTATGACCCATCAGTTTTGGTTTAGTTGAATTACCAGCTTTCAAAGCCTGGTTTGCCACTATAGTGACCCTTCAGTGAAATAGGAAGTACCTCACAAGGCTGCTACTGCTTAGCTGACACATAGGCCTGCTCATTGTATAAAGTCTTCAGATGGTTTCTTGGAGCTGTTAATGTGATTAATTCTGGACTAGTGCTTAAATACAGCTGAGATCTGTATCTTTTTTAGTTTCCTTTTTATGTACTACTTCCAAGTTTATACCTTTTCTTAGTCTGAAGGACTGATGGACTATGATTATGTTTAAATGTAAAAAATACCATCAATTTACCAAAATGCTTCACTCTTGTGATCTTATCAGCATTTTCTCACTTAAGAATGTCTTAGAAACTTATTTCAAAGATGAATATATCAGAATACAGGCACAGCCATAATCTCAGTAAAGCATTGTAGATCAAAAGAATAGCACTATCCTGTCAAACAAGCAATCTCATCAAAATTCTGCCAAACCATTTTGATAAAGGAGAAAAAAGTACATGAAGTATATCAAAGTGTGAGGACATTTGTATTTCAAATGATAGCACACGTCCTGAACAGTATAGGCAGGGATACTGCAGTAAGCAATATATCTGTTATGCTCACAAAAAAACTACTCCTACTGCTTACTGAAGGCTGGACATCACAAAAGCCAGGAGCCCTGTGTCTGAAATTACTCCTCCTTTAAAGGGAAAGTTTTGCCAATAGCTTCTTGAGAATTCAAATACATTTACAATCATGCAATCACAAATTAGATAGTCCAAACTGATGGTTATTAAATAAACAAGATACTACTGCAGTAAACAGAGGAATAACTATATGTCATAAGCACTGGGAAAGTATTTCAGCCATACAACCCTTACTCTAAAAAGCTAAATCCTTGCAGACAAGTAAATATGAATAGAAATGCTAATGAAAAAAGTCAGCATGAAATACTGACAAACTTTCAGTTCGAGTAGTTTAGAAATATCAGGGAAACTCTATAAATTGTACTTCTCTAACTTTTTGTTCCTCTCAGAATACCTACGTTGCACTACCATCTTTTCCCTCTGTTGTTGGTAGTCACAGCTACAAGGAAAGCAACAGCTAAAGATGACTAAACTAACCGAAAGTAAACTCCCATGTTTGAACTTAGAAACTGAGAAGACAATGTTTCCCCACGTTGTTTTTCTAGAGCACATGCTTCAGCACAAACTATTGGTTTTGTAGCTGTTCACCTCATGACACAGTAGATGCATCTACTCAGTTTGCATTTTAGTACTGCAATGTTGAGATTGGTCTCCTTGGAGAAAATCCTAGAAATAGGAAACCCCTACCAACTGCAGCAGAGAAGAGTTTATTTCTTGTTGTACAGAAGTGTCAACTTGCCTATAATGCCAGATTCCATTTTCATGGAACACATTGTTCCAGCTTAACAACTAAATACTCGAATTCCTATTTCTCCAACCAACAGCCAAATTACAGAACACAGTTACATTTCATTCATGTGGCACAATATTTAACAAAAAAATATTTTCACATCAATATTTATTCTTACTCTGCAGGTGTGGGCTTATATCTTTTCAGCACAGGATTATATAAAACTTGGAGGGGCAAATGGAGAAAGAAAGTATGAAATGGTGTTCAACAAAAAATTATAAATATGTATTAGTTTAATCCCCTACTTTAGATGCATATTTAGAAACAACTGTTTAAAACACTAGTTAGATTGTCATTACTCTTAAAGGCCTTTGCTTATGCTTATTATTGCCTGCATATTAGCCCTCACAGTTTGTCATAATCAATCCACCACTTTAGTATATTAATAAGGGACGTGAAATTCCCCTTCCTCATAACACAGAGCTCCATTCCCCCCCCCCGTGCATTAGTTAACTAAACAGTCTGTTAACCAGCTGCTAATCTCCTGTGACAGCGTGGCAGTGTCCCACGAGCTGCAGAGGTGTGCATACAGTATGACTAATTACACTGCACTGCTAATGTGATGGAGGGAGAGCAAACAGCCCTCAGAGCACCCTCTGAGGCTGATGTGCTGTGATCCCTAGAGCCCAGCTGTACCAAACACTAAGTACACAGGGCATCAGGTAATCTCCTCGACCATGCAGCCACTTGTAGGAATTTATGATTGGGAAATTGGGATTGCTGCAGTCAGAGCTGCAGCACTCACACACACAGAAATTGCAGAAAGCTACAGTCACTTGCATATTGTCAGAGATCATCTTTCTAAAGCTCTCTGGATAGTTTTCCTAGGTCAAGAGTTTCATTTCAGAGAACAACCGTGCCAGCCCTAACTGGCACAGCCTCTGAGTGAGCACAGATAAATGCTCTCACGAAAAGGGCGAGTTGCTTATAATCTCCCATTGTTCATGGGTGCTTTACCAGCTGGCAGCAATGGATTAACATGTATTCACTGCAAACGTTGATCTTTGGGATTCACTGAGGTGAAAACAAAGGAATCAGCCATGGATTTCTGACTCCTGCACCTAAAAGTTAAATATGTTAATAGCAGCTGTGCTAACATACTGAGAGCAGCCACAGCTTCCCTCATTGCACTTGATCATGATCAGTCATTCAGATGCAATAACTGAATGGTTTCTAATTGTTAAGAGCCATGGCTAGCAAAGGGCTTTAGCTTGTGGCTTGTAAAACAGATAATGGCTAAAGCACATGGGAGAAGTTTAACAAGTAAATCTCTGTATTTTATACTAAAAACTATTGTTAGGAATGACAGCCACTCTCTACCAACCCAGACACAGGCCTCAAAACACTAAGGAGACCTACATTTGTTCTTATACTCTGTTTTGGGTTCAGTGGAGGGGAAAAAAAAAATCCATCCCACACTTCTAAACATGCCATTACAGAACATCAACATTCAAATCTCCATGGGCCAGATTCAGACTCAACACAGTTCAGTTTTATCTGGGGTGAGAACTCTAATTACTGGGGGGAAAAAAACTAACCAGAAAAGACACAGGTTTGATAAGGCAGATCTTTTTGCACCACTTGACAGAAAAACACTTAAAGCAAAAGAACTAATCCTAAATGGTATATAAATTAGCCTGTTTTCAAGAAAGAATACAGTAAGCTTTATTCTTCAATTATGCTCTTTGACAAGGCCAATCTCCAAGGAACATTTAAACAAGGATCTGTAGTAGAAAGACATCATATAGTAGGGGTAGTAAATTAATTAGGATTTTCATTGCTAAATTGCTAATTGACACAGGATAAGAATGGGAACTGTAATATACTCGACCATATAGCAGTCTTGCAAAACAACCACAGAATGTTTTTAATTACTAGTTAATTAAGAATAAAGTTTAAAAAATTTACAATAGGAGAAACTACTACTTTATGCTATTCACATATGAGAGCCTGACCATTAACCCATAGAAAATGGAACTATGCTAAAAATTGCTATATAAGCAAAGATAATGTCAGGCACTCACAAAATTATAAGTAGACCCCAAAGTAACAACTACATTAGCTTTGAACTCATTTGGGATATTTTTCATGGTGTGATAACACAGAAGGACTTAGAGGTTGAGTTTTCAAGTTTTCACTATAGGAAATACTGCTGATGAATGAAGTCTCAGATCCCCTGGTCTTCACTATGAGTTTTTTGCATTGCCCTCATGGGACAAGACTCAGGCCTTGCAGTTACATTTGAGCTTCTGTGAGTATGATCAATTTGCATCCCCAGGGGCCATTTCACTGGCTTCTATACTGACACTTTCAAAGAGCTGACCAGGCATATGGCTGCCAAGTGCCATTAACCCTGCTGAGTTTCATCAGCAGTCACACAACATTGTGAGCACTTACCCAGCATAACCCCAGGCATTGCTCCTGCAGCTGGTCAGAGTTCTGCCATGAGCTGCAGTGACAGCAGTGTCCTGCTCCCCACCTCCCAACTTCTCAGCAGAATCCCTATTTCCATAGGCAAAATGCAAAAACTCATGCTCAGCAGCCTTCATCCCCATCTCTCCAGAGGTACCTCAGTAGGGTCAAAGCCTTCAGCTCTCTGAAGCCCATGGATCTGCTGAGGAGCACAATCTCATAGCCCCTGGGAGCCTCCACTCAGGCTCCAGCACCCACAAAATTCACTTCAATCCTTTGTCAAAGGCAGCCTTGTTTAAACTGAACAAAGGGGAACGAGGAGCAACAGGACACTGGTTATCACTCACCAGGCAGTGCACCCACACCTGTTTTACCTAAAGCTCAGCTGGGCTCAGCTGGTACAAACATCTGGAGAAGGCAGGGTGCCTTGCCACTGAGCCCCTTTGCTAACAGCACTTCAACATAAATGTAATAAAACAAGCCAGTGAATGCACAAAATTCACAAAATGATACATGGATCACCTACTTTGTCCACATTTACTACACATCGTCATCATCTACGGCAAAAATGAGCATTACAACTGTAAGTGCATGGAAGACTGAAAAACAACAGGGAGCACAGAGTAGCAGAGGGAATTAAAGTATTTGCATTTCATCTCATGTCAAAGAATTTGTTAACAAAATAGAATATGAAGATCAGTATTCCACAATTCATAAGAGTCCCCTTAGCAAAATCTTCATAAATAGTAGCACTAACATAATTGCAGACTATTGACAAGAAGAAATTAAGGATTGATCTGGCATGGATAAGGAAGTGCTTCTAATCTTCACAGTCTGTCATTCCATCAGGCCACACTTCCTAAAATATTAACTGGAACATATAATATGAAGAACAAAAGAAATTGTCTCCTCCCCTTTACTGGTCCATGCAAAATTACTTCTTACATCATATTCTCCATGGTTTTAAATTAATCTGGCAATGGGGCCCAGAGCTTCACAGCCCTCACCGATGAGAAATAAAGCAAGTGGACTTAAATTTGCCTTTGCTCAATTTCATCTCCTAGTATCATCCTTTCCATACCTATGAGTTATCAAGAAGACAGAGCCAAGACTTCCTTTCAGAGATGTATTGCAGGCAAAGGACATATAGTGAAAGAAAAAAGGGCCAAATACAGATAAGGCTGTGCTGTGTGCATCCTTGGAGACAACCAAGGCCCTACTGGACATCCTGTTCTGACTCTGCCTTGAGTGGGGTGAAGTGGACTGGAGATCTTCCTCAGGTCCCTCCCAGCCTAAATGATCATATGGTCTCATTACATCTTGTTACATTTCTGGGCAGTCTGAAATAATTCTGTCTACTTTCTTGTTTCAACTTGCATTTGTTAAGTATCCTGTAGGCAGTGGCAGGGACAGTGACAGGAAGAGAGATCTGCATAGGTTAGCCAAATTTGGATGGGAGACCACATCTCAATGACCCATTCCATTTGTTCACTAGCCTGGCTCCTAGCTCCCCTACAGACAGCTTTGCAGCAAGGCTGGCTGTTCATTCTGATAGTCTCCTGTGGCTGAAATGAGTCCTTGTCAGGAATGAATAAGACATGTTCAGTGTTCCCAACTCTCACAGCATATTTGAAGCCTGAGCCCCTAAAGGCACTTGAAATTCTTAATGCCCATTCTTTTCTTCCACAGAGCAGATATGTCTAACTTGTTCCAGATACAAAATATCAGCTCAGACCCCTTAAGACCTATCCAGAATGCACTGATTTCATTTGGTATCTTAGGATTTTGGTACCTGGCTCATAAATACCTAGAGCTTGCAGTAGTGATGTTTGCCATACATTTTGGGCTAGGAGACCCACCTAGCAGAATATACACAGGTAGAAATGTGAAGGGAAACAGAAGGGAAAGAAACCCCGGCAATAAGAACTATGCATAACTGCAGATAGACAAGGGACCTATAATTCATATGCAAAATGTAACATTATAGCAACTTAATTTGGCTTTGAGTTTATAAGGCAATAAACAAGCCCTAAAAAACTCTTCTGAGAAGCATCACCACTCCCTTGGGCTGAGGTCCTGCCATTTATTTGCCAGAGGACTTTATTGTGTCATAAAGCATAAGCCTAGTGAAGCACAAGCAAAGTATTTCTTGCTCTGTAAAACTGTAATATCACACACAGTTATTTACTGCATGGTAGTCCCATTATTTTTGGTCTCCTCCCAGTGTTAGAAGTTGGCATTTTAGGAAAGAGCATTGCTGTCCCAACTAAAGAGAAACTGCCTCTTTTCCTTGACAAAAAAGAATTGTCCATTAGGAGCTTCTGACTGCTACACAATTTTAACATTCTGGCCACCCCATTTTGGTGCTTCCTGAGTGGGGAATAGAGAAGACAACATCATCAGTTTTCAAATTTTGATATTATTAGAAAACAAGCACATTTAATACAATAGACTAATTCAATAACACGATCAACTTAAGAAGCTGAAGTGCTCTCTAGCTAGAGAAACCATTTATTAAGTCAAGATCACAGTCCCAGGCAAAGCTACTAAGTTATGAAAATTACATAATCAGAACAAAATTGACTGACTCTAGGGCAGGACATGCTTGGCACACAGGTTTGTATAAGGATTTGGGTTTTTTCCAAGAGCACCATTGGGTTCATATTTGTATTAGTATATTAGTACTGGTGTATTAATAAATGTTTTATTACCTTCTAGAACTGATAACATGGGATACATCAACGTAGGCAGATAAGAGGGCTGTCTTTTAGCTTTAATAATGAAAATTTTCCCAGGTAAGAAATTGTGATTTTAGTTCCATCTTCCTCTCATTCTGTGCTTGTGTGTACGCACACCTTAGGGAGAGCAACGGATAATTGTTCTATCAACATGCAGCACACGTCTTCATTTCAAGAATGAAGATTTTGGAAGCTATACTATGGAAATAAAAGACAGGAATAATGTGAAATTAAAACAGAAACATAAGAAATAAGAGAAATCTGAAGAAGGAATGACTGAAAGAACACAGATGATAAAGAGTGTGTCAAAGGAACAAACACCAGCACTAGGGAAGCCTGTGTTCCAGGCAACAGGCCTTGCTGGAGCCAGGCTGGCTTCCCATATGTGCAGAATCCATGAAAGACATTTCTGTTCCAAAATAATTCAACTGAAGCAGTCTGCTGGACCTTTGTTCCCATAACAGCAATTCACTTCTCTAAATTCTATGAGTTTGGCACTGTGATGAGAAATATCCTAGTCTTTCATTAAAACACTGGGTAAAGCACGGTAAGATACGAAAAACAATCTGATCAATTTACTGTACTTCAGAAATAGCCAGTTTCATTTTTCTTTGAGAAATAAAGCAAACTTCTGTCTTGATTGACATCAGTGAATTCTTCTTGTTGCTAGCATAAATTCACACAAATAAATCTATGCAACATGGACTGTATAAGTTCATTCTTACTTATAGTCTTTGGCCAGAAGATACTAACAAAAAAAGGAAACAAGGTCAATGTTATTATCTCCATTTCACAGCTGAAAGCCTTCCTGAGAGAAGAGTTTTCAGTTTTCAGTTGTGAGGCCTAAGTTTTTATTTCCCATGAAAGGTTTGTATTTTGCTTGAGCCTTTCAGCTTCCATAGCCCCCCCATAAATACAGAATATTAATTTTGAAACTCCAGTTTAACATCTGGTCTTAATACATGTTCTTCCCTTGCAGTATCCTTGTGGCAGTAGTCTCTCAATAATTTATTCCTTTAGCTCATATCCCATCAACAAAGCCCCTGGCATGTTAACTGAGAAACTGTACACCTTTTTTTCAATAGGTACATAAATAACTCTTTCATGTGCAGCCATAGCAAAAAGTACATACTTTGCACTTTATGAGCACAGAACAACTGTAAAACAAAATGGATAAAATTTTAGCCTCACTGATCTCAGTGCCAAAACTCCTTACTGATTTCAATATGGCCAAGATTTGATCTAGGTTCTCAAATTTTCACTGGAGAATGCTTGCAGGTGAAGGCTTCCAGGCTGTGGTGCCTAATTCACAGAGCCAGGTCTGTGGAGAGAACATGGAGGGAACATTCTTTTTTTTATTTTCGCATGATAAACTATTTGAAATTCTTACACTTTCCTTTTGTCTTCTTCTTCCAGAAAAAGGGTGAATGACCTTCTTGTCTATACAGTGCCATTTACTTTCCTGGGCAGCCAAGGCCAGCAATGGTTTAAAGGAGCAACTTGTCTCAGGAAAATACAGATTTTATTTTTCAGAAATGAGATTTTTATCTCTCAAGCTTTGAGAAGAAATAGATCTGCATCTATGTTTCTGGGGTTTTTTTTCCCCAAAATCTCCCCATCTTATCAGATTAACCTTTATTTAAGTCAGCAATATGCAGTTTAAGGAGCCAGTGTTCTGTGCTTTTGCACTTTGGTGTTCAGGACTAGAGAGGGAAGGAGAGAAGGGACATAATTAAAAACAAAATAATTCTAGATTTTAACAAAACCTAAAATAATGTAAGTGAAAACAACTTTTATCTGCAAACATGGATTTTAAAATAACATTTCATTATAGTAAGTCAAAACCGTTTGAGTAGTTGTAATGGCAAGTAAATGGGGCCAGATCAGATTCCCCCTTCTCCTTTCCTTCCCCTTTTCCTCCCAGCTAATTTGCTTATGAATGTGAGCAAAGCATTAAGCAAATACCCCTTCCTGTATGAGGCTGAGGAGAGTATTAAGACATTTTAATCTCAGGAAGAGAAAATGCAGAGTAATCTGCTTCTTGGGGTGGCAAGTATGGAATGATTCACACAGAAGAGGATTAAGTTCTCACAGAAATGCAACACTCAATAGGATCTCCAGAGTTTCTGGGTCTCGTTTCCTGCCATTGTATATTTTCTACTAGTAAATTTATTGAGATCCATCACAAAGTGTTTTCCATTTTTGCTCCATCACACAGTAGGAAACTCACTACTCTGAAGGTTTGAAATCATTCTCTCCTAGCACTCAGGATCTTTGAGGTTAAACTGGGGGAGAGAGACCTGTAATATCTGCTGACATAACAATGAATCACTACCACAACACCTCACAGCTTGCATTTTCTGGGCAAGCCAAGCTTTTGCAGCAACTGTTTATAAAGCTGTAGTCCACTCCTCCATCCCTTTAAAAATCTGTTCATACAGTTGGATATGGGTGGCCAACTCCCCAGGAATGGGGAAAAAGTCACTGGTGCCTGAAATCTACTGCAAATCTAGTGCAAACCTATTGCAGCTACCTCATGAGCTGAGTATGCCAGAAGTGTGTCCTGACCTCCCTATTGAGATCAGACTGCCTCAGAAAACAAAAAGATGAGTGAGAAGACCGAAAATCCAGCCCTGAATATTAACTCTATAAAGCAACTGAATACATAAAAGGTTCACAATACTTGATAGTATATTTTAACATTTGTATTTTGAAAGATTCAAGTGATGCCTCCCAACATCACTACACTTTTACTAAGAGTAGGTCATAGAAATCTTCAGCAAAACAAATGCATTTACTATGGTCCAGGAAGATAGGCACTGAGCTAGATCGTGCACAAAAAAACAAATTCAACATCACAGTTTTAACCAACAAGGAAGAAAAAAACATTACTTGGAGTTTTGATAATGGTGTATAGATAAGTAGGACACACAACAAAAGCGAAGCAGATTTTTATGACTAAAATCTCTTGCAAGATTGATTTGTGTAGCCGTGGCAGTAAAAGTATGTAAGCAAGGCTAATGAACAGGGATTGCATCTTCTTTGGACAACTAATACAGTGGAAATGAATAAACCATCAGGCACACTTTTTTGCATCCTAAAACACAATTTACTAAGTAAATAAAAGCCATATAAAATTTATAAGAGAGAAAAAATATGTAAAGACAATCAGGCCTACCAATCTTGCTAGCACCTCCTCAAAAGTGCAGGCAGTATGAGAAAGTCATTCCAAACCAGCATTTTCTAAGGGTTTCAACACCCATGGTGAATATGGAATTCAAAAAGAAGTGTAGGGACCTGCCATGCAGCCAAGTTTATTTTGTTTCTGGGACAAGGGAAAAAAAGAATAGAAACAAACATCCTTAGATTTGGACTAGATATAAGGAAGAATTTTTTACAATGATAGTGGTGAAACACTGGGACAAGTTGCCCAGAGAAGTGGTGGATGCCCCATCCTTGCAGGTTTCCAGGTGTTGGATAGGACTCTGAGCCACTTCTATTTGAAGGTGTCCCTGCTCATTGCAGGGGAAGTTGGAATATGTGACTTTAAAGGTCCCTTCCAACCCAAAATATTCTATTAACTTCTCTCCTTTTTTCCATCTCAACACCAGTAGAGAAAGGCTCTGGGCTTGGTTTCAACTGTACCTGACACTGCAGGAGGCAAAGCACAACATCTTCTCTCACACTACTGCATGAGCTCTGCAACAGCAAGAGGGAGAAGGAATCTTGCAGGAGACAATGCATATCCTAGGTTACCTGAATCACACTGTACTGCTTTCAGTTCCTGGAAGGCTTTTCCCTCCACTGGAAGGCAAATTTTACCATCTCTAGCTAAGGATCCAACTGCAAGTGATAGCTTATTTTTCTGCCGTATTTGAACCTATATGTAAACTTTGTCTGTTCATTTGTCCTTTGCTTACCTGAATGTTGGATGCCTTGACAAACTGCACTTTCTTTAAAAAAAGTACTAAATATTAAATCCTAATTTCATAGCTCTATTACAGACACATTTAGTGAGATCAAAATTCCTGTATTCTTGTACATCCCACTCTAAATTCAGAACGATCATTATAATTTGAACAATGTCTATACACACTCTTTTTTCACCTTTTGCTGTATTGAAATTTGAGACCTGATTGTGAGATCTGAGATCTATTCAACCCTTTAGTATTATTTTAACCTGAATAAACAGCTATCTTAATAGTGCTGGCATCAAAAGCACAGTCCTCCCATTGTACCATGCACAGACATAACATAAGCATGTCACAAATTGCCCTGTGAGAGAAGAAAACAAAGCAGAATAAAACATGGCTGAACTGATGAATGGGTTTTGGACCAGAGTGTGTCAGTGATAAGAATAATGATTTTACTGCTGTGTAAATATTGTAATATGCACAATCAATTAACAATTTTCAATATTTTCTCAGAGAGCTGATAAAAATTATTAAGCTTCAGGCTCATTTCAACAATGTTTAAATGAAGGTGGAAACCTACAGCAGGAATCAATCTACTAGCATAGTCACCTAGGATTTAGGAATATAACTCAAGTAATTTTTTCTTATCTTACGGAGAGCACTGTAGAAGGTATTTCAATTTATTGTGGATAACAATCTATCAAAATAAACCTGGTCATTACATACCCTGAATACAAATGAGGCAGCAAGAAAATATAAAGGAAACATGAATTTTTAATTAAGCCTGTGATGGTTCACAGATTCTGAAGCTCTCAGTCTGAAAACAAAGATCTTCCGAAGTTTTTATTCAATTTATGTGCTTCTATAACATAAAATATCAGACCTATTAAAACACACCATAGGATATTTTTAGATTAGGAAAGCACAGAGATGAAGCTCTTCTAGTACAGTGTAGAGCAAGAAATTCCTGAATCTATAACACCAGTTCAAACTAGGTATTGCATCCCAGTCCCTCAAGCCACCAATCAAGGCACAACTCCAGCTGCCTCTCTACCACATCAGGTTTAAATATCCCACTCTGAACCTAATATCCTGCCATGAAGTAGCTTGGTTTGTGGCCACAAGCTACTCAGTGTTTTACTTTCAGATTCAGGCTGCTAAAGTGAGACCAGCACTCTCATAACCTAGAGTGGCAGAGGCAGCATTTCCATCCTGCAGCCATCAGTTTTCACATGCAAAAGGCTGAAGCCTATGACCAGAGGTCAACGAAAACAATAATTTCTCAGTGTCTGTGCTCTGATGAGAGATTTCCATAAGGTGACCAAAAGGATTCATAAAAGCAGCACATCAAGATAGGGGCTTAAGGTGCCAGCAGAAGGCACAAAAAAGGCTGCCAGAAAGTTCAGAGTAACTCCCTGCAGAGGGGTACCCTAGAGAGCCTTAGAACTATTGATACAGCCATCATGAATACACTGCCCTTGTGCTTTATTTCCAAAGAGAAACACCTTGGGAGGGGCCCTGAGGTAATTCCCCTTCTGGGGGTTTGGCTGCCTGTGTTCAGGGCCAACCTGGAGACAGCACTGCCCTTCCTCCTGCTGCCTCTGGAGGGGCTCCAGAGAGTGCTGCTGGAACACCTCATTCCCTCAGGAGCTGGTTTAATTTTGCTTGCCATGGGCACCTTGGGGCCAAGAAGAATGAAAGACTTTTAAACACTAAATGAATTAGCTGGTAAACAGGTGGTTACAAACTATTATTTCTGGCTGAAATTAATGTAGCAGTAGTATTTTGATAAATTCTAATAGGAAAAACTCAGAAGTTCTTCATAGTATTTAATATAAGGGAAAATTAAAGTGCTGGCATTTTTATGGTGTTCTAATTAATGAGGACCTAGAGTGGAATTCTCATACAAATACAGTACGTATTGTGTGACAACCCCATTAATACCAGAGAAGCTAATTATGATTAGTGCTATTACACTGAGTACTAAATGAATTAACAATAATGAGGCACTCCTAATACTATCATCACATTTGTGCCTACATTTTAATGGATAGGTTTCACCTTGATTAGAGCTGCTAAGTTATTAGCAGCAAACAAAATTATCTCTTCGTAATTTTTCTTTGCCCTGTATTCAGAAATCAAAGCTCATTTCTCAGAATGAATTGTTACTCATGAATATCCAATGTCTTTCTAGCCTTTCATCAAACTGTTCTCACAGCTGTTCATAAAAATAAACTTCAATCATTTGGCACTATTTGTAGTCCTAAACATTTTGACCAGACAATACCAACTTCTTTGAGCTTCTTTACTAGGGTGCCAGGTACCTGGAGCCTTCCTGTAACTCACTGGGCAAAAGATAACCACTTGCCATCACTTAGGAACCTGAATCAAGAAAAGTAAACCCAAAGAACTGAACTTACAAGAAAACTTGAAAGATGAAGGAGTCAGCTTCAGACACAGTGATGAGCAAGCAAGTCCCAGATTAAGAAGTCACAGAGCAGTCAGAAGGGACCCTGGTCAGCCTTGAACACTTTAGTCTCCAGCCCCCAGCCAGAAGTGGGTTTGCACACACTGCAGGCTTTAAGCACAGCAAGCCAAACATTGTCAGGGCATTTCTAATACAGAACATCCTCTCTTTGTGCAATAAATCCAGCGTGTAAGGAAAAGGGAAAGGGGATGGGAACAGAAGCAGGATTTCCTACAAAGATGCAAGTGCCTGGGCAGCAGGTACATGGCAAGTGCAGTCCTTCCTGAGCATCCTCAGCACACATGCACAGCCCTGTGAGCTCTGAGTGGTGGCACTGAACAACGCACACTCTGGTCATTTCTGCAAGCTCAGCGTGTGGGAGCAGTACCAGGCTAGAAGACATTCTCAAACCTTATACCATTATTATTTGTTATTACTATTTATACCAGTATAAAATGTCCTCACAATCCTCTTAAGCACCATTTCAACTAGAAGAGGAGATGCACCCAGGAAAACCCTGTCAATTGTTATCCTTAATCTTTGATGGAGGAGTTGACTGATGCCATTTCTTACTTTGTCTCAGTTGATCCCTCTGTTGCTACCAACTGATGTGGTTTTGCCTTCTAAGAACCGATTCTGATGCAGACACACACAAAAAGAATAGAAAGGAAAAAAATTTACTTATAGGAAAGTAGGAAGGGCTGGTGGGGAAAAAAAATCAGGGAGCTGCCAGAAGTCTGTATACAAAAGAAGAATAAATCTGAGCATGAATGGACTGTTTTAATAATGGCAGTTGCATGAAAAGTACGTCCTAGAGAGGACTGCTTCTGTGTGATTTATGTTACTTCCTGAAGCTCATCTCTACTTACCTGTAATTACATTATCCCTGCTTGCAGTATGTTGTTTCAATCGCTATCACAAAGTCAGCTAGTTTCACGTGATCATGGGATATCCTTTGGATTCTCTCACTTCTGTACTGCTCCCAGAAACTCAATAGCCAGAGTACAGCTAAGTGCTTCTTTAAAATCAGTTCATAGTCAATGTAACAAAGCCTTTTGTGATGATTTAGTACATTGGTTTAAGGAAGAAAAAAAAAAATTGTTTCTTGCGGTGAGCATTCAAAAATCTATCCACTACCTCTGGAGCTATAAAGCCTCTTTGAGAAGATGTTCTCTGTCTTCCAAATGATATTAGAACATGGAACTTAGAAAAGCAGTATTTGCATAGCAGTACCCAATACATAAAAGTTCACAAAAATTCATGCAGAGTATTTTGTTGGGTTTTGTTTTGAGTTTGGTTTTGGGTTTTATTTACACAGAGGAGTTGGATAGTATTATTTCACAGTTTATGTTTCTGATTTATATTGACAAAGGTTATCAGGACAGATTTTACTGTTCACTATGAAATACTGCTCTTGCTGACTTCCAATTTCAGGCATATTCATGCCTTACAAAGTAGTGGAATTCAGTTTAATTAAAACTTGCAGTGTTTTCATTTGGGAAGATGTTAAAGGCAATAAATTTTAAAGTGTAATCAGGAAGTGGCAGAGCTGGTTTTCATCTCACTTATGCTGGTAGCTCAGTGGAAATAACAGTGTTATGCTAGTGTAATAACTCTTGAGAGAAACCCTAACTTTTCAGAAGACTTGGTCCAAGGTCACAGTCTTTAAATAGTACCTTCCTTCTTGAATAAACCTTCTCATTTCACTGGCCTTCCCAGTAAAGAAAAAAAAAAACAAACTCTTATAGTAACAGAAATAGAGCTATCATAGTTTTAAAGGGTAGTCAACATGTACCAACCTATTTCACTATACTGCCTACTTTTAACAGATAGCCAGTTCTGGTTTGAAACACAGCTAAGCCATTAAAGAACACAGTAAGTATTTGTTCAATAGCTCATCAGTGCACGTTGCAGTTATGGTTACAAATTTAGGATCAAACCTGGCAGCACAGGTTCAGGTAAAACTTGGGGTTTTCTTTGCATTGGTAGGGAGCCCTCCTGGTCCGGGTTCATGATCTACTCAGCAACCAGGCAGAGCTTGAGATTAATGTGTGATTTTAAAGACAGTAACCAACAGAAGAAATAAATGTAGCATGTTTTTTTGCAGCATGCTTTCAGAGGGGAAGAACTGTTACCCTGGAAAAAAAATCTATAGATTTCTGTTTGTCTACAACAGCAGCAAACATTAAATATCTGTGAAAACCCCTTCCCCAGCACACCCAGCTACTTGAGTGCCTGCTAGTGCACAATTCCTGTGAGGGATTGATCTGCTGCTCTGCAGGCTGATGTCTGATGTTCAGCCTTTCTTAAACACTCCTGACACTGTTTCCAGTATTTTTTCTTCACCTTGTTTCCTGCCAAGTTAAACAGCAATTTGTAAGTACCTCCTACAGTTATTCATTGCTTCTGAATACTTTCCAAAAGGAATTACCTGTGATAAAGAAAGGCAGAAGCACAGGTAGCTAGAGGTGTGGGAGAAGCTAAGTAATTTAGGTGCACAATTTTAGAAAAGCATTGATTTTTTTTTTATTAAACACCAGAAATATTTAATGTTTCTGCATGGAGACTTCCAGCAACAAAAGATATTATCAACACTGACTGATAACAAAGGCATATAGACCATGCAGAGAAAATCATGTACAGTTCACTCTCTTAAGATGCCTGATTCTTAAGCCTAACTATCTATTAAGTAAATTACAGCATTATTCTTGCTGGTTCAACCAAGCCCATGCTGTGGAGACATTATGTCCAGTCTGGATGTCCAATTTTTAAAAAAGAGGTTGAAAAAGTGTTTTAGACTCTGGCAAGACACAAAAGAATGATTCAAGAACTGTAAATCTTATTTCAAAAGTGAACAACTGGCAGAAGCTTTGGAAGTTTCATTTTTCTCTGAGAAATTCAGAAGCATGATGAGATCAGAGTCTTGCATGAAGACATAGTATTTGCATAGACATGAGTTTAGAGCTGTTAAGAAGAGAGCTTGCTTGAATCTTTTACAAAAAGGCATGGCAGAATGTAGACAGAGGTAACAAACTATTTTAACAGATTGTTAACAAAACAACCTATTGTATAGGTCATTTCAATCTCATATATCAAGGTTCAATGCCTTTCCAAAATATGCTGGTGACAATATGGATGAAACAACATGCTCTGCCCTGTACAGGAAGTGCATTTTCAGAAATGTCCCTTCCAACCTTCAAAACTAATAGTAAAGTTAATGAGAAGTCTCCTTATAATGAAAGATATTATAAAGTCCCAATCCAGCACATCAAATAAATATGCACTTGTATCAGCAGAGTTTCAATTATCTCAGCCAAAATACTATCAAGATGCTCCTCCAGCAGCTCAGTATCCACACACTAGACAATCATATTGTAAGAAACCAAGAGTTTAGAATTTAAGGAAGGAGGGGAAAAAAAACAGAGAAAGCCTTGGAGAAAAGAAGCATAAACCTGTGCCACTCACCAGGGGCCACAAAGGGACATGGAAGTCAGAGAGACCATGCAGGAAATTAATAAAGAGATGATGGTGAAAATAGAGCTCCAAAGACATTCCTATTCCTATCACAGTCTCTTTTCCCATAGCACACCTGGTAAGTACTGGAGAGAATCCTTAGTGCACACACTGGCAAGGTGGTAATATCCTTAGAGGGAAGAGATTAGTTTAAGCAATATACTTCTCCAAGGATATCTTCTATTCTGAACTTTATTAGAGAGAATAAACATTATACAAGAGAGAAAAAACCTACTGGAATCATCACAGGGAGCTCCTATCTCTTATTCAAAATGAACTGACTGTGATTTGTGCTGGAGACTGTTAGAAAAGGTTTATTTCACCTAAAAAGAGAAGACAACTCAAAACAATGATTTTTATGTGGAAGGTGATAGAGTCACCTTTTCTGAAAAACAGAGTGCACAGTACTCATCAAAATCTTTTGGACAAAACTGTCTAGCTCGTGGGCTTCAGTTCTGAAGAATAAGTGCAGACTATTTGAGCAGACAGGAATGCAGTCATGTACATAGGATACAGCCTAACACAACCATAAAGCCCTTACCAAGTCCTTTTTTGTGCAAGAGGCTCCTTTATGTGGGCACCTGGTACCAGACAGAATGCACATCTTTAACTGCATGTCACCCAAGCTTCAGCTCACATATGGATTATTCTAAGTCTTATTATAACAGACTATTTCCTACAATGATGGTGATGATGTCTTAAACCACAGTAACAAAATTAGTTTTCATCACAGTGTGAATCTAAGTCAGTATTGCCTTCCAGCTCTGCATTTATAAAAGTGTCAATCTCAAAATGATGTTGAGGTACCTGTTAGAATACACCATCAAGTGGCAGCTGCTGGAAAAGTATATTTAGATTTATTTAGCCTACAGAATTTTTCAACACATCATAAGTTTAGTGTATGCAAAATGTACATTAAAACATTAGGGCTCATGAAAAAAAAAGTCTAATGGCCATTTATATGTACATAGGCTCATCTGTAAAGACAGCACAATTGCTTGCAGTAAGTTCAGTCCTCATTCAGGCACTTCTTAAAAATGCATTGACTTGCAGATGCACTGCACACCTTTGCTTCCCAAGGAAACCATGATGGTTGCACAGTTGCTGTCATGCCAAGTGCTACACAGTTCAGGTTTCCTCTTTACTGAGATGATCGACATAAACACACAGACACCAAGAGTATATTGACTATTCATTACAGAACTTTCATTTTAGGCACACTTAGAGATGTAAATGTCCAATAATATTCTTTTCTTAAGGATCAGTAGACCATCAGTACTCTTCCTAAGTTTATGGATGCTTTCCAAAACTAAAGATCATGATGGGAGAACTTACCAATTTCTTCACCAGCCTTAACTGACAGATACTGATTTATATCTCACTCATATTCTGCCCAAGTTGCATATAAGACATTGTTCAGGAAGTATTATAACACTTGCCCAGAAGTTCCAGTGCCCTTTTTTAATGTACTTCTTATTCAGGATCTTTAGCTGTGGTGATAAGGAGACACCGTGCAGCTAATTTTCTATCTGAAGGTTTAAGTCCCCTCCTCCGTTATGAGCTGCACACATATACTAGGCTTTGATGGTAGATCAGATTGCCATCCTAGTAAAGCTGCAGATGAATCCCAGTGCTCAAATAAGTCCTGTAAAGCATCTATCAATTCTTTTTCTCCTAATATTTCTGAAGGATTGTATTTGCAAATATATCAAGATTTTGATAAAGTTTTTTAATGTAAAATAATTTAAAATTGCTAGAGACTATTGAAATAAGTTATTTTTGTACATAAAAAAGCATTTGCTTTTATAATTATTTATCTATATTTAAAGATCATTTTTTAATTTTTCCTATAACATGTACTAATATTTTGGCCAAAGCGTTTATTCATTGTTGTGCCTTTCTGGAATGAGTTTGAGTTTCTGCAGCATCACAGTATAATTTTATACCCTTGTTTAAAATCAAAGTTTAAGCAATTTGCCTTTTAGCCTTTCAATGACTTATGGTATCACATCTGTCTTTGTTGATAACGACATTCCTTTTAACATACGAAATAAAATATGTACATCTTTTATTGTTCTGCATTTAAAATCAAGCACATGAAGGTAATTCTGTCTCATTTCAGCTTTTGACTTTTATAAGGAACTAGTTCTTTACAAACTCTTTGATTCATTAAAAATTTGCCAATAGAAATCTAATACAAAAATCCATTAGAAGAGCTCCTCATTTTATCCTAATACTATTCATCCAGATTTCTAATTTCATTTTAATAACTCCTCTTTTAAAGGTTGTAAGAGCTATGTCATACACATCTATTACATTAACTTTTTAAAAAGCCTGAAATGGAGGATGGCTAGGGTTTTTTTCTATTCTATAAATAGACTGGAAGAAAAATACTCTCCTTTTAGTCTAATAAATTACTCCACGCTAAACAAAGAATTTTTCTTCCAAGCACTGAACTTGTACATCAGTCAGTCTTAGATTTAGTTGACTAAAAAGAACCAAAATATATTATTTTCCTGCACTGTATATACACTTTGAAATGTAGAATTTGGGAAATTAAAACATTCTTCTTATCTTTACAGAAAAGAACAAAAAAATATAGAACATTGTTACATATCTTTTTTGTACGGATTTAATGAAAAGCAAACTGTGACTCTGGAAACAGCACTTCAGTGAGCCAACATAGTTATAACTATTTCACATGCTGTGCCCTTTAAACATATGCCAATTAAAAATTAAAGCCACAATTTCTCTTCACGAAAAAAAAAGCTATTTAACTCACTGTCTTTGATTTGTTGTTGTTGTTGTAATTGTTCTATCATAATACAGTTTTCACAAGCACACAAAATCTTTGCAGATATAGTTAGAACCATGTTATATTGGAACTTTTCCACACCAATCCTGTTATCAAGTGATTCTTCCAAGTGTCTGGGAACGTATCTTACTGAACCATGTCAAGCAGTGCCAGTTGTTAGAGAATTGTTTCTTGGAATGTGCAAATTACACTAAACAACAAAATACTGCCTTGCTGTGGAAGATGCACCACATCACATAGCAAAATTTCCTTGCATAAAACCACCCTGAGTGAGAAGTAAAGGACCAGTGAATAAAACTTGAGCTGCACCAGGATCTTGTGATCCTACTGAATTTTTCCAACGACAAAACGGGCTCAGCACACAGAAAATTCCACATATACCATGACACACACTATTAAACTGCAGAAACAGATTTTTCCTGTGAGAGACTTAGAATCAGATTCTTTTTAATGTACAGATTTGTTGACACTGCTGGATTATGATGCATGATACGTTGCATAAGAATTGAAGAAATTCTACATGAATAAGGAATAATTTTTAACTGCAATATTAACAGACGAGCAGCATGCTTCTTGTTCCTATTACAACTTTATGGTTATAACACTATAGCTTCCTATAAATCATTAATGAAAGTGATGATTATTATTTTTCATTTTCCACTAGTACTACCATGTGTGCAATAATATCACACATTGCTAGCTACATTTTCCACCTCAGAATCACTGAGGTTTTAGTGGAATACAAAAGAGGAATGCATAGAGCTGTGTTTGAGTAAGTGCATTTGAAAAGAAAAATTGACTGGCCCTTGCAAGTTAAAAAGCAAGCTAACTGACTCGATACATTAAAAACGCAGAGCTCCACTATTTTTTATTGGCAGACTGTTGAAGAAGTTTTTTTAATTGTTGATTTTTTTTTACTGTAGTTCAGCTTTAAGTATTTCTTGTTTTATTTTATAGAACAGAGATTTCTAAAATATAGTTTGAAGCATAATATGGCCTCAATAGTAGAAGAGTTTTTTCAGCACTGCATTGTAAAATCATAGCAAAGAAATGTAGGACAGCACAGATACATGTATGAGAATTATATAGCAATTAATTAATAAGCTTCAGCACTGTTCAATGGTTTAGTTCTGCTCAAGGACAGAATAAAATTAAGTAACTGGGGGAATAGATTCTAACCATCTATCTATATTCTAACAGAAGATGGATCATTACTAGAAAAAGACTGCCTGTGACAATACAGTACCTCCCATGGAAACAGAAACTGGGAAAACATTACAAATTCACAGACGTCAACTATTCTGCAGCTGATGTTCAGCAACAGATTTGGATGGTCCCTCTGAACACTCTACACCCTCATTAAAGACCATTGTCTGTAAAAGCAAAAAAATAAACAGTAATCAGAGGGAATAACAATCTTTCTAGATTACTTCTGTCAATAAATACTCTGCAGATTGCTTCCATCCTTATGTTTAATGGATCCATTACTACAAAAAAATGCTAAGCAAGAGCAAGCCCACAGTGAAGTGTGCTCTGGGGTTTGCAGTCACAGAGGACCAGAACAGGGCTTGCACAGAAGCCCTGGAGGCAGCAGATCTGAATAAGTGCCTCCTGTCTAATATCCCAAATTCAGCTCCTTAGAAAATGGGCATGCTCCTTATCTCTCTGAGACCTTAACTACTACTGAGCACATTTCTTAACCCCACTAACTTGTTTAAAAAAAAAAAAAATCATTGGTTGGTGGGTTGGTGGTTTTTCCTTAATGATCTTATCTAGAGGTATTTTGGTCATTATCAGAATTAAACACTGCTGCAGTTAATTTCTTGATTTTTTCCATTTTTTAATATTACAATATTGTTCTTCAAAGCAACACAAAAATTCCCTGGAAATTATTTCCATCTGAAGTGGTGAGGAATGGTAAGGTGGTAATGAAGAAATAGTAAAAAATCTAATCAATTCTTACCACTTCATCTACTTCTAAACTTTGATAGTTTGCACTCTCTGATCAGAGTATTTTCTCTTAAGGGTGAGTCCTTGCATAGCAACATATATGAAGACATCAGAAGTGGTTCAGAGGAGAATCACTTGTCAGGTAACTCTAAACAGTCAATGCTTCATCAATTCTGTGACAGGCAGTATCAGTTTAACCATAAATCTTTTGAATTAGGTACTCGGGTGACATTATCCAGGGTTAACCCCACCAAATTCCTAAGGCACTTTATACAAATTAAATTGTTGTTAGTTGAACAAGGGGTGCTCCCGATTTGGCTATTATCATTTAATTTGTTTTAGTGGAGTGAGCACTGTTATTTTCAAAGATACAAATAAGATCAAAACAAAACCTTACTGATTACATGACTTCCCGACCTTACTTTATTAAGAAGTTGCAAATTAATTTATTGTTAGTTAATGAGATTCTAAAATAAGCTATTAATGGTAATTGTTTTCACTTTTATCAGACACTGTTCCAGATTAACCACATTTACATTTACGCTGCTTCGTTTTTACCACCCACTCATCTACTTTTCACAGCTTTTTGGTAAAACTCTACTGTCAGTTAGCATGAATACTAAACTTTTTCAGTGTTGACTTGACAAATCAGTGAGAGAGAGAAATTCTGTTTTCAATGAAGTCCCTACAAAGAGCTTCATAGATTTCAACTGGAGTAGGAGCAGTTCCTCCAAAGATGAGGTCTTCCAGCTTGAAGTTGTTGGGTAGGTATTTAGCTAGTTAAAAATGGGAGGCTTGAGTTCTTCTTTACAAATTCTGCACAGGTCTCAATAAGCAGTTCTGACTGAATTTTTTCTAATCCTAGTATTCCAAAGCATTGCACTGCCGTAGGACAAGAGCTTTCTTATTTGGTAAGGCTTATTTATGAAAAGAAAACAAATTTCACCAAAGTCAGATAATCACCAGATGTGATGCACTGAGAACATCCAGAGTCTGACAAATGATTCAGTAACCATTGCTCTGGCATTTTCAACTGGAAAGAAGCCTGTCCACACTCTGACACTCATGACTGCACCTTAATGTTCAGTCTCCAGCCCTTTATCTGCTTCTAGAAAGAATCTTCATAGGAGGAGGTGCTGATTTCATCCATGCTCTGTATACTACAGGCAGAAAAGCCCAAATGGGAGTTTCTCTCCTTAATTATTATTAGGAGTTTTTCTGCTTGCACTGAAAAATGAATCACAGGCAGGAGGATCCATGAGATAGTTACTTTTGACTGAGAATGCATGATCTCGGACTGTATTATTGGAAAATAGGAACTAACATTATATTAACTGAGGTAGAACATATAAAGCCACAATCACCAGATTTACTGGGCACGAAAATTGTACAGAGTTATGAGATTTTTCATTCCTTTTTACCTGAGGTTAAATTGTAATGGTAGCAACGTAACCATGATAAAGCAGTTACTGCAGAAGTAATATAAACGTGAGTCAAAGTTTAATCCACAAAACAGCCTACCCAATGTAATATGAAATAAACCACTATGTATGGTTTATAGGAATATGTAAACTATGTGGCTTACTTTTAAAAATTGCACGGTCAGTGAAGCTGCTTTTAAAAGTTTTTTCTACATGCATTGTCCTATTCAGGCGTAAAAGGGAGGCTGAGTTTGTGAAAGACACCAGATTGCTAACAAACTTTGCTTGTTTAAGGTGGGGTTTTTTTGATGTTGGAAACAATAAGTGCGCAGCAGTGTTTTGTTTGGCTTCTGGTCAGGATCCTGAAATACACAGGCACTGGAACAGGACTGACCCATCTCTACCTTTCTAGGATTACAGGTCTTACAGCCAGTTTGGAATTGTCGGGTTTAAACACTGTGGGGAAAGATTTCAGCCAGATCAAAAGTATCGTGGTGTGGTGGTGTGACCTGGGCTGGACACCAGGTGCCCACTGAAGCTGCTCCATCACTCCCCTCCTCAGCAGGTCAGGGGAGGAAAAATACAACAAAAAGCTCATGAGTTAAGGGAAAATTTCCCTGTGAGGGAAATTGGGCACTCACCAATTTCCCTCACAGTCAAAACACACTTGACTTAAGAGAAATAAGTTGAATTTGTTACCAATCAAAATCAGAGCAGACTAATGAGCCGTAAAACAAATCTTAAAAACACCTTCTCCAAACTCTTTTCCTCTACAGAGCAAAAGTGTAAAGAATTGTGATCAATACAGTTCTTCAACCTAGCAAGTTTATTTTCCTTCAGAATGGATTTATGGCATTATTTTGTCTTCAAATCTCAGTAAATTAACAACTGTTATAAAGAAGCCATGTTCAGGTGAAACATACGTAAGAATCTCCCTTGGCATATACTCTGCAAGATGAAGGTATCCTTCATCTTCATGAAATGAGTGATTTCTCACAAAATTGCCCTGGATCTATTAATGCATTTGTGAAATATTTTAGATGCAAGTTGACAAGTATCTTTGATAAACTAACTTTGGAAGTCTTTTTTCCAAAACTAAAAGCCTATTAATCAAATAGAAATCGTATTTATTTTAATATGTACTTATCTCTTTGCATTCACTTCTTCTGTCCCCCTCACTCTGGTTTCAGAGATCAGTGTAAAATGTTCTCAATGTGGTTTATTTCCAACAGTGAGCTTTCAGTTTAACTTTATCTTGAAGCAGGGAGGAGGAATCTCAGAACAGTACTATAGGTAATTCCAGTTATTATGGGATACTTCAGACCTGGTGAAGCATTAAGTGATATTGCTCAGATGTGAGAAGGGATTCAGAAATAGAGTTTTGTAGACTCTTTGTGTGGGGCTCTGGACTACCTGGGTTTTCTCTGTCCATCCACTTCTCTGGATTGTTTCTGCAAATTCAGAGAACCTGCACTTTCTTTCTACTCTTGGAGCTGGAATCTTGAAAAGCAATGTAATTGAATGGCTGTCATCGTTCTGAGGAAGTAAAACATGCTCTAACATGCTTTACACTCCTGAACTTTTGAAGTCAAAGCTGAGTATATGGTGTATGTATTTCCTCTTGCTGATGATATGTACACACAACATCCATGCACATGATACCTACGTTTAAGTACATTTCATTTGGAGGGCAAATATTATACCTGAGCTCCAATGAGTTACATCAGCATAAGGATTAAGTGAGTAAATTAGCAAAATTAGGTTGTTGCACTGCTAATATCATTGTCACATACAAGCCTGAAAGCATGGAAGATTAAATGCTTCAAAATCTAGCTTCAAATTACAGTTTGTATTGAAAATTGCTTAGTCACAGAAGTCTAGAATCATTGGTGCTCAGATTGAGTCAGCAATAGGAAAAGATTGATATGAGACATGAGGCATTGCTCAAACTAGGCAGTCAGAGAGAAGATGGGGTAAAGAACTCTACAGAAAATTACAACAGTGCAAAAGTCAAACCATGGGTTCTGCAAACTGCAACACTGCAAGGAAAATCAGTTTGTTGCTCTAGTCTGCACAACACATTGGATATGACCCTGGAGATAGGGTCATATACCCAAAGAAATTTGGGTATAAAGGCTGCAGCAATATTGAGCATTTCACTAAGTATGGTGTGTTGCTTCCTGTAAAAACAGGTAAAGTTACTGCTCCAGGCATGCCTCTGAAGTTTATACATAAATACTCCAATGTATATTGTGTACATTGTGGGAACTTATATTTCTGCTACATCAGAAAGACAGACACAGGTGATTAGCTCAAGTCAAACAGCAGTTCTGTGCTCTCTCGATTACCTGAATTCACCTAACTTGCAATGCTTTCAAGGTTTGGCACTTGCTAACCCTCCACTATATGCAGTGAGTGATCTGGAGAACCAATTTCTATGCTTGGTTGCTACAAGCATATGATTTTTACCTAGATAGTACACTTGCTGTATTTCATATTATGCATAGTTATGGGAAACATGGAAATACCTACTTGCTGTAATATTCTAGCAGCACTTGATGCTGCTGTTAGAGACAGTACTGGAGAAAACATTGCCATGTAAAGGGTGTGTTCACAGAAACAAAATCCAGTCTTTTGTGTGATTAATACAATATAAATATTTACACTAAGAAATCAGAAATCATATTTGCAGACTACACAAAGACATCATTTACCCCAGTAGACTGTGTACTGCTACATCCTGTTGTGCAAGAGCAGACAGATCTACACAGCAGTTGGCTAACTTCATAGATTTCTCCACTTCAAATGAGCATGCTAGATTTAGTTGCATGCCCAAAGCTTTTTAAAGAAGGACAGCCTTGTTTCCCAATAATCAGTCTAAAGTCTGACATCAAAATAATGGTGTTTAATTGGGAAAGGTTTCCTAAGCCCCGTAGTACAACCTTAGCTTTGCTTTTGTGCTGTATTACAGCACTTTGGTAAGGTGAGGTGAAAACTGAGCTTTGTCAGTTGCCACTTAATGTTGGCAGAATTCTCTGGTCTTGTACTTATTACCTCCAATTAGACTAAAATTCAGAATGAACAAATAAAATTACAAAAGTTTTGTCCCCACCATGATCATGAATATGCTCCAGCTTAAATTGTACAACACAGCATATTTTTCCTTAACTGTGCATCTGCTGCACAATTGTTTAGAGCAAAAGTTTGTGGAACTGCAGTCTCCAGGCAGTGAAATGCTGCTCTGCAAACAGCCAGTTATTTATATTATTGCACACTATTGGGACTGCCACTGCCTCGATCCCTGAATGTGGGCTCCTGCAAAACTCGCAAAAATCTAGGACACTGAAAATACCATTGCATTTGAACCCAGACCACTTGAAGAAACTGAAAATAGCATTCCATTTCATATAGAGAAAAGCACATACTTTAGTGTTACAGTTTTATTTCTTAATGTGTAATTTACAGAGCCATTAAGTATTCCTAGTTTAATAAGGCTAGTCCTACAAAAATGACACAGCATCTTGCCCACAAGATCTGCTAATTCCAAACCTCCTTATCTACCTCTACCTAGCTACTGTTCCAACTATTCTGTAGCCCTTCCCCATCAGAAAGCTGTGGTTCAAGTTGGTCAGTGATTTGTTATTCCAGAGAATTTACAAATATACAGTGATAATTTCTCCATCTGGATTACAATTCATGTCAAGGGATTGTCAGAACAAAAGACCAACTGTAGGACCCCTATCATCAGTCTGCTGGCAAAGCAGCAGGGCCTTGGCATCACCATTACAACCTGTCCCTTTATGTGATTCACTGAGGGGAAGGTTTGCTACTGATATCAAAGACCTATTTGCTCATGCACCATTGACTCCTGCTTTGCCATTGTGCTGAGAGATTGCTTCAATAAATGGCCAGAAACAGCATTTACATCACAAGTAACACTTGCTACTGTAATTACTTTCCTGTCCACCCTTTCCCGCAGAGTGGAGCCCAGAAGAATTAGTATCCAATAATGGATCACAATTCACACTTGTAGAGTCTGAAATTTTTCTGGGGAAGCAAAGCTTCATACACAGAAGATCAAATACTTTAATTAAACTTTGGAAGAAAGGTGTACTGATTGTTGGAGAGAAGACTTCCTACAAAGTTACATAGCATGTACTTTCAAAAGTGTAACACAAGATGCTTCCCAAATGAACTATATATGAAAGAGAAGTGAAAAGCTAAATGCTACTGTATTATAGATAAGCTACTCAGAAACAGAAGCATAACTGGATATAAAATAAAACAGCCCAATAGACAAAGTAAAATCACAAAACAGACCAAAGTTATCCTCATGGTGCTAAGAATCTGCAAGCATCTTGCTTGTGAGAATATGAAATCTTTGCTTCTTTTAAGTAGGAGAATCAAAGCCCATGTTGCTCCTCAAGACTACCAGAAAAGGAAAAGAAAAAAAAAAAAAAAAAAA